>CM074917.1:1759938-1787034 GCA_037576815.1 Pangasius larnaudii
TATTTGGAATCTGTACATCACTCCATATGACAAAGCTTGGCCCTGATTGGTCATCCAGTTGCTCCTAACAACCTATCAGGTGGCTTTCCACTAATTTCTGACTTGATACATTTTCACGGATCTGCTGCAATGAACACAAAATCCCATTTCCTGACAATTTGGTCACACACTGAACAACACTTTTTTTTTTCTTTTTTTTTTTTTTATCAATGAATTGATTGACTTTGCTGTGGATTGTTGGATCAGGCGTCGCTCTGGCCTCTGGATTAGCTGCTACCACGACCGTCGTGCACATGCTGAAGAACGGAGATGGGATCGTGTGCATGGACGACGTCTACGGAGGTGAGCCGTGCGCTAGTGTGCCATTATTTGCACTCGCTCATTCGAACACTGCTGCTTTAGGTGGAGGAGATCTCAGAATTCATCTCTCATCTTTCATGTCTTTTAAGGAACCAATCGTTACTTTAAAAGGATAGCTGCAGAGATCGGCTACGAAATCACCTTCGCTGACTGCACCAATCTGGACGTGTTAAAAGCAGCTCTAAAGCCCAATACAAAGGTTTGAAGATTGCTTGGGAGAGAATGTGATTTTTTCACTTCCTGGAGAGAAATAAAAAAAAAAAAGTACTGCTGTGAATTCATCACTATGCAGGAAAAAAAAAAACAAGGGTGGATTTTATTGAGGGGTTTTTATTTCTCGCCTTATGCCTCATTTCACAATCTATTCACCCAAGTACTAATAGGATTATTAGGATAATTATTTAAACGAATGAAAGCTTGTTGAAGGAAAAAAAAAAAAAACCCTGTCTCTCTTCTGGTCCACGTAGCTGCTGTGGCTTGAAACTCCCACAAATCCAACTATGAAGGTTCTGGACATTCAAGCCTGCTCAGAAATCGCACACGAGTACAACAAGGACATTATCGTGGTTGTGGACAACACCTTCATGTCGGCGTACTTCCAGGTATGACGAATCATCCCGTCTTTACATTAGGCACGAGGGGAAAAAAAAAATGTATTCTTAGATTGATTTTAGATCGAATCATTTTAAAATGATTCTGAATCAATGAACACATCTCCCTAAGCAGATTTGTTTCGTTTCTTTTTTGACTCCCTCACTTTATCCTGGTCAGGGTCACAAGGTCATCCTGGGAACATTGGGAGAGATGCAGCCACACATTCACATCATTAATACATAAGATTATTTTAAGATTATTATAATTCCAAGTTCACCTAAAAGAGCCGACTCGGAGTCGACTCCTTCGCACGTCATCCCTTTAATCACTGTTCTGCTTGATGCATAATTATGCGTAACTGTGCAGCGAATATTGACCGCAGAATAACTTTGATAAACCTTCTCATTATTTCGAGAAGCCTCCCCGACTTCAGTTTTCCTGTGTGGCGAAATGAGCCTCCGTAGAGAACCGATTTACGAAATGCTCACTCTCTCATAAGAATCGCCTTCTTTTATTTCATTTTTATTATTAATCTGTGGTAATATTTGCTGTATACAGCGCCCCCTGGCCTTGGGAGCAGACATGTGCATGTACTCCGCCACAAAGTACATGAATGGTAAGTATCATGTTCTTTGATAAATGTTAAGTTAAATATTGTGTGATCTGTAGCTCAGGATGTGAGTTATTTAACACATTTTGCGTATGTCTTAGGGCACAGTGATGTCGTCATGGGGCTGATTTCGGTTAACCGTGAGGACCTGTATGTAAAACTGAAGTATTTGCAGAACGGTGAGATGATCAATGTGCCGGGAACAACAACATTAACTCGCTCCTGCTAAGTAGTCTCAGTATTTCCCGTATAAAATAAGCTAAATGTTTTATTTTGCCCTCGCGCTTAGCTCTGGGGACCGTCCCATCCCCGTTTGACTGCTACTTGTGTAATCGAGGACTGAAGACGCTGCATCTGCGAATGAAGCAGCATTTCAGGAACGCGCTGGCTGTGGCAAAGTTTCTCGAGGCTGATCCCAGGGTGGACAAAGTCATTTTCCCAGGTGACTAAAAATTGTACATCATCATCACCTCTATTTATTTAAAGTGACTAATCACCCAGCACTATAGTCGAATCATTAATTAAAGGAACACTCCTGAATCTCAGTCTGTTTCTTCAGTAGCTCGTGTGTGATTTCCACTGACGAGAATCATTTCGTCGTGTTTTTCTTCTCTGTGAAATGACCAGAAAACCTGTTCACTCCAATAGAACTCACTTATAATCGAAGTCTAAGGGCAGATGTGGAACTCTATTTTTATTTCTACTTCTTATGGAGCAGTGCAGCGAAAATGAGCTCTGGTTACTTTACACTTTACACTTTTCTGAAGGTTTTTTGTCGCTCTTTACTAAATCCATGAAAAAAAAAAAACCTAACAAACATGTACTTTATTTTTTGGTGTTATATTAACTCATCTCGAAAAAGTTTTTCCGAATAATGGTTTTTAACTAGCATGAGATTATGTATTTTTTGTTTTGAACGCTTCCCTTGCTGTAAATGTAAGTGTAAAAAAAGAAAAATATCCATACGCCCCTGAGTCACATGACTACAAAGGCAATTTCTTGTGGTAAATACAACTCTTCCCTCTGAAAAACTCGTTCCATCTCTGACAAAATGAATGTTCGAAAAGTAGAGCTTCATTTGTAGGCCAACTGCTTTGCTTGAAGTGTTTCACACTTGGAAAATGTCTCGTTTAAAAATACTAGGAATTGGAATTCAACATCCGCCCTTAAGACTCCCATTGTAAGTGATTTTAGCACGAAAAGGTTTTCTTTTCCTTTCTCAGAGCAGGGAAATGTGATGACATTCCATTGCAGATACAGCGAATAGAGATTAGATTATAAAAAAAAAAACAACAACTAATCACCTGTTAGAAGTCAGGGTGTGTTATAGGTTTATATCCACTAGGGGGCACTAATGTACCTAAGAGCACAAATCCTGTACAGCGTAAAACTGGAATTTACAAATCTACAGAGTACTCCGAAAATCCTTGAATATTTAACACGGGGTCAGAACATGTTCAAGCGTATGATAAATTCTGGATGAGGAGAACTCACCCGTTTTTTTTTATCGGTCTTATCTGCCAGGTCTGCCGTCTCACCCCCAGTATGAGCTGATGAAGAGACAGTGCACAGGCTGTCCCGGGATGGTCACCTTCTACATTAACGGCAAACTGGAACATGCCACTGCTTTCCTCAACAACCTGAAGGTGATTAGAGAAACAATAGTTCGAGAACTGAACTTCGCTGGTGACAGCTCTGCTTAAAAATGTAAAACGCAGCCATGAATTATTAACGCGAGATCATTAAGTGCTCATGAAGTTAGTTGATGTTGATAGAATGTTGATGACAGAACTTGGGAGGAGATCCATTAGACAGGTTCAAGCAGACAGGAAGGCTATGGTAACGCAAAATAACCACTCTTTACAACCGTGGTGAGCAGAAAAGCATCTCAAAATGCAAAAATATTGAACCTTGAGGAATCTGAGGCTACAGTGGGCTCAGGCTCTCCAAAACGGAGCAGATGAAGATTGGAAAAAAGGCCAACCATGCTTCTTGGCTATGTATTAGGATCTTGTTCCTGGGGGTTTATAATATATGGCCTTGTATTATTTTTTTTTAAAGATTTAACTCTTGCATTATCTTCATCCTTCTGTGTATAGAAAACGCAACTTTAAAACTTTTTACAACTTTTTACACCAAGTGTTAGGGATTGTTTTTTTTTTGTTGTTTTTTTTTTAACTCTATCCTTATTTTTTCAGTTGTTTGCTCTCGCTGAAAGTCTTGGAGGCTACGAGAGTCTGGCTGAGCATCCGTAAGTACCACGCGTTCCTTCACCCACTTACTGCACGCATAATTCAAACAGAAAACATCTTGTTCATGGCGTTTTGTGCCTTTCTTGAAGTTAAAGGAATACTCCAGCACTTTCCAAATTAATGCCTATCCACAACATCTGTAGTGTGTGTGTGTGTGTGTGTGTAAAGGCTTTGATTAACATGACAGTGTGCTGGATGTGGCATTGCAGTAGTCTGGTGTAAAAGGAGTTTAAGAAGAGCTCGAAATGGAATAAAAATATTCCATAAATCAAGTTTATGTACTAGAACTATGTTATAAATAACGACTGATGCCATACACCTTCAGTGCTACAGATACCCCCCCCCCCACCCCCTTTTAAAAAAGCAACAGTTATACAGATTTAAAGCTTAATTCCTTCTACAAAAATACCTATTTCATTAAAAAAAAAAAAAATCTGCCCTTAGACTTCGGTTACAAGTGAATTTGGACAGATACAGAGAATAGAGATTAGACTGGAAAACGCTGGAGTGTTCCATTAATATGGTGACGGCGTTAAAATGCTGTTACGGCTTTAAAGCAATATGTGTTATGAAGGTTTATGATCCACGAGGGGGCACTAACATAGACTCGCGCACAATCTGTAAGCAGCATAAATCTTTTTTTTTTGTTTTTTTTTTAAACACCAAACAGCATTCATTATGGGTTTAGAGTTGATGGTGCACTTGGAAAAAAAAAATCCTTATTAAATATTTAAACATTAATACTAATCACTGAGTGCCCATGATCAGCACGGCTCGGTGTGTGCGTATATGTGTGTGTGTGTGTGTGTGTGTGTGTGTGTGTGCATGATATCTGAAGTGTGTGCAGTATATTTAATTTCGTCCTGGTTATCATGTTGTGCTGCTCGCGTATCAAAGGCAATAATAACTAAATGATTTTGCCCGTCCAATCAAATTTAGTCGAGCCTGGTGGCCCTGGTAACTTGCTTATCCAGAGATAAATAATCCTGAGTGGCCTGTATGTCGCGTAATAAGCCGATATGCCTGTGCCGTTCATTCACAGAGCGATTATGACTCATGCGTCGGTGTCAGAAGAGCAGCGGATGGAGCTGGGAATCACAGACACTCTGATCCGTCTCTCTGTGGGACTGGAGGATGAGGAGGACATTATCGCAGACCTGGATCAAGCTCTCAGTGCAGCCGTAAGTACACACACACACACACACACACACACACACACACACACACACACACACACACACTCAGATACATAAACACTCATCTAAGCCTATTCACTGCTGCTTTCCACACAAACCCAGCTCTCGAGAAGCCCTGCTTCCTAGGTAATGATTAAACGTGGTGCAAATGGCCAGTGTGCAATCTGTGTCTGGCACCAGTGTTATCTCCATGCTAACGAAATTACCAGAGGTCATGTGACTTTCGCTGGCTGGTGCTCATATTCCTGCATTTGGTACTTTTTTATGAAACCTAATTGCACGAGATTGCAGTGGAAAAACTAAACCGTACATCGACACGATTATTTATACTTATAACCCTATAATAAATAAAAATAAATAAATAAATAAAACTTTTTGAATTTTCAGTCTCACCTCGTATGTATGAGCATCAAAACTTTTCGAAAATCAGGTCAACATTAGCAGTGTCGGCCATTTCGTGCCAAAAAGCCGCTAAAAAAGGAAGTGACAAATAGCTAGCTAGACTTATAAACAACCAAAAATTCGGAAATGAACGCAAATAATCAAACCAAACTTTATACTTACAGTTTATTTACAATTTTTTTCAAAATGTACCTACTGCAGCTCCAAGCGATTCCGATTGGCGGGGACATGTTTACGTTTGAGATGTCGGTTATGTTCGTTACAGTTTCACTGATTGGCAGTTGGTTAGGAGGCTCCACCCCTTTGAGAGGTCTACCAATCATCTTAAGTAGAAGCTGCGATAGTGAGCTGTCCGATAAACGTTGAGATGTTTTTTTCGACGTAAATCCCAAGTGTCGGAAGACTTAAAGTTACAGCTTTACCTCTGAAAGTTACGAAGCTCTGACACTGGAGGCTCAAACAAACGTCTTCCAACAGAAAACGTCACTTTATCAATGATCATTCTGAGGAGCACTGTGGCAATGGAGGCGGTTAGTTCTGGTCCACTAATCTGATTGGTCAAGAGGTGTTCCAAGAGTGCCTGTGTTTCCTATAACCGCACTGGGACGTTTCAGTGTGTGTATCACTCCGCGACTCTGTGTTTGCTGTGTAAATGTCTGACTCCTAGTTTGGAACGGTTACTACAGTAGAGTTAGCGACATCATCAGCGGACGTGGAAAACGATCCTTTTTTGATGACTGTAACTTTTGACTTAAAATATGAAAGTTCGTCAGATGAAGATGAAAAGGAAGAAGTGAAGCCAGTTTCACCACAAGCACCTTTAATGGGAATATACAAATCAATGTGAGCTAGCTAGCCAGCTAGCTGATATGCTACTAATTGAGTGTGGCTTCTTTGGGATCTATTTGTGCTAGCGGAGCAAAAATAAACATTTTGGCCATATTGTGTCCGAAATGTCTCTTACTCAATACTAATTTCGAGTCTACAAGAAAGAGTGCGGTTATTTTGAATATCGGGACGGCTGTGATTAGCTACAGCGCTCAACCTGCGGCTTCGTACCTTCAGCCGAATCACAGCCTAACTGCACTCTTGAGTTCGAATTCTGATGATGCCACAGTCCTCCATGGCCAGGAGCTAACTGAGCAAAAATGGCTGTGCTCCCTCAGTGGGAGGGGCCTACTTTCTCCTCCTTGTCAATCACAACATCACTAACCAATCGTAGACCTCCGTAAGCTCATGTTAGCGCTTTCCTCCGAGGGTGTTACTGTGCCCTGTGATGTAACACGAGCAGCAGTTTGAAAAGATGCGGTTGGCTGGCTTGCCGTGTCTTGGAGGACCCTCAGACTCCGATGTTGTGTGATAAGGGAGAGCAGGCTGGTGGGCGGGAATTAGAAAATAATTGTTCAGACCAAACTGTATGTCGTTGAGATGTGAAACGTGGTCCGTAGACAGTTTGTTAGTTTGCTTAATATTTGAAACCTACTTCCGCAAACTAGGGCGTTCTAAAACTAGGGTGCTTGGACCCCGGAGATCGCTTCTTGTGGCTATGTGTATCATTATTATTATTACTATACTGTGCTTTTGGGTGGAGTTTAGTATGAGTAGTGTGTGTAATGTGTGAGTGGTCATTATGAACACAGTCATAGTGTGTTCGTGAGGAACCCTCGCCTCTGCCAGGGCAAAATAACACGAAACACACCAATCAAGATCAGTTGAACCTTGCCTGAGGCTGCCCATTGTCCGAGAGAGGCATTTTGGTGTGAAATAAGGCAGAAGGCTGTAGCTGGTAAGCAGCTATGTGAGTGTGTGTGTGTGTGTTTGTGTGTGTCAGCCTCATGTTCTGTTGCTCATTAGCGAGCACAAACACTGCTCTGTGCTTTGCCAGGGCTCGTATCCGCCTTCACCTAGTTTTCGAGGCGCCTCGGGTCTGTGAGTCTGCACTCGAGCCTTCGCACGTCGATAACTCACAGCAGATCGATAACCCGATAACCCGTCAACATGCACCGCCTGCCTGTGATTAGATTCCCAGATTGATCACGTTATCCTGGACCTGGAACTCGTACGTCTCAAAATTTTATAAATTAGCTCTGGGAAGTACCTGCGCAGTCGAATAGTTGATTCATCGATATTTAAATGGGTGTGTGTGTAATTACAGTGAAGGGAAATAAGTGTTTGGACACTTTTGCTGGTGTTATTTAATATATTTTCAGTGCTTTCATCGACTTTGAATATATCGAATTTACACACGTAATGTCATTTTGACTGTGTACTAATAAATAACAAAACATTATGTATTCGTAAGCATGAAGAAAGGTATGTTTAAAAAAGAGACTATATTGAAATATATGTATATGTGTGTGTGTAAATGTACATAAAAATAAATCAAGTTGTAGATGTGGCAGAAATGCTGCAAAAATGTTCTTCTGCAAAATCGCATCCGACGTCATTATAAAAGACGTACAAGTAGCAATCCTGGTGAACGTGAAGGTGAAGGAGCTTCCTAAAGTTCTCAGGAACAACATTATTAGACAACACTCGAATGGAAAAAGCTACTAAGCGATAGCAAAGATCTCTTTAAAAGCTATGTTAGTACGACAAGTTCGAAAAGGTGGAAAGTTCCTGTAATACTGTCCAACTAGTCGTCCTTGGACATGTGCGCCATGCAAGACTTCATAACCTGCTCTCAGACTAACGATAAGGAAAGTAAGCGAGAAGACAGCAGGAACTCGAAAAGACTTGCAGGACGACCTGAAAGCAGCCAGGAAACAGAATTTAGACAGAGGACGAGAAGCTGAATCGCGATCATCGTCTACACCTCGCGCAAAACTAAAACGCTCAACTAAAAGCGTGTAGATAATAGGACGATGATGTACGCAATCTCACAAACCCAGGCGCATGAAACCGCAACCCGCCAACCGATCAGAGTTCGCCGTAGCAACATATGACCTCTTGAAAGACTGCATACGAAAGCGTTGTTGCGTCTCAGCAAGCCACGCCTACCCATGACCCAACACCAATCGGTGAATTTTGTAGTAACACTAGCTTACGAATCGATTCACTGGTTACATAGCTGATTACTTTCGTCCGTCACTGTTATAAATTGCTGGGTATTATTTCTTCCCACAAACCTCCTCGGTGCTGGTTAAAGTATCGACTCCTCTTAAGTGATTAGATTCTCCTGCTTTCTGTCTCTCAATGTGCGCTTGATTATTTATTCTTTACCTTAGAATAAAACCCGGTCAGAAGGGAATGTTTCTGATTTTTTTATTTATTTATTTATTTTTTTTGTAATGTATTGTAATGCGATATGGCATCAGGTCTGAGGTCTCGAGCTCGCGTTTCTGCTTATAGAGGAATATTGATTGTGGCCCATTTCGATCATGCAGATTACCAGAGGTTAATAATCCTCCGGGGGTTAAGTGCTGTCAGGTTTTTTTCCTTTATTACTGCTGAATATGCTAATGTCTGTGGCTATTATCCAAGCGCTCAACGGCGAGTGTCAGATTGCGTTTTCCCTGAAGGGATGCCATTAGCGAGGCAAAAAAAAGGCTTGGCAGGGAGGCTGCATTGCAAACTCATCACCCGGGCGGTAGATCGAGCAGAGAACATCACGCTGATGACTGGCGTGCTCCGGCTAACGGCGCTATTGTGTCCTACAAAATAAAGGTTTCTTTTCAAATTCCCATGCAAAGCCATGTTGTAACTAGCTACGTTACCTAGTTATGTTGTAACTAATTTTACGCTTTGCTTTTGTACCGTTCCTAATTTTATATACAGTACAAAAGCAGAGCGTAAAATTTAGCTACGACGTAGTGTATTGCTTTAAATTTTAAATGCAAACGCTAACCTGAATAAATTTAATATTCATTTTAACGAATGTTTATGGATAAAAAGACAAAGCGCTTTCATTTTTTTATGGGTCAGGAAAAAAAAAAAATTATAAGCACGTCGTTTGTAGTTAAACATTAACCAATAGTTAGTGCTTGATTAATTAAGAATTACTGTATAAATAAAAAAAAGTTTTGTTTTAATATGTGGTATGAGGTTAATCACTTTAATAAAAGACTAATTTAAGTAATATACATGTACTGATATATTATTGTATTAATATTATCAAAAATAATATATTATTAGTATGTTGCTGTGATGTATCTGTACATTTATATCTGTAAATAAAATGCTATTTTTTTAATTATTGTTATTGTTGTAAATCGATATTATTATTATTATTATTATTATTATTATTATTATTATTATTATTATTATTTACAGTCTTAACCCTGCTATTGATTTTATTTTTATTTTCATTTCACAGCATGCAAAGAATTAAACTCTTCAGCGTGGGCCAGGAGCTGTGGCGACATTTCACATTTTGGCACATTGTTTTTTTTTTTTCTTTTTCTTTTTCTTTCTTTCTTTCTTTTTTTTTTTTCTTAAGCACAGTGCTGTAGATGAACATGCTTGAAATAATTTTAACGTCAGGGAACAAACATGACACAAGTCAGTGCTTCCATAGATCAGGGATTTTTCTTTTTTTTTTCTTTTTTTTTTTTTTTGCAGGTGAAATATAGGGTTTGAATGCCTTTTGATACTTTGGGCATTTTGCAATTTTTCAAAGCTTCTTCCTCTCGTGTGAATTGGACTGGTGGTTAATTGGTGACGAGGTTTGGAAAGGGAATTCGTAATGAACGCTGCTGCCGTATTTCTGTCCTGATACTGTGCTCATGAGGGACTGAAGTGTGTGAGTGTGAGTGTGAGTGTGAGTGTGTGTGTGTGTGAGTGTGTGCGTGCGAGTGAAACAACTTCAGAACCATTCAAACCCAAGGATGGTCTATGTATATTTGCGCATATCTCTATACTGTGTTAAATAACGATCCCCTGTATCACAGTTTACTTGAATGCACATGAACAAAATGGCCAAGCCATATATTTTTTTTAACAGAAAAGTCGCTTTGAATTGTCGTCTGTGCTTTTAGACCCAATAAAACCCACGTGTAATGTATTGCTCTTGTCTCGTTTCTTATTGCTGAACCTGTTTTAATGGTGCTGCGCTAAAAGCTATTTATTTAAAAGGGGGAGTCAGTGGATATGTATGATTTGATATATAGGATGACGTTCTCGGGGTGTTTATTTTAGGGGTGTAACACAACACACCACTATCTGTATCTGTATCTGTATCTGTATCAGTCTATTGCTCTAAACATCCGTATCTGTATCCGAATTCGAATCCAAATCCAAATCCAAAATGGGTGTGGACTCATTTAGATAGAGACGTAGCAATATTTGTAAAAAAAAAAAAAAAAAAATCCTCTTTTCACTGTTATTATTATTGTTTGGACACATGCACAATATTTTCTAAAGAATTTAATGGGTTCATTTCCCAAAATAACAAATCAACTAGTAGACCCTGATCAGGCAGTTACTAAGGATGAATGAATGACTGAATGCTTTAAAAGCATCTTTCATGTTAACGTTAATAATCACGTGCTGTTTCTTTGTTCTGACTGTGTGAAAGTAAACACCTCCCGCTGGCAAACTTGACAAAAATGCATCATGTCCGTATGTGTGTGTGTGTGTGTGTGTGTGTGTCTGCATCGGTTAAGAACACATTATGCCATTATGCCTGAATTCTGGAATCTGATTGGTCAGAAGGAGTGCAATCTTTTCGTATAAGTGCACGGCTCGGACAGTAGCTCCGGCTGTAACACGAATGACAGCTTAATATTCATGCGCTCGCTATAATACGTTGTCGTTACTATAGTAACAGCTCATAGACATAATCTAAGACTAAGAATAAACAGACTAAAAAAATGCAGATTAAAATAATTGTTATATATTCGTTAATTAATAAGTTATATAATATATAATCGTTGATATGGTGAAGGTTTTTGTTACGAGGCGTTTATTTAACATTTATAGAAGGAGCTCTGGGTGTCAACTAAGTTGCTTCGTTCCACAAAATTAAATCTAAATACAGTATAAACTGCTGAAAAAAGTGTGATGTGCTGTTCATAAATAAATTAAACATCGTAACTGTTGGGAAAATCACTGTGGTATATGTGGAATAACACACTCCAGGCCTTGCTGTCATGTGAAAATACTACGTTACCAGGTGGTAACAGTGACTCTGTTCCGTGTCGTGCCGCGTCACATCACGCTAGCATGGATTTTTTCATATAACCGTCTTGTGTTATTTCTTACTTATCTGTTGATTCTGGATAACGCGATCATATGTAGTTACATTCCTAGTTTACTTACACCATTAAGTGCTAACTACTTTTGTCTGAAGTATAATTATGCCACGTTATAAAGCTTCCTGTAACTCCTTTATAATATCTATACACTGTATTACACAGTGTTCGTTCTCATCCCCTACTCAGTGTACAATCAGAATAAAGAAACAAATGTGTGGGAAAAGGAAGAGAAGAAAAACAGTGAAAGAAAGACAGAGGTAAGTAGTAAAAAAAAAAAGATACAAATGAGGAAAATAAATGGGGGAACAAACATATAGGGTATGCTCTTGATGAATTAATACTTATTATCTGATGAATGACTTGTGTGCTTAAGAAAGGAAACTTTCCAAAAAATCACATCTCTTCACCTCTGCTCTAGCGGATGTACCTGCTGTTCTCTCTGGGATCTGCCTGCTTTGTTAAACAAATTTACTTAGCGAAATTAGCGATGATGCTCATAAAACCCATAAAGCTCGAAAACACTGGAACTCACGCACACACACACACACACACACACAAACAGCAGGGGAAAGTCATGGTCAGATTGTAAATGGAGATAAACTTTTTCTCTGCAAAGTTATTAAACCTCATTTATACCACAGCGCTGCTGAATTCTGGACTCTGATTGGTCAGAAAGTGTTGATTAATTTTCTAGAACAGCAGCTCTGACAGTAGCACGGGTTTATATTAATGCACTCGTTCTAATAAGTTAGCGTTTCTATAGTAACAGCTCATCCGCAGGGACGTGTACGGCACACGCTCCACTTTATAACCTGTATAAAAAGAGCATCAATATGGGGAAGTTTTGTGCACATTTACAGAAGGAGTCTCCAGTGTCCGAGCTTTTACACTTTACAGTGCGGAGTTTACGCTTTGCATTTTCTCTGCAACGTGACGAGCTTTTCAAGAGAGAGAGAGAGAGAGAGAGAAAAAGAGAGGCTGGTGAGGGAACAGCTGTTTCTAGCTGCTATAACGTAAGTGAGAACAGGAACTAACTTTTTTTCTAAATGTTTAAGAAGAAATGACGGCTCGTTTATTAATGAAATAAAAATGGTTAGTGTTTTGTGGTGTAAGAGGAATAAAACACTTTGGAACAAATTTTAACAAGCAATGGTAATGAGGCACTTTTCGATTGTATGTACAGTATATATTTGTTAAATAACACTTTCTTTAAAAAAAAAAAAAAAAAACGACTTTATTAGCAGATGTACAGTAGATTATGTGGAGCTTTCGCCATAAAAGTCCCTTTATTAATATATTAGAACAAAAACCTGCGACTCATCTGGCAGCCAGAATTGAGGTGTTAAAGCAGGCTTTGGTTTCTTATGCTTCATCGTATTAACTGTTGGTTTCTGGAATGACCAATAAAACATTTGATGGGTAGTTTGTTGTGTGCGGAAAGATATATGCCTAAGTTATGAGTCTATGTCTTATAGAAATGTCTCTCACCTAGACAGCGGTAAATCTTTATTGATATTGCGTTAGAAAAAGAAACCACGAGGAAACTGGTGTTGTGTGGGAATAGATAAGAGCAGCCTGTAAGTATTTCTTCTACACAACGCTTTAGCGCTCCCTGCAATCCTATTTGCACGTCCGAATAAAGAGAAATATCGAGTGCGTGGTTGAAGCGCAAATGTCAGTGTCGAAAAAGTTATATCAGCATTCGCAACGCAGGGGAAGGTTACGTGTAGTCAGAGTCGGGCTACGCAGCCAGTTAAGTGGATTTTCTCATCTCCCTGTTCAGATTATTTAAATCAACTGTGTGTAGTTCATTAGATCTACTGAACCGAGGTCATGAAATGGTAATGAGTGTGTGGGATAGAAGCTATTTTAAATGAGCGCACTTTTGATTCACTGCTTTTGTAAAATAATGCCAGTGTTTTAGTCATTTTGATGCTCTCCTGAAGAATAAGCTGACCAAACATTCATCTGCTACACTTACACCTCACTTTAAGTTAATTCATAATTCTATTCCATATATACAGATATATATATATCTGATTAAGATGGGATTCCGCAGATGTCCTCCGTGGAAAAAAGTGAAAAAAAGAAGTCATATTTATCAGATTACCAGATTTACATATTACATATGCCAAAACATATGACATATACGTATTGCAGTTATATCAAAATGTCATACAGTGGCACTGGACTTATTTCTGCTCCTCACTCGAGACAATATCACGCAAGAAAAAAATCGACTTAAAGTTCCAAATCAGAATCGTGCATCACTGAGACACGCCTCTGTTTCATTTAAACTCCGCCCCCCTGGGTGTAACTTCTGAATAATCCAGAAATACTTCTGAGGTCTGAATAACAATGTGCCCAATTTTAGTATTATTCCCTCACTATACACACTAAATTCAACTCTGAATACAGATATTTTTTTTATCAATAGTCCCCCATTTTAGGTTGTATCAGCAGGATTAGAAAGGCTCTCAGTGTGTGCTCTATGTTTTTTTCCCCCCTATTCATATCAGTAATTCAATTCATATCCATTCTACTTACACTGTGACATTCAGTTTATTGAAATTCCAGTTTTCCAGCAGAATTGAAGTGCACTCCATGACTGTACATCATAATAAACCTGACATGATGTGTAATAGCTTTTATGATCTTTCTCTCTCTCTCTTTTTTTTTTTTTTTTTACCATAAAAGCTTTTCAATCTGAGATATTTTATTAAGCCGTATCTGCTCAGCGCACAGTGCAGAAAGCCCGCAGCTACAGGATCTGAGATTAGTCCTCTAATGGAACGAATCACTGACTGAATGGACTTTTCAACCCTGAGAATTTTCATTCGCCCCGAGTGGTGAGAAAGTGAAAATCTGCTTTTATCTGCTCTTCAATCTTCACAACACGACTCTCTAAATCTTCACCTGGGTTTATGATAATGACCTGATACAACCATAACCATGCACGCTTATAGAACCTTTTTGACACCTATTTTTTTATTTTTAGCATGTTGATGCTGTTTACAGGCTGTTTTGTGTTATTTCCAATACACTTCCCTGATTCATACTTGTACAAACATAACGCTAAGAAGCCCCTTTAGACTGATTTCCTTAAAACCTGAACCAGGTTTTAACAGAAGAGATGAATATCTGGGTTTCGCTAATATAACAAGACGGCTAGTTTCAATTTCAGTTTCTCTGTTTGCTGTTTAAAATGCAGATATAGATGAAAGTGGATACCTTGTCACTTCTAACACTGAATATGCATCTTAAACCTTGTATATTGTATATAAGCAACAAGCAGTTGGGATGAATTGGAGGTTTTCATTTATATGCTAAAGATTGACAGCTGGAATTACAGGGTTGTACCTCAAGGCTCCATTCTAGGACCATTATTATTTATTCTCCATGTATTTATAGTAATTATTTCAAAAGCAAATTCTTGACATACGTGCAGTATAGTAAATCACGTCATGTTTGAAAGTGGGTTGACAAAGAGGAAAATGTTTCGTATGCTTATTTCAGATTATTTTAGATAGATTGCAAATGCAGTTTAAAATAATTAAAAAAAAACTTTATTTAGGAATCACGCAATCGAATTCTTTGTTGGCTCCCTCAATAAACCTCTTTAAAAGTTCTGCTATCCGTGCTTGAAAAGACATATTTTTAAAGAACAGAGGAACATAGTGGAAAATAGGAGGTTAACTATCCCTACATTGACGCAAGCAAGAAACTAGTTATTTGTGTCACTATTATTATTACTTGTGGATGTGGCCTCTTCAGTGTTTTTGAAGTTGCAGCGAGAAACTATAACTATATGTATAGAGATATTACCTCCGAATGCTAGCTAGTCGAACACTAGCTTGCTTGATTTACATGTTACGTGCTCGGCTTTGTACTAGCATCATTGGCAGATTGGATTAGCAAAACAAGCTACCTGTACTAGCTATGCGCGCTCACCAAAGGCACCGACGATCTCGGCTACCTCCTTCCAAGCTCTAAGTTTCATCCTAATGTCTCTATACGCAACCATCAAACCACTGTTATCAGTTTTTCCCCAATTTTGTGAGAACTAATTGCAGAAGAAAGAGGATCATATCTTTAAAAACAGGATTAATTTCCCCAAAGAAATGCAGTCTTGTGTTTGTACATGGGAAAATGGTTCTTCTGTGCAATGTGCGGGATTATCTCCATCTCCCCAGTGAATGTATCAAAATGATCATGCATCATAACAAGACTTTATGACACACTTCGAATTTGATTGAACAATGAAAACTATGCCATGGGAGATATGGGTATAGTAAATAACGATAATGTTGTCATAGCAAATTGATTTCTTTCAGTTGTATATTGATCGCTACTGTTCTGCCTTGACAATCTGTTTACCGAAGATTTATGGAGCCGTCGCCTTGCCCCTCATACAGAGCCTTTATATTGCATGTCCATGCGCTGACCCAGAGCCTTATCTCTATTAGTGACTCATCTCAGGATGACTGACATTCAGATCAATCAATCACTCAGTGGATTCTGGGAATTCTGTATAATTGTGATCTTGCGAATGCAAATGAAGAATTACTGTCAGTTTTCTTTCTAAGATGAAATCAAACCACCAAGTAAATAAAGGGTGCTGTGATTGCAGAGTCTCGAGGAACCAACAAGGAAAGCATTTAACTTTTGATATATATATATATATATTTTGTAGTAATTGTTTGGTCCTAAAGCAGTTTGCGACTAAATTCATTTGGGCCCACATGAGCACTAAAGAGCAGCTCTAGACCATAAATCATCCAGCTGTAACACAGCGCTGAAGGTGACAGATAGTCCAAACACTGTAGCTCAGCAGTCTATGGGGAATTGCTTTAACTCCAGAGAGCTTCCTCTCTAGCTCTGAGACATTTACTGAATCAGACGTTGTTGATGTGGTTAGTGCATGGTGCAAAACTGAAAAACCGTACAGAATACCAATACATTATTGACTGAACAGATAACATGTTCGAAACAGGTAAGAAATAGAAACACAAATAAGAGATGCATTGATTTTTTAAAAATTTTTTTTTTTTTATAAATGAATGGTTTGCTCCAGGAGCCAGATCTGAACACTGCCTTACTGAGCTCCAGATTAAAACCATATTTCTCCCTTATTTCTGCACAAACAGGCCCAAAATTCATAAAAGAAATGTTTTTTTCACTTATAAAGTGGATGCTCCATACAACCCAAACAGATCACGCACTGTGCACAGGGCAGCGTATCTCTGCTCGGGTCTCCAAAAATAGTTATTTAATTCATTAAAAAAATATTAAAGTGTTCATTCATTGTGCAGTGTTCTTTCATCATTCTTAAATAAACATTCTCCATCGTTCTTAAAAGAAAACCTTCCTGGAAAATCATACTAGCATTATAATGAAAAGGATTTTTCATTATAATTAGCATTTTCCCCAACTTCGGAATACATTCTGAAGCGAACGTTATCTGATCTGTAAGTAACTGTAAACTTCTAACTGTCAACTATAAGCAATAATTCCCTGATTTATGAAAGACGTTGTTTTGAAGGATAGCTCACTCGCATACTCAGTCCTGTTAGATCGAACTGCAGAAAGTCAGAAGTTGGATAAAGTTACGTTCTGCAAATTGCAAACAATCAATTTGTTGATGCCGAACAAAAAAAACAACAACTTCCAGTCTAGACCACGCCTACTTCCAGTTTAAATCTCAAGGAGCAATCTCAATCTAAAGGAGCTTCAGAGCAGTGTGCAATCAGGTAAAAATAAATACATCAGATTCCCACAAAGGAAACCTTTTAATGAATAATTCATTAAAGCAACAGCTTGTGGAATAAAAGCTATTCTTTAGTGCTACAGTCCCCTCTGAAAGTATTGGAATGGCAAGGCCATGTCTTCATACATTGAAGACATTTGGGTTTGAGATCAAAAGATGAATATGAGATGACGATTTTGGATCATGTGACTTCTTGCTGCTGTTAAATTGACTGTTTAAAGCATTAATATCTCTGAATGTTCACTCTTGGTTTGTACCCTGAGTTTTGCCTGTGAAGACTACATTTGTTGTTAAAAAGGATAAACCAACATGAAGACCAGAGAGCTGTCTATGGGAGAAAAACCAAGCCATTTTGATGCTGAGAAAAAAGGGAAATCAATCAGAGCCATTGCACAAGCATTGGGCATAGCCAATACAACAATTTGGAATGTCCTAAAAAAGAAAGAAACCACTGCCGTACTAACAACCAGACATGGAACAGGTCAGCCAAGGAAAACAACAGCAGTTGATGACCGAAATATTGTGAGAGCTGTGAAGAAAACCCCAAAAACAGCAGATATTGGGCAGGGGTGAAGGTATCACAATCCACCATTCGAAGAATACTTCAAGTGCAGAAATCTACAGGCAATACCACAAGATGCAAACCACTCATGAGCAGTCAGAGTCAGAAGGCCAGATTGGAATTTGCAAAGAAATACAGAGCCACAAAAACTCTGGAACCAAGATTAACCTCTACCAAAGTGAAGGAAACATCCAAAACATGAACAGTGAGCTCATCAGTCAAGCACAGTGGAGGAGTAATATCATAGCTTGGGCTTGCATGGCTGCTTCTGGAACAGGCTCACTAATCTTTATTGATGATGAAACTCATGATGGTAGCAGCAGACTGAATTAAGAAGACTACAGAAACTATCTGTTTTCCAATTTACAGAGAAAGGCATCCAATCTAATTGGGAGGTACTTCATCATGCAGTAAGATAATAACCCCACAAAGCACTGCCAACACAACAAAGGACTCCATCAGGGGGGGAAAAGTGGAAGGTTTTAGACTGGCCAAGTCAATCACCAGACCTTAACCCGATTGAGCATTGTTTCACCTCCTGAAGAGGAGACCGAAGGGAGAAACCACCAAAAACAAGCAACAACTGAAAGAAAAAATTCAACGGTTTGGTGATGTCAGCGGGTCAGCGGCTTGATGCAATTTTTTTTCAAGCAAGGGATACGCAACCAAATATTAAGTGTTACTTACTTTAATTTACTTTATGACTATCTGTTCCATTACTTTTGCTCGCCTAAAATTTGGGTGGTCTGCCAACAAAGGTGCCACGTTCTAAGTTGTTTAACACATCTCGATGTAATTATCAGGAAATGAAAGCTGGAATTCCGAGCTATCATCTCTTTCTGCATGTGAAATATATAAAAGTCAGTAATTTCAGACTCCTATCATTTTCTCTGCCATACTGGCTATAGTTTTTTTTATTCTTTACTGCAGTAAGGCCATACCAGTTGGAAGTGTTATACGTTTAGATGCTCTCATATGCTTTTTGGTAGCTTTGTTGCATTTCCTGGGTTCAACCATTGACACTTTCTTTGTTTATGAGTATGGATTTCCCCGTTTAGCTCCGTATGCCTGTGTTTTAACCCCCACTATTAAGGATGTAATACACAAGTCTTGTCTCAAAAAATACATTTTCTGTATTTTAATCTTGGGCATTGACTTTGCTGGTCTTTGTCTCAACTGAGACATGTTTTCTTTTCTTTTCTGATGCACAAAATTCAACAAGAAGTAATTCTTCCCTTTAGTAAACAACCCAATCATTGAGACGAGCTGAAGTAAAGACTTGGCCTCGAAACGGATTTAGTAATTTTCAGGCTCAATCATGACTCTGTCTCACTTTCGTTTTGGACTCGAGTTTGACTCAACCCTCTTCAACCTCTCAAGTCCTGATTTGATCTCAGCGTTGGACTTGATGGTCTTCACTACAGCCTTACCCGATATAGACAATAATAAGTTTGGAAAATCTGTAATAATCTACAAAAGTACTACACTATAATACTACACTATGCTACTATACAACTACATGACTTTAAGCACTTGTGCCTTTCTTTACATCACAGTAAAGATTGTGCTGTTTGGTGAAAAATAACACATTTATTTAAAAGATTCTTGGCAAGATGTAATAAAATGGTGAAAAATGGTATGAACACTACTTTTTAGACTTTTCTTACCAACTGAGTCACGTAACGACACCTTCCTTGACATGTTTCTTTCACGTTAAATAATAACTCTCTGCTCCAATTAAAAGCTTGAGCCACGTTTGTACCAATCCATACAATTAACTGCAATTATTTCCATGATATTTGAGCAGATTTCCCAGCACAAAGATCAACATTAAATGGTAGAGCGAGCATCACATTAAACACTCTCTCTCTCTCTCTCTCTCTCTCTCTCTCTCTCTATCACATTTCTATCACACGGAACTCTCAGGAAAGCGCTATCGAACCTCGTCCACATCAGTTTTTTTTTTTTAAACATATCGGTTGGTGTTTTGTCCTAATTCTGCAGGTAGTATTCACACACAATACACAAATACCATCCCTTTTTGTTAAGTTGCTTAAACACTGTCTGGAACGTCAGCAAGGAAACAAGCTGGATCATTTCCGTTTATACGATCATTAACATGTTCTTGATATTGACATGGTAGCCATTAATCCCATATTATATCATGAAACAGTGGGTGTGCAGCTGCTTCACCACTTCCCATCAGCCATTAATCTCGTGACTAATTCCACATTCGTTTGTGTGTGTTAATAAACATGTGGCTCAATTCCATATAGACTACGAGTTAAAAATGTTTCTAAAGCTCATACGTTAGAATTTTCTTTACTCACTGTAAATATGCCAGAAATGGCTTTAAATAGATCTAATATCTTTCTCACTCTAATTAGGCATCACTTATTTACATACAGTTAACCCTAACGCTGTCTGTGAGGTTTTAATTTTTAGGATTAATGGCTTTATCCTCCAAATGCGCCTGCTTTTAATACAGCACTCGTTTACAGCCGCATTAGGATCTGAGACGGCGCTGTTAATACGTTTTCCAGTGATTTAGCTTTCCTTATTTAATTGCTGTTCTGCGTCATTTTGTTTGGTCCGTGGCATTAATAGTCATTAAGTTGTGTTATACTAGAGTGCTATTGAATGCCGGGCTCTGATTGGTCAGAAAAGAAGTAACTGTTGAGTTACTTTTCCATAACAGCAGCTCTGACAATAGTGCAGGTTTGTATTAATGCGCTCGTTGTAGGTAAAGTTGTAACTTTAAGGTGAAGTTGTAACTTTAAGATTGCCAACAACTTCAGGACAGAGGAGTTTACACTTATATGTTTTACTAACTTCAAGAGAGAGAGAAAGGAAAAAAGATGGTGGAGGGACGACTGTTATGTTATAGCTGCTATAACATAAGTGAGAACAGGAACTAACTTGTCTAGTGGATGTTCTACAACGTTAAATGTAGCTATAATCAAACAAAAACTCATGAGAAAAAAATCATAATCATTGGCAAATTGCTGTTGTGTAAGAGGAATAAATCATTAGAAGACATGCTGTTATAGGAAAACAATAACTTTACGGTGGTAACGTCATCACTTCATCACATTAAAGAGTGTTTTCTTCCTTGAATAAAAGATATGATAAGAAACATATTCAAATTCAAACATATTCAAAGACTTCTGACAGTGTACACGAATTCGTATTAAATTGTTCTGCTGTTATATTAAATTCAACAGAATTTCTTTTTAAAGTGAAAAAAGCACTTTTATGGTCAAAATTAGTAATGAAAGTGAGAAAAATGTAGCTTGCAGTTGTAAGATGAAATATAAACACTAACACTGCCCCGAATCCTAACTTTAACCTTTTATTTTAACTTCATATATAAATTATGAAATAGTACAAATGTACACCAATACCTGATTTTTAAAAAATTTAAACCTAAATTTCAAATAGTTGAATTCAAAACCAGTTTATTCAAATATGCTAAATATAATGTTGAAATGTTCCATTAAGATCCCATTACACCTGTTTAAGCATGAGTGACATTCTTCTGGGTTCACTCCATAGTTCTGGCTCGCTTTAGAGGACTACACACCTGGAAAACAACAAAGCAGCAACAAATCATCACCGTATTTCACAAACAGAACTGAATTATGCAAACCGTCAAATCCCGCAAGGCAGAAAAATCAATGTGAAACAGCTTCGTAATTTACTGCAGGGAAAATAGTCACAGGCACGGAGTGTAATTAAATCGTCTGACACTCGTGAAGAGAAGTATTCGGGTTGGTATTATCAATAATTTACGTTGCTAACTCCGGCCTCCTTTCTAATAACAGTGTACAGAAAAAAGTACAGTAAAGCCGAGGTAAATGCTCCGTCTTAAAAGCTTGGTTTTATTACATTTTTTTATTTTAAGCCTCCAGGAGTCATCAGCAGGTCCAGACTTATATTATTCACTTGCTGAACTACAGCTCTTTTTATTCATTTCACTGTAATTACTGTATAATATCCTTTAAGACGACTAGAGAATAAAACATCAAGAATTTAGACTTAAAAAGAGAAGCTCAACTAAAACTAAAACCAAGTTTAAAATGAGTCTAAATGAGTTTTTTAATATTTTGGCCGTTAATTTGGACATTATTACACATACTGTACGTTACATAAAGGACTAAAACACTCGGTGTTGTGCTGTTATAGGAAAATAATCAGCCTAAGGGTGGTGTGTTTTATTCCTCTTTATACCATAGTAATTTCCTAATTATAATTTATTTATTAGTCGTGATAAGTTCCGGTAGTTGTTTTTATCCGCTTATGGGTACACTTAATGTTGTTATACGTCCGTAAAACAAGTTCCTGTTGTCATTTATGTCATTATGTTGTCAAGCGTAGATTGTCATGTCATAGTGAAATGCAAAGCGTAAAACTTGTCTGTCCTGAAGATGTCCGAAAGCTTAAAGCTGTCAGTTACAAAGCGCTGACACTGGAGACTCCTTCTGTAAATGTTACATAAGCTTCTCCTTATTTCAAGAAAACTTATACCATATCACCATTCACACATTAATGCGAAAAATATTAAGATTTTTGAATATTTTAGTGAGTACATACTGTAGTTACAGTGTGCTGGGACAGACAAAATGCCACTTTCTAAGTTTCCTATTAATGTGTTAAGTGATTTTTTTTCTGAAACATTTCTTTGTTGTGTTGAAGGTTGTTGTGAAGGACACTGTACCCATGTTTAAATCGCGGAAACTATTCACTAATGTGCCTGCAATAACGTGCAATTGCTTTCTCGCACCGCCTAACAGACACTCCGAGAACATTAACAGGCTTTAATACCCTTCACACAGAGGAGGTCCTCTTCTGCAGCTTACAGACAGAGAAGACAATAAAAGGTGGAGCGCAGTGATCCACCGGCTGAGGAGAATAATTCGTTTCTGTGGCTCCAGCTGTCATCAGCCGTAAACCACCACGGCTGAGGGGCTTCACGCGTTATGCACTGTTTCTATAAAGAGACTGAACACTCTAAGGATGTTCAGAAGGGGTAAGCTGTGGAAAGTAGCATAAATATTTACATATGGTATGATATGCTGGTGGAGAACACCGGAGGAGATTCTGCTCACACTGCGAGGGGTTTAAGTCGGCCATTTTAAGTACAATTCCACACTCGAAACCATTTTTTTCTTTCAATCCTGTATTCATAACGCATTATACATGCATTTATAATGTTACAAATCATACCTAATACCTTATAAGGCTTTGTATGAGCCTGCATAACTGCTTATAATACATTCTAAATCCATTTGTATTGTTACAAATCATACCAAATACATTATAATTCCAGGTAAAACCTTGTATAAATGATAATAATACATTATAAATGGTTTTATATTGTTACAGATAACTTATAATGCCTGGTATAAGCATGTATAAAAGCTTATAATACATTATAAATGCATTTCTAACATTACATAACAGACATAATAGTTTATAATGTCTGGCATAAGCATGTATAACTGCTCTTAATGCATTTATATGACTTATAATGCCTAATGTTAGTCTATATAATTGCTCATAACGCCTTATAATGCAGTAATATTGTTACAAAACATGCATAATACCTTATAATACCTGGTGTAAGCCTGTATAAATGGTCATAATACATTATAAATGCATTTGTATTGTTACAAAGAATACCACATACCTTATAGTGACAGGTATAAGCCTGTATAAATGGTCATAATACATTATAAATGGATTTGTATTGTTGCAAATCTTACCTACTTCCTTATAAACCCTGTATGCTCATAATGCATTATAAATGCAATCATATTGTTACAATGCATACCACATACCTTGTAATTCCAGGCATAACCCTGTATAAGTGTCATTGCTACATTATAAGTGCATATATGTTGTTACAAATCATACCACACACCTTATAATGCCTGGCATAAGCCTGTATAAATGTTCATAAGAAATGTTATAATGCTTAATGTAACCTGATATTATGAAGCCATGCATTTTACTCATGCTTTATACATGCATTATGCATATAATTATAACTATTTATGACATATTACAAAAGCTTATGTTAGCCCTTATAGGATATTGTTCCAGCTATTAACATGTTATGAATGCATTTATAATGCATTATGAGTACAACATGCCTAGAAAGTGTCACCACAGTTTTCACACCCAAATTATGTTTGAGTTGACAAAATTTTATATGTTCTTTTGTTTTTCTAGTCTGATGCTGATGCAGTATGAAGTAACCAATGGCAACAGCAACAGAAAAATGCAGGAAAGAATAAAAACAACAGCAAGTACATGGGCACGGGGAGCCATAACATCTGTAGTGGAAAACGAACAAACAAACAGACAAATAAATAAATAAAACACAGTCTCTGGAGAAGCGGATCTGAGAACAATCATGTACAGGATGTTCCACCGCTTACAGCACGTCTGTACCAGCAGAGAGAGAGAGAGAGAGAGAGAGAGAGAGAGTTCCACACGTGTGCTCTTACAATTTCATTTGGAAAAAATAGATTTTTGGCCTAGAATTTCATCTCCGATACACTGCATTTCATCCCTGAGCCTGAAATGTGTTTCTATAAATGTTGCACAGATGTTGTAGTTCTTTCAGCTGCTCCTGTCAGGGGTCACCACAGAGGATCACCTTCCGTTGGCCGAGTACTGATCTGGCACTGCGAATAGTTTATATTATACACGTGATAGCTTGAATAGCTAGCTATGTGTGTGTGTGTGTGTGTGTGTGTGTGTGTGTTTATGTATATATGTAATAGCTAGTGTACTTTAATTTTTAACTAATCAATCAATCAGTCAGTTAGTTAACAAGCGAATGAATTAGATAGTTACTTTGTTTGAATAGGTTATACAAAATTACATATTAACTACATAATATCAAGTGGAGTGTCTATATTTTTTAGCATCGCATCATTTCTGTAATTAATTATTTATTTATTTGAATAGTTTACCTTATATATAAAATAGCTTAAATAGCGTAGTTTCATTTTAAGCATCCTATCCTATGTTACTTAATTCGATAATCGATTCGTCTGCTTATGTATCTATTTGATTGTTTTAATTGTTGAATGGCGTACTTTCATTTTTGCGACACATTTATTTATTTATTTACTTACTTACTTACTTATCTTACCTTGTCTTATCTTACTTTGAAACCATCCAGCATGATTATTGTTGGCCATTAGGCACTAGATTTTTTTTTGGCATTTGAAACAGAACACCATCAGCAGTGTTGCCAGATTCACAGTTTTCCTGCAGACTTTGGCTGCCTTTGAATGCAATATTAGTCTCTTTATTAGGAATCGTAGTGAAATCAGGAGCTAAGAGAATAATTTGGATTTAGCTGATCACTGGTGATGTTCATCAGTAGCTTTAGTTAATCATGTATCTGAAGCACAGGAGGGAAAAAAAAAACCCACAATAAAAATCCTCGTATAATGTTAATGCACCTATTTTTTTTTTTTTAAAGTGAAAGGAAATTTTAATGGCCGTGGCTTGGGTCCAGATTTTCACTTTACTGACTTACGGGAAAACATGAAGTGGATGAGAAATGATATAATTCTGGCAAGGTTTAGATTTAAAAAGGGATTATTTAATTCATTCATCTACAGTAACAGCTTCAGTCAGGCTCGGAGCTAAACCCATTAGCTAAAATGCTAATACTATAAGCACTTTATGCAGCTGAGTGAAAATAATGATGACAGGAATTCATGCAAAATCTAAAAACGTACCCTTTGATTTGTACCCTGCACCATGAAGAAAAAAAGAAGTCAGAATGAGCACAATGCGTATATTAATGACTCAAAGTTAAATGTAAGTATAAATGGATAAAAACGATGACATGCCGTGGTTTATTATGGTAAAAAAAAGATCGTTCTTGACAAACTGCTGTGGTGTAAGCGGAATAAAGCACTTCGGTTCCGTTATAGGAAAAACTACAGCGTAGTAACAGTAGCTCCGCTTCTTCACACCACCCCGTCGTAGATTATTTTCCTATAGCGCCATGACACTGAGTGTTTTATTCCTTCATTTGTTACTCAGGAACATTCTGAAGTCCTGGAACAGTGTGTCTCAAATCACATAAGACATTGCGGCTGAGAGTAGATCAGATTACGCCGCTGTTCGCTGATCGCTGAACTGATTTGCAGCCAGTTACAGCGTCGTTAGGACGGAGATGTTAAAGAAGAGGTTAGAAATGCAGCATTTCAACGAAGAATTATGCCAAGACTGTAAGTCATTAATGTGTGTTGCAGGTAAAAATGTGTAATATATGAACAGATTATGGGTGAGGAAGTGAGGATAAAAATATCTCCTGGCGTTCTGGACAATTTACGGTTATTTCTCAAGCATGATGCAGCCATGTCATTGCCAGAGCTCATTAATCTGTCCGGCAAAACACTGATTTATCCGTCCTGAAGGAAAACCACAGAGAGAGGAATGCTGACCAGATGCCAAAATGCACCTAATTTATTTTCCCAGTGAGAAACCCAGGAAAAGTAGAAGAATTGCCCAGTAAAGCTAAGATTCAGACCTCTCTCTCTCTCTCTCTCTCTATCTATCTATCTATCCATCTATCTGTCTATCTATCTATCATAAGGAATGCATTATTCAGAATAAATAAATAATGTGTTTAAATGCAGATAGGAGCAGGAAGTACACGGAAATCTGGCAGAAAGGCTGACAGGCGTCTGGTTGAGATTAGACATTAGTGCCCCGAGAAGCATAATCACAGGACGCGACAAAACCCTTACGCAAGTGGCAGGTTTTTATTTTCAGCAATCAGACACGAAGCTTGAAGGCCAAAAAAAAAAAAAAAAGAGCATGTTCATTAACGTGCAGCACCGTGTGGCGCGTTCACAGCGCTCATTCACTCATCCTTAGGAACTGCCTGAAAGGGGAAAAAGAAAAAAGAAAGAAGAAATGAATATAGGGGAGGAAAGAAAGAAAGAAAGAAAGAAAGAAAGAAAGAAAGAAAGAAAGAATCGTTCTAGTTTAGGCCACACCCACTTCAGGCTTAAATCTGAATACAGATAGTGCCATTGCATCAATATCTATTTACAGTAGTCCAGAATTATTGGCACCCTTCATGAGCCAGATTAAATATATGAAATAACAAAATATTTATTT
>CM074917.1:1794459-1813745 GCA_037576815.1 Pangasius larnaudii
TGAGAGAGAAAGGAGTAAATACTTCACATTCAATGGAAAAGACGTCAGAAACACATCAACATGAAGAAGAAATCTGATATTGTGTTGATATTGCATGTGTGATGCAATCCCTCGTTCCCATAACGTCCTTCGACAAACGTCTAAGCAGAGGCGGTCTGCAAGTGTTGATGTTCTAGAAAAAGGAACATACATAGAAACATGTTTATCACAGTAATAAAAAAAAAAAGAAAAGAAAAATACTTCAGTTTTATAGCAAATAGTGGCGTTTAAATAGAAAGTGCATCACTTAGCTCTATATTGGCCTTGATTTGACGTCATGGGCTCTAACTACGAAAGCAGTCTTTTATCTATTTAGCCTAGCGAAAACCATTGAATATGTTATAATAGTGAGGAGTAATTCTTTCTTCTGAACTTTTTTTATTCTGCTTTTCAGTGTTTGCATCCTCGTAGTCATGCTTCATATCTAAAATAACATCATACGTGTGTTCCCGATGAAAATAAACCTGAAAAAAATTGGATTTGAAGAATCATTTAGGCTTTATTTCCTTCTACCATAAACATCCTCCAGTGCTCCATTTTTTATTGTTTTATTGGCGCTGTAGGAACGAGGATGTGACTTTCAATACGGACCGCCCCTTTGCGTTTTGAGTTAATGCTGTCATGTTTCCAAACTTGGCGTTGGCTTTGGTGGTGTGCTTTCCACTTCCAGGCCACCGTCCATTACATCTCTCAAGCCACACCTGTAGCATCATTAGAGGTTTGTCAATAAATGTGGCAGACCAATCACAGACCTTCTCATGTAAACATACAAGATGATCTCATTTACTCAACAATATCTGCTTCAAATGAATTTAAAAGCCTAGATTTAGTGAACTTCTTTTCCGACTAGTGATTATATCTTGCTCTGAAAAGCTCAGGAAGTGCAGAGAGATTGCATCCTTTAAGATCCTGAACCTGGTGGCCAGAAAAGTGCACAAAAGATATCAAAAGCTCTATATTGTGGACAGTTAAAAGCAGGGATGAGAACCTATTTATTTTTTTTTTATTTTGAAAAATTAAACAATATTTCTACATTCCTGCTCCAGTTAATAATGTTCTTTACATATGAAATCCTACTCTGTGTATAGGGTATAAACAAACCCAAACACTGCATTTAACAAGAAACGGGAATTTATTCATAACATTCTCAGAGCATGCGTTCACTCTGCAATTTTTTTGCTTGCACAATCATAGGAAAAATACTTTCTAACTTTAAAAATCCAGCTATAGCATCTAATGGAAGTGATGAATTCTGGACTGGAGTTTAGGCCTCTTGGCAAAATGTTTAGGTTTAAAAAAGATTATTAACTGGTTAAGCACTTTTTGAAATAGCTTTCACTCTGGAACCGTTAAGAAGTGAACTTGTTCGTGTCATTTTTCTAAACAGGTACCTTTGTGGCTTCTGTAACGGAGCCTCTGTTTCTCTCCGATCACATGCATTTATGTAAATTATTTAGCTGAAGGCAGCTCATCAGACCAGAATCTAGCTACAGGGTGCGAGACATTGTAATTTTGCTTTGTTTAAAAAAGCAGAATGTTTAAAGACAAATGGACAGAGAAGTACGTGTTTATAGATCTCGCTTCAACCTGAACCAGTGCACCTCATCTGTTCAAAGTCCAGCAATTTATTTATAGCCATGAAGTAATCATTAACGGTAAACGGATGTGTTGTCACCATTAAGTCGTGTTAGTCACTTCTCTGGAGCTTTGCAAGCAAGAAATTTAATGTGGCTGGATCAGTACAAATTTTAGCCAAACACTGTTGTGATGAGATCTTTAGAGAGTCGATGCTTTTCTGCTCCTCGCTTGAAAGAAATGCTTTTTTTCTCAGAGAAACCAGAGACATCAGGCTGACCGGTAAATGTCAGTTTGTCAGCGTGGACCTTTTCACCACGCAGATTTCTAAGAAAAAAAAAAACACTTTGTTGGCGCTGATGTTTGGTATATAGATACATTTCTATCTGCCATCTTTGTTAATGATGCAAAAATGATCTTTTAGCACTACAGCCAACCTGAGGGTCTTATTTAGCTCTTTATTCAGCCATTTGTAACAGTTTTGGTAGAGAAAAACAAAAGCATGTCCTCATCCGCATACCCTCGAGCCTCTACAGCTGCCTGGTAATGTTTTTTAAATGTTTTTGTATTATTAGCTTAAGCATTTGTTGTTAATGAAGAGACGCGTTTGCGAGTTGGCACGTAATCTTGTGTTTGTTTATGCCAGGAGAAATCCGGTGCGATTTGTTACCCTGTGCCGGTTTCCAGATCTCAGAGTTCTGCCACTGAACACTAAGCCTGTTGTTCCAGAAATGTGTGTTTGCCAAAGTAAGAGCAAGCACCTTGTTTTAACTAGTTTTTCTCGCCAATGAAACAATATATACTCATCATCAGTCAGGTCTTCTAGTAGCATTTTGCTCTGAGACTCAGCCATTTCGGCTTCTGTTTTATTGGCCTTAATTTTTGTAGGGTGAGTTTTTGCAGTGCTTTAAAGTCTTTAAATGATGCACCAACATCGGTCAAGTTCAACGAGCCAAAGACATTTTCGCTGTTGTTTATATTCATAAACACTCTGAACACTCGTAGCTAATCTCTGCTCAAAAACAGCAATTGTTTTGATAAGAACTGTAGCGGAGATGTTGGAGCTGCAATTGTCAGGAGAATGCTTGAATTCAACATTTCTCAAACCATCAGGGTTTAACGGACGTGATACCCAAACCTCAGGGTTGTCAAGGAAACAGCTGCCAAGCGCTCACTGAAACCTCACTCTGAATCACAGAACCTGGTATCTGTTTAGGTGCAGTTATATCCGTGTCATAGCGCATCATGTTGGCTAATTTGCATAAATCTGCAGATCTGAAGTTATTTGGGTTTCTTGGGTTTCTGGACTAATTAGCATCAGTCTGCTTCTAATCTGCTTTCAGTAAGGGCAACAGAAAGGTGAATATCAATCAAATAACTCAGGCATTGCAGCACAGTGTCTCTGCTTAGTGTCTGACAGAGAACATGGTTGACAGGAGAATTAGAAGGTGGTTTAACACTCCATTACTTTGGGAAATGTGCTTCATTTAAGTGGTGTGAGGTCCTGTATGGTGCACCGGGGCCAGGCATGAGCTGATTCACCTACCACCAGAGCGTTATTAGTCTAAGGGATGCAAAAGAAAAAAAAATACAATCCTGAAATAAGAGCAGAGCTTCAAGTTAACTTTGTGATAATCATTTTCTACATTTATTCACCAGCGAATGTATTTTTCCTAGCCGAAATATTTCCATCCCAAATGTAATGGTGTACACGAGTAATATAATGCATATAAATGCATTAACTTATTAATCTAACACCATCATCTGTCACCATTTCCATAACAGCACCAGGCTAAAGTGAATTGCAGTTTTGGACTCTTTTCCAGTTCTTGGTTTCTGTCTTTTCATGCTAGTCTTCTAGTGAAGCTTCTGCAACCTGAGAATATACAGTATAAACTGTACAGAAACTATGGATATGATTATGCATATAATGTATATAGACTCCCAAACCACTAGCTGAAATTAGTCAAAACGTTGTTGCTCTAGATATCAGAACAGCTCTTCACCCAGACTGTGGTACTAGGTTCGAAATACAACACTTCAGGATGTGCAGTTATGGGAAAATAATCAATGAATTACTGTTACCACCCCAAAGGTTTCTTATTTTCCCATAGCACCACGTCCCAAAGTGCTTTATTCTTCTTGTATTGCAGCAATTTGCCAAAAAATACAAACTTTTAATTTACACATCGACATTTGTATCCATTTATAGTTATATTTAATGTTGTGGATCATCCACAAAACAAGGTATAGCAGCTATAAACAGTCATTCCATCGGCAACTTCTCCTTTTTCTGTCTTTTGATGTTAATAAGACGTGCGAAGTGTAAACCCCTCTGTCCTGGAAGAAGCTGGAAAACTTGTAGTACTGGAATGAACGCGAGTCCTCACCAAGAGAGCCGATTGGATCATCGATCACACGTCTTTTCATTTCACCGACATTTTTATTTCTGCTCTGAAAGCAGTTCTATACGTGAATCTACGCTCTATTACAGGAAGCGCATCCTTCTCGCAGGACAATATCAGCGTTAATTCTCAGCTGTCCAGCCTCGGCTATGCATTAGAGGATAATAAACAAAGTCAAAAATGGCCTTCTGTGTTCAATACACCAAGGCTAAGTGCATTTTGTCCTACAGAATTATGGAACTAGGTCACTTACTGAAACATAAATCCCGTCACACAGTCCTCACCGTGATTATCTTACCAGTGAGACCGTCAAGGCGACTATTTTATCATGAGTATGTGACACCAGAACATGAATTAATGACTCACAGAAACTTTTCCTGCTTTCCAGCTGGCATCAATTTGTCTAATCTAAACAGGGCGTGACATCTGAAGGTGAAGCGAGAGGTTAATGTAGATATCGAGAGTTAGTGCTGCGATAAAATCTCTCTGTACTTGGAAAATTTGCCCCCTTTTATATTAAGTGCTCTTAAATAATATTAATTGTATTGTGTAGATTGTATAGATGTTATATAAAATACATAATAACTTACAACACCTAGCATAAGCCTGCATAAGTGCTTATAAGTAGTTAGTTACACAAATAGCAAATTATAAAGCATAATTATGTGAATTCATAACATCATGTTACATAATGCACTATAATAGCTGTTTATAAACAATGCACAGTGTCCTACATAACTTATAACGCCTAGCATAAGCCTGTAGAAGTGTATAAGTGCTTACAAGTAGTTATGGTTACATGAATGACACTTTTAAAAATGAGTAACTAAATTCATAATGTCAGGTTACATAATGCATTATAAAACCTGTTCATAAATAGTGCATAGTTCATAATAACTGCTCCATCCGGAAAGCAGAGATAAGAGATTTATTCAGCAACATAAACCGACAAACTGTATAGTGGAATTTCCTGCATGCTTTAAAAGTCAAATTATAAAAAAAATATATTGGAATATTGAATATGTAGTGAATTTTTAATATAGAATGCAAATATCCTGAACTGGACCAAAGAAAACAAAAACAAAAACATGTTTTAGATGTAAGTCAGAGGATGGAAGCAGAGATGTTCAAAAAGTCCAAAAGTGCCAACCGATGGTAAAGACGACATATTTACATATTTATCTGAAGTCATTATAAAATTAATGATTAATTAATTAACAATTATTAATTAATTAATTACTAATTATTATTCATTCTAAAAATTCTTGGCTTATCAAGAACCACAACACCACCGACTTCACTCAAACTTCGCCAAGTATTCGGCGAGCTGCGTACTTTTCTATTTGAGATAATTAATCACGCCCCTGAAAGATATTTATCTTGATTCAACACTTCTCACAAGTTTCACAAGCTTGAGTTTGTTCTGCAGCCACAGCTTTTCCTGCAGTGTCTCAGAAGAACCCTGGCTTATGTTACACCCAGTAGACAGCCTTTTTCAGTAATCAGTATTAAATCCATAATGGTAATAAGAGGATTGGCACATGCCATGATATAGATTGCCAACTAGTATCTATATAAATCTTATTCTCCTGCCATGTCAGTAAATTGAACCTAATTTCAATTATTTATATCTCTGTTCCCGCGTGCTGTAGAGGAATCAATCGTTTAGTGGTTTGTATTAAATCTACGTTGCAGTGGGAGCAATTAGATGAACAGTACAGTAATGTTGGCTTCATTCACTCCCAAGGGTGACTATATATATATATCTGGTGAGTTCAGAGTTGGGCTGTTATGAGATACACATTCAGCATACAAATATGAATTTTTAATATTCAGTCCACAATATATTTTCCCAGTATCAATAATAGCAATAACAGCAGTAATAGCAGAAGACTATTTAAGTACAGTCCATCAATGTCAATAATAGAACTGTATGTATCATTGCGTCAACTTCCGTGTTTTAAAGCCTTGAAATGGAGTCATTTAATAGAGTAACAGTCCCTTTGTGGGAGCTTGTAGCGCAGGGAATGATGCAGTTGTCGGAATGAAGAGAACAACTGCTCCACCTGGAATGCAGATATGAAGGGATGATTCAGCAATATAAACCAACAAAAATATAACATATACATATAAAATATAGCTACTGGTGATACGGCGAGCCAAGAACATTTGCTATTTAGCTAGTATTCCGGTGGATTAGGGAATACAGAGATCCTGAACTGGACCAAGAAAGTCAGGGGATGGAAGCAGAATTGTTTCAAATTGAAATCATTGACAATAAAAGACAACAGAAGAAGGTTGTGGAGAGACACTGTCGGCTGTGAAGTACCCCAAGGATCAGTACTAGGCCCAGTTCTCTTCTCATTATACAGCATACGCTTCATGCATATTTGACTTTACAAACAATTTAACATTGATCTGCTTTTATTTGCTTTGGAAATGCAAACGTTTGATGCGACGGAGCGCACCATATCCTCCATTCCTTCAGAGAACTTACTCCAGTAACATAAAACGCTGCCTGTAACAGTGAGAAACAGAAATTCGCCATTTTGTTTGATTTATTGAAAAAAAAAACAACATGATATACTTTTTATCAGTTTATAGTTACATCTAATGTAGTGCGAAGCAAGTTAGTTCCTGTTCTCACTTATGTTAAAGCAGCTATAAACACTCGTTCCCTCACCTGCCTCTCTTTTCTCTCTCTCTCTTGAAGTTAATAAGACAAAAAAAACATAGCATGTCATGTTACAGAGAACCCACAAAGCGTAAACTCCTCTGCCCTGAAGAATTTCCTGTATCTGTGGTATAATATTGGTTATAATATCTGCAAAGGAAATATGGCATTAATATAATCAGATTCATTTGTACTATGATAAATATTTTCGCCCTGCTTCGCCATAATTCAAATGTGGAATTGGAGAAATTGTGCCCAGTTAGTGGGTGTGTTAGTGCATAAAATACTGCATAAAATAAAAGTCAGATTAGGTCATGATGTTATCATTTTTGCGTGAGTTAATTGTTGATGTCTGCAATGGGTTTTATTTCGAAGAGATTTCTGGAAACATGACACTGAAACTTTATGAAGATTATAACTCAGATAAAAGAGGATGAGATGCATTAAAAAAACCTGATAATGAACCTAAAATAAAGGAGTTTAGACATGAATATTGGTTTGTACACGTGAATGAAGATCGAATATAAACCCAGCATCACAACCTTCCGATTATTTTACCAAGCAATTTTTTTTCATCAGTAGAATTGAATAAATTGTCTAATAATCCAAGCCTGTATTTTTCACTTTTAGGTAGAAAAGCCCCAATTTTCTTATTTTGCTCACCACACAATTATTTGTTAACACACACAACTCTGAATGTTGAACTCTTGAATTGACTTTGGGGTTTAAAATGTTTCACTTGCTGAGCTGGAACATTATTCAGAAACTCTAGAGAAATTCAGGGGTCAGAGATTTGTTCATAACTGCTTCAAAAAAAAATATATATATATATCGGTTTTGTATATGTTTTTATCCGCTGGCTACTTCTGTGTTTCCTGGTCATCAGGTTTCATGCTCTCTGCATGCAGGTCATGACTGTAGCTTGAGGAAATGTTTGATTGAAATTAGGTTGAAATAAGCAGACGTGTCTGAGACCAGAATGAAAAATTTCAAGTTTTAATAATAAAAACGTCTAGCAAAATATTTGTTTTATCGACATTTTTAACGTAATCAGAAATATTAGATAAATTTGCTCATATTCAAAATATAATCTTCAGTGTGGTCTCTATAGTTGCAAACAAATCTACAGGAAGAAAGAAAGATCTGCAGTCAGGAAATAAACGGAATCAAATCAGATTTAATTAGATTTAATTATATTAATTCCTGACTAAAACTTTTCAGATGGATATAGAAGCCTGGCGCAGTTCTGTTACCCCACTCTAGTGCCAAAAACTGCAGAAAATTCATAACCTCATTTTGCAAATGATAAAATATGCTTATGTCAGTTTCTCACAGTCAGCAGTCAGACACTGAATTTACATAAACCATTCAGTGCCACTTGCTTGTTATAAATTTGTGGCCAAGCCAAGACTGTGCCTATAAAAACATTTAATCATGCTGACATATGGATAGCAATCAATTGGGCGTTTTAAATCTTCATAATATTTAGCTGTAAGTGACTGTAAAGGAGAAGGACTGTCAGGTTAGGGGAAGGAGGGTAGGGGTTATAGGTTAGGGTTTAGGGTGCATGATGATATTTGGGGGCTAAAATTCAGGAGAAATTAGTGTTAGAGGTTAGTATTCGGATTTAGAGGTTTGTGTTAAGGTTGAGGTTAGGGTTAGTGTTTTAGGGTTGGGATTAGTATTGGAGGTTGGGGATAGAGGATAGTATTAAGGCTGGGATTAATGTTAGAGATTAGAGTTCGTGTTAGAGGTTGGGGATATTGTTAGAGGCTAGTGTTAGAGGTTTGGGATAGTGTTAGAGGTTAGTGTTAGAGGTTGGGGATGACGGGCAGTGGTAGCTCAGTGGTTAGGACATTGGGCTACTGATCATGAGTTCGATCCCCAGCACCACCAAACTGCCACCGATGGGCCCTTGAGCAAGGCCCTTAACCCTCAACTGCTCAGTTGTATAAATAAGATAAATGTAAGTCGCTCTGGATAAGGGCGTCTGCCAAATGCCGTAAATGTAAATGTTAGAAGTTTGTGTTAGAGGTTGGGGATTGTGTTAGAGGTTTGGGATGAGGTTGGGGATTGTGTTAGAGGTTAGTGTTAGAGGTTTGGGATGATGTTAGAAGTTAGTGTTAGAGGTTTGGGATGATGTTAGAAGTTTGTGTTAGAGGTTGGGGATTGTGTTAGAGGTTGGGGATGATGTTAGTAGTTAGTGTTAGAGGTTGGTGTTTAGAGGTTGGGGATAGTGTTAGAGGATAGTATTAGAGATCAGTGTTTAGAGGTTGGGGATAGTGTTAGAAGTTAATGTTAGAGGCTAGTGTTTAGAGGTTAGTGTTAGAGGTTAGTGTTAGAGATCAGTGTTTAGAGGTTGGGGATGGTGGTAGAGGTTAGTGTTTTAGTCCATGGAGATATTCTCAGCGGACTTCCTGGCCCTGATGACATGCAGCTCCTGAATCGACAGCTGCTGCTGGCCAGTCAGTCTTTCTGCTCTGCTCACTGTCTGGTTTTTAAGCATGAGGAGGCTAAACTGAACCACAGAGTAATTGATGATGATAAAATGCTCTCGATAGGTGATCTGTAAAACTGTGATTGAACTGCAGAGCCGTTGAGCTCCTGCAGCTCCCGTAGGAAAAACGGTCGGTGGTTAGTGTTAGGTTCTGGGGTTAATGTTAGAGGTTGAGGTTAGTGTTAGAGGTTGGGGCTATTGTTACAGGGTGGGGATAGAAGATAGATGTTGAGGTTGGAATTATTCTTAGGGGTCACAGGTAATGTGAAAAGGCTGAGGCCTTCCATTTTTGTTGTCAGCAAAAAAAAAAAAGCGATGTTACCATGGCACTTTAACTGAGGACTTATCATTATGCTGGAGTGTTTATTTGCTCAGTGCAGCAGGACTGTGCACCTTTTCACAAATCCAATCAGCTCAGCTTCGAACTTAATAGTGCTAGAGGTTGGGGATAGTGTTAGAGGTTGGGGATAGATAGTGTTAGAGCTTAGTGTTTAGAGGTTAATGTTAGCGGTTGGGGTTAGTGTTAGATGCTGGGGTTAAAGTTAGAGGTTGGGGTTAGTGTTAGATGCTGGGGTTAAAGTTAGAGGTTGGGGTTAGTGTTAGGTGCTGGGGTTAATGTTAGAGGTTGGGGTTAGTGCTAGAGGTTGGGGTTATTGTTAGAGGGTGGGAATAGAGGATAGTGTTGAGGTTGGAATTATTCTAAGAGGTTTCAGGTAACATGAAAAGGCTGAGACCTTCCAGTTTTGTTATCGATAAAAAAAGAGATGTTACCATGGCACTTTAACTCAGGACTAATCATTATGCTGGAGTGTTTGTTTGCTCAGTGCAGCAGGACTGTGTACCTTTTCACAAATCCAATCAGCTCAGCTTCTAACATAATAGATCAGAACAAAGATATAGAGCCTATCATTATTATTAACATCATGATTATAATCAGCCATAGAATACTGTACAATTATTGAAATGCACATGCTCAGAACGCACTAGGTAGTAATTAACCACTGCTCTCCCAAAAAAAGTATGGATCTGTCCACAACAGCTATGGGAGAACCTTCTGAGGGCAATGCTAACACTGTTTGGAGTTAAAAAAACAAACAAAAAAAGCAGTGTGTGCTAACATGAAAACCTCATCACAGCTGTGAAGCATGGTGGAGGGTGCATCATGGGTTGGGACTGCTTTACAGTCTCAAGGCCTGGACAAAGGGACCACTGAGGTAGCAATGAATACAAATTTGTGTCAAGAAATTGTACAGGTTTTCAGGACAGTGTTATAGCATATTATTTGTACTAATTCATCAGTGTGTTCTATAAAGGCATGAAACATACAATTGTTTCTACAACGTTTTGTAGTTAGGCAGAAAGTGTTAGGCAGACCACATTTTATGAGCAATTAATGAAGTAATCCAGAAAGAATCCCACATTTTTATTGTATCATGTCAGATTCAATCTGCTGCAAAATGTCATAAAAATAAAGAAAAGAGAAAAGCTAAATAATTAAAGTGATACAACTACTAAACTGCCATTAAGAAGCTGTAAAAGGATGTGTAATTGCATCATGCTTCAACAAGATAATTATGTGATTTTGCCACAAGACTGTGTGGCCAATTAAATGAGACCATGACCCGAACCGTCTACCTCTGCAGTAACTGTTGGACTCTGGGACAACATAATGGTCGTGACTTTCAGTATGTCACAATAATGAACCCTGATCATCCAGCCTTCAGCTCAGGTTCAATTACAAACCCATCATGTTCAGCAGTCCGTGTACAGTCAACCCTAGAATCATTGGCATCCTTTGTAAACATGAATGTATGTAAAAATAAATATATGAAACAAACAGCACATGTAATTAGTAAAATATTGGGTTTGGCAATATAGCCAGGTACATTATTAGTTGTGCTTTTTTCTGCAAAACTGTTTCAAAATTATTGACGGTCCTACAATTAATATTGGTGAAGTGTAACATCACTAAGTCTCCTTAATGTCTATAAAGGTTGGAGACACCTATGATGGATTTTGGTCCTTCCTCCAAGCTGAACATTTCACACTCCATTATATTCCTAGGTTTTTGAGGGTTGCCACCATCTTCAATTCAAACTTACAGGAATGGAACATGGAGACTTTGCAAAAAAAGCTGATTAAAATATTCCTCTAATTAATGTCTTAACCTCCTGGCAGATGAAATCATGTTTTGTGCTAAAATATCCTGGTACTTAACAGAATTCATGATGCCATAAACTTTCACAAGAGGTGCAAAACATCTCCAAAGCATCATTGACCACCTTCATATTTTACAAACCAGTGTCAGGCCATTTTCTTTTGTACTAGTGATGTAACCAATACACATACATTACTCAGAATGAACAAATAATGTGTTCTAAATGGATACAAATGGAAGGCGGACTGTTTTTTTTTTAAATACAAAGCTGGTTGAGACTGGGATCAGGACTGGGATCCTTCAGGATTCAACAGAAAAGTTGTGCAAGCAAAAGGATTGAACTCTCATGCAGTGTGATATGAAGCTTGCAAGATATAAAAGACCATGTCCATTAACATTCATTAATTTATCCATTCAGTCATTCATCCTTAGTAACTGCCTGGTCAGGGTGGCTATGGTTTAAATTAGGCTATTTATATTTTGGGAAATATTTGTTAAAATAAAAATCTCGGGATTACAAAACAGTCCCGTACACATCTTGAGTTGAGACTGGTTATGAACTGAAGTGATGTAGCTGAGGTGGAGAAACTGTATGAACATAGACTCTTGTTGTATACGGTCCCATTTTCACCAAGGGTTAATTCAATTTTGGTCTTGTCTGAGCACAACACATCATTTCAGTTTTAGCTCGGTAATAAACAGGAGCTGCATTTGTGGATTGATCACAGGAAAGACTTGATTTTTTTTTTTTAAATTATGGCCCTGATTGTGTACAATGGTATTTTTAGCTGCTTATTTTGTTGTACATGTTACCTCAGATGAAAAAAAAGTCATGCTTGGTCAGTGTCTTCCGTCGAGTTGCTAGGGATTGAGAGATTTATATATATTTATTTTGAATATTCTTTAGGGATGTCAATAATTTTGCCATGTTTTTGAGGGATTACAAAAAAAAACCCTACTTCTTATAGGAATTTCTTATGGTGTTCTTCTGAAGTGTGCCAATAATTCTGGAGTGTATCATTGGTCCTGTAGGATAGAGTATGAGTGACCTTGGTGTTTAAAGTAAAAAGACATGTGGAGTTTTTGGTATTGAAGGTATCAGGCTGAATGGCCTTGTGTGTGTGTGTGTGTGTGTGTGTGTGTGTGTGCGTGTGTGTGTGATTAACTTCTATTAAGTGCGAGTCTGAATCATGGAAAAGGTTTTTACTGCAGCTTTTTGTTGAGACATTCTGCTAGTGACTAAATCTTATTTTGCTGAGAACGCTGCACTGTTATTTTGAGTAATAAAGTAAAACTGGCTTAACTAATAATAATTTCAGTCAAAACTACCTCCAAACTAGCTCATGGGCAGAAATAAAAAAAAAAACATATGTTGAACAGTTGTAGCTAAAACTGAGTCGACTTTAAACTGCTTGTTCAGTTGATGGACTTATATTGTGCAAATGCAAACTTAAGAAATTTTAATGCTTAGGAAAAAAAAATCTTATTTTTTTTAAAACAAAAAGTCAATACTTTTAGCTAAAACGGCTTTTATTTCGTTATTTAAAAGTTAGTACACTTAGCAAAATAACAATTATTTTACCCAACAATATCATATGATGTTTTTAAAATGTTGTTTATATAGGGAACCAAGTAAAAACGCAACTTCAGCAACAATCTGTTTAAAAAAAAAGTTTACAAAAAAATGAAACTTTGCTTGAAGAAGTTAAAATGGATGACAGAAATAACAGACCATTAACACGGAAAACAATTTACTCAAAAGATTAGCTATCAAGTATGTTGACTAGCTACTTTTCTTGTAATTCCACATGAGATTATCTGATTATGAAGGTTTACTAATACATTTTTTTCCAGTTAGCTAAGCAAGAATAGTAGCTTGCTAGTCCCTGGCTAGGTTTTCGTACCCGTGAACTGAAAAGACAGGAATTAGCTAGCTGATCTATTATATCTCAAATTATATTAGCTACAGTATATTTAAAAATATATTGATGAATGGCGAATTTCTTTTTCAGGACCAGTAAGCTGATGTTGAATCGACTAAAGCCAGGTTTACGCTGTATGATTTTTCAGCTGTAACAAGGAAGGCTGACGGTTTTGGTAACGAACGCAAGCTTCATTACAGCAAATCCAAAATGTTAGCTTTGATGCGCATCTGTGTTTGACCCCAACCAGATTTTGTTTTACGCAAAAACAAAAATCACACATTCTTTGGCCATCACTTGAACTCACGGTCATCACCAGATGCTTTAGTTACCACTACGAACAAAAAAAAAACAGCAGACGACAGAGTGTTGGAAATTGTTTTATTAAAATCTGACCGTGTGAGCGCTGCTATGACGCTCGTCTAAAATCCACCAAGAGGAGGACAGCACAGGATGCCGCCAAACAGTAGTGGAGATAGCGAAATGGCAAAGAAACATGATAATGGACAGAAAAAGATATCCTTATTACCTCAAGCTCACTCTGAAGAAGGTCTGCGTTTGTTTTCCGCATGAGCTGATTTCCGGATCGTTGACGACGTAAGCAGAACGTAGTAATTTTCTTTACGCACAGGTCTACCATTAGAGGATCTTCATCATATAGTCTTAAAGACCACTCAAACCACACAGTCTGAAACTGGTTTAAACTGGTCCTAAGGGCTTAAGTTTACTAAAGCGTGACTATTACACACATCTCAATTAGAACCAGATACACTTTCAACTGGCGCCTCTCATCAAAAATGTAGAACCTTTATGGGTTCCTTGTTGTCTGTAGGGGAACTTTCACAGGTTCTTTGTAGACGTCTTCAACAGGTTTTCCTTATCAGAAATGGGCTCCAAGTAGAAACCTTTTGGAAGACCTCAAAATATCACTCTAAGCACTAATCACTGTTCCATCCCTAAATATGGCTGAGATGGAAAGTCGGCCAATTGGTGTAATGACTGAATAACAAAATGCACCATTAGTCAAAAGGTCTTGTTTGAAAGATATTGGCCTGCTGTTTATGGTACAACTAGCTTCCATCTTGAAAATCGAACAACGATTACATAAAAATACAAAACGTTTGTAACCCAAATCAAATCCTAACAGTTTACTGCTAAACTGTGAAACTAGGAGTGGATTTACGAGTGTGCTCTTTAAGTGATCTGTTCAACAATATCTAAATATTTAAAGTCCTAAATTGTTAAGCAATGTACAGTATGTGTATGGTTGTGGCTCATGGATTGTGGGTTTGAGTCCCATCTACGTCGATTCACCTCGGAAATGTATGTATTAAATAACAGATTCAGACGTGAGTGCAACTTTCTATTTTCAAAACCATAACCTCAGCAAGCCAGAGTGCTTTCAAAATCTCAATCGAAAACCTGTTAAAGGTTTTTATCTTCACACGGCAGGTTTTTTTTTTCCCATAAAGATCTTCTGTAATTCCATATCCAGCTTGCATGAATCTCTCCGATTTGCCCAATAATGAGTCGCGCCAAAAGCTTCTATGCTCGAATACAGCTCCGAAGAATTCTCACATGACCATTAAGCACATTAGCTAGTTACATTATGTAGGAACACAACAGTAGGTGAGCCTTATCCACTAATGGCTAGCGTAAACTCCTCTGTGGTCACTGCGTAAAGTCATTCTGCTCCATCTCTAAATTCAATCGAACGTCCCTAAGTAGCTTTAAGTGGCTCTCTTCAAAAAGAATGTAATGGACAATCAAATGGACAAATTGGATAAAATCAATGACACTATCATTTAAATGGGACTGCGACTGCACAGCGCGTTTATCATCCAATAAAGTAAAATACAAGTGATTAAAGATTTAAAAGAGGAGATAAAGAAGATCAGGTAAAGAGTTTATTCTTTTTTTCAGTTTCCATTCATTCAGTTGATGCCTGATGCAATAAACTGCACAAATATTGATAAACGGCGTATTATTTGAGGGGTGATTAATTCTCAGTACAGCAGTGACACTGATGTAGTAGTGTGTGTGTGTGTGTGTGTGTGTGTGTGTGTATGGTGCTGGTACGAGTGTATCAGCTACAGCAGTGTTATTGATAATGTATTAAACACTTTATTATGCACTCCTACCCTGATTGGCTGGAGACTTTTTTCATTGGTGGATTGTTTCTCCGCCTAGCAAAGAAAAACTAGAAGAGAGAGAACTAGAACAAATGAGAATGGGTGAATATAAAAAAAAATAGTAGTTGCGTGATCTGAATCGGTAAATTCTCTTGTTGACTTTGGGTACATTAAGCCTGCAGTATACTTTACTTCTATATTTTATTTCTATGGTCTTCTATAGTCTGTAGCATTTTTACTCCACAGCGCTGTTGAATTCTGGATTCTGATTGGTCAGGAGGTGTTGATGAATTTTCTATAACAGCAGCTCTGACAGTAACGCACATTTATATTAATGTGCTCATTCTAATACATTACCGTTTCTATAGTAACAGCTCATTCACAAGGACTTTTACGGCGGACGCTCAAGGAGTCTCCAGTGTCAGCGCTTTATAACAGTCAGAGGTTTACGCTTGGAGTTTACGCTTCATTGTGTAACTTGAGAGAAAAAAGACGGGCTTCTTTAATATAAGTGAACTGCAACGAACTTGTTTTGTGGACATTAAATGTCGATTCAACACCTTTGGAGTCAATTCCACAAACTGAAAATGATTCACCTCGTGCACACACACACACACACACACACACACACACACACACACTGCAAGCAAATTAAATTAGCTAGGCAGCTAGCAGATATTCATTTTGCCTTTACTTTAAATTTTTCTAGTTGCAAATTTTGGCTTTGTCTCCGCCCCCGTGTCATGTCATTGGTCTGTTACCTGTCTGTGTTCACCTGTTTTGTGTTAGCCCTTGTGATGTGTCTATTTATACCCTGCTGTTTCTTTGTTTAATTTCGTAATCTTACTGTACGTTTTGCGTTGTTAATCTCAAGCCATGTTTTCCGACTTTTTTCCCAGCTTATGAGAGTTCTGTGTCTCATAGTGCTTCCTGGTTTTGACTTAGATCATGGATTATCCTGTGTAACCCTGTCTGCTTGTGCTTGGATGCGCTTGACCCACACTATGGAGTATGACAATGTTTCTTGGATTCACATCAATTAAACACAAGCTAAGTTTACACACTGGATGGGGTTAATATTCAATTTAATAACGTAAAGTACACATACAAAACTGAAAACTGAACATTTAGGTGTTTTCTCAGTATGCTGTCTGAGATCAATAACAATGGTCTTTAAATATTAACCGTAAAGAACATATAATAATTACATTCTGAACATGGACGTAAGGAAAGACAAAGCTGTGAGTTCACAAACTGCTTGCCTGTCTCAGATGATTTATGTACTCACATAAATATTAAATACAGACATTTCTGTGTAGAGTGTTTCTTAAGTGTTTTTTAATTTATGACAAAAAATTACAAAATAACTTGCAACTGTGAAACACATGTATTTTCATTTACACATTTATTTTCATTTCATGATTTTAACAAGGTGCCACATAATCACAAAATATATGTGATTGATTTTTTATGGGAAAAAAAAAATTAATTTTTTTTTTTTTTCACAAGTGAAATGTGTCATTTAATCCACATGTATTTTCACATATTTCTTTTTTTCATGTTATCACACATTCCCAAATATTATGTTACATATTTATAACAATTATGTGATTATGTTTTTTTCCAAATGTATTTTCACACATTTTATTTTTTGTCCCGAAAAAAATTATATGTAATGTTCTTTAATGTCACAAGTTTGGAAAAAATATAAATAAGAAACCCAAAAAATTTGTTACAAAAACATTTAAATTGCACGTTACATTTTCACATGTTCATGTTTCATGTTTCTTTTTCTTTTTTTTTTTTTAATTCGTCACATACAAATTTCAGGTGATGTTTTTTTTTTTTAAATGAAAAATGAAAATCACGTATTGTTGTTTTGGAAAGGGAAGCACATCAATGTGAATGTACATCTAAAAAGTTGCAAAAAAACATAATGACGTAATCCTCCAGTTTTCAATAATATCTTAAAAACGGTACAAGCTGAAAAGATTCAGTACATGACCAGGTTTTACTTTCTATATTTCATCAAATCATGAATAACCATCTATGAAAGAACTGACAGGGAATTCGTAATAATAATAATAATAATAATAATAATAATAATAATAATAATAGTAAAAATTTGCTGAGCTGAAGCTCTGGCTTCTTCAATTCAATTCATGAATCATGAAAGCTACAACAATAACCACGCTAAAGCCATGCTGCTGAAAAATGTGAGGCATAAAACATATAAAAGACTCTCTGTGACTCTGATTTTGGTTATTTTAATAAGAAAAAATAAAAGTGTGGACTATTTTTTAACCCACATTTGCAATATATTAGATATAAAAGGTTAGCTAGCACAATAGATTAATGTAGGAGAGCGCTATTTTGTACGTTTTCCATTGTTCAGTGGAAATTATGTAAATATCCATATTTATACAGGCTGCGATGATCGGTTAGTCTCTGTAAAATCTACCTAGCAACTACAATGTCGAATTTCTACTAAAGGTTTTCAAGAAAGTGGAAAAAAACATCTCTTCTCGTTAGCATGTAGCGTATAGTGCATTACTGGGACAGAGCTAAGTACAATTACATTTTAACATTTCTGTAATAACTAATATAATAATACTATGTTGTTTTCATGAGAAGATTTGAGAAAATTTTAACACAGTTTCTACTATTTGAAGTTATGTGATACGTGATTCTGATGTGAATGCTTGATTAGCCGAGACAAAAATGTGGTAATAGCATTGTTAAAGGGGTTCTGTCACTTTTCTATCTTAAAATCTACACTTTGTGTGTGTGTGTGTGGTCCCATAAATGACTTTGAAGGAAAAAAAAGTAATAAATAACAATAACACCAGTTTATATGAAATTAAATGTTTTATTTTACTGTTTTATTAGCCCTTATGTTAGCTAGCAGGGCTCCCTTGCTAGCTAGCTTTGCTTCCAGATTCCACAATATAATATAAAGCTAGTATAATGTTAACTAGCATATAAGCTAGCAAACATAGATAAGTACTACTGCTAGCTAAACTAAGCATCAAGCTAGTTAAAGTTAGCTAATGCTTGTAAAAGAGTATTTTAAGCAGTATTTTGGGCTTAGCAAATAAAAATAAAGACTAGTCGTAATGGAATATGATCAGGTTTGAGCCTAGCTGATCTGTGTGTATGATTGTGTGTGTGTGTGTGTGTGTGTTTAAAAGGTGTAAATAGCTTCACTGTGCAGCCCCGTGCAAACAGACACTCTTCTCGTTTTTGGCTCATGCTTATTCGCCTTACAGCTGCTGGGAACAGATAACATATCAGAGGCATATCTCAGTCGTATGAAGGACTGTTTGTGAGCAAGTTGGAGAAGAAAAAAAAAAAGACTTCATCATTACAGTAAATGAACCCATGTGGAGCATGGTTTAGCCAAATCATTAAACTATAACTAGCACAACAAAATATATTTGGTCCTTAAACATTTTAATATTGACCTTGCTAATTATAATATTGAATTCTACTCATTCACTTTGTAACCAGTGAGAGCGAGCAATACAGTTGAGTGCCAACGTATTCACCCCCTACAGAAAACGTACCTCTATTTTACAGTTTATCCTCAAATTAAGAGGTGGATGCATTCTGCAATAAAGACAACGATTCAAAAGATGACGTGAAATCAGTAGAAAAAATGAATCGAAAACAACTCAAAGCAAGAAGTGACAGTTTTGACTTGAGAGGATTCAGAAGCTGTTCAGATGTTGGAAGGCAAAGATGAGAATTTTTGAGTTGAGAATTTTAAATTCTTTGCTGTTTTAAAATTTTGCTATTAACATTTTTATGTACATTACTACTATTTTGCCAACTTATTGCCTTTGTCACTAGATTTGTTGGCTTTTTAGGGACAAATCTGGTCA
>CM074917.1:1813845-1832826 GCA_037576815.1 Pangasius larnaudii
ATGTACATTACTACTATTTTGCCAACTTATTGCCTTTGTCACTAGATTTGTTGGCTTTTTAGGGACAAATCTGGTCACGGATCACGGTTGTTTGCAACAAGCAATCACTGAACACCATTGTTCCCAATGACCAATCACTGATCACCATTGTTCCCAATGACCAATCATTGATCACCATTGTTCCCAATGACCAATCACTGATCACCATTGTTCCCAATGACCAATCACTGATCAGGATTGTTTGCATCAACCAATCATTGGTGACAATTGTTCATGAAATCAATTACTGATCACCTGTTTGTCCGCCCTTCTTTGTTCTTCGTTTTAAATTCTCTTCTTGGTGATTATACAGTAATAAAAGCGAGCCATTCCATCTGTAACTGTGTTCTTCATATCGATTTCTGGAATCCTCAATACCACTGCTTCATTTTTCTGCATCCATGATAAAATGTATAGAATTTACAGACAGAATTATAGCGTTTACAGACAGAATTTATAGAATTTTGTTCTTTCTATAAGAAATAAGATGTATTATTTTCAATCCTGATAAAACTTTATTCTGTTCTATTATCTATTTAAAAAAAAAAAAAGAGAGAGAGAGAGAGAGAGAGAGAGAGAGAATCTTTATTTTGTCCTGAGGGTGCACACACTTTTGCACTCGACTGTATGCCAGCAACCACAGAGATTAGTCTGAAATTTGATTTATAATCCTGGAATCATGTCTGAGTTGAGCTGAGCTGTGAGCTGTATACATGAAGTCAAAATATTCCCTTTGGTAGATTTAAACCGGAACATTAGCGAGAAAAAATATTCCATTCATTTCAAAGGCACAGTAAATGTTCAGCACAGATAAAACTCTTAAACGCCACAAAACACAAAGCCTGTTGATAACGACTGATAATGACGAAAGAAGGCACTTTAGATCTGTAAGAGAAATTTCTTTATGAAGAACATTCACAACATTCACAGTCACAGTCCTGCCTCGAATTTCACGAGGGCTGCTAGCGAAATTATCCAACTACATCTCACAATCCACACCAAAGACCTGAAACAAGCTCAGAAAGTTTGGGCAATGGAAAATATTGGAAAACATTTATATTCTTTGATGGGAAACAGGTTCACTAGGTTCACTGTGGTGAGCACGCATTTTTAATTTCCAGTATTTATCATCATTATCCTGGTACGGACATTATCCACTCCAAATCTGCTTTTTCCTCTCCAGGTCTTTGCAGTGGAAATTGTTGTGTCATCGTAGATACACTATCTGCACTTTACGCTTTCTCATTGTTTGCCAAAGTCTGTGTTTGCAGAAATTGATTAAATTTCATTCCGATGAAGTGCTTTAAGCCATGGACAAACTCCAAAAAAAAAAAAAAAGACTTTTTTTTGGAAAAAGTCACCCAATGACTTGCTTTTTCCACATACAACCTCCATTCCAAAACTAGCCCAATTTGGCGTAACTATGGCGACCCTGCGATTACGACATGTTCTCTGACACGGCACTGTGTGGGATGGAAGGATAAGGGGGCAACAATTTCTCGGTCGTATTTGCAAATATTAAATAACTAAAATTAAAAGATGCAAGGACAAACAGCATGTTGGTACGTGAGTTTTGGTTACTAGAAGTGTTGGTTAATTTCACTCAGAATTTCACTAATGAAGGTGTAAAGGACACAATTGAAACATGCAAAAAGAAAAGCACGCCATGCACCACTCGAGCTTATCATACATTCACAGAATCTGGTGAGGCCGGGCATGACACCCATCCGTCACATTTCCTTATATAATGCCCGTCAATCAGCATAAATATACAAACTTATATCAAACTGTAATATGTATTCCTTCACTTCCAGACATTCGTAACGTAAAAAAAAAAAAAAAAACATCGTAGTATACAGACTAACATTTAAACTGCTGTCAGGTTCAGCACTATGACTTTCCCTTTTGAAATTGTTTTTTTCTAATATACAGTATATTGCTGTTCACTCTACAGGCGCGGGTTCTTCGTACGTGGATATTTTCACTCCATGCATGATTTACTTTTTTAATGCTTTCTATTTTGCTATAAGAAAATAATAATAATAACTCCGGGATAGCAAAAGTAACTTTGCATCATCACCCCACCCTGCCGTTGATGATTTTCCAATAACAGCACTACACAGAGTGTTTTATTCCTTACTTAACTCAATTTCGTCAGTTTCGTCTAAAGAAAACGAAACGTGGCTATGATGTAATGAACTGAACAATCAACTCCCAGCTTAGTTTAATACACGAGATGGAGTTTCCTAGGTATTGATTTCAATTATTTGGGCTTAGGGATGTGTTACTGGACTGAGATATCGCCATTGCGTCCCAGAAGATTCGATACCACAAACATATTTTGGATCATTTTCTAGAGAGTGAACTACAACTACAACATAAACTCAGTTTATGTGTTGAATCAGAAATAAACAGATCACAAATAAACATCACTCTTAAAGATTTGAGAATTCAATACAGCAAAACCGAGAGAATTAATGGATAAACAGAAAGCCAAAGACATTTGCTCTACCCTTCTACACCTGCATACTCTACTCATGTCTAATCCCACTATCCAGAAAAGCACGAGTTCCCTTCTGAGCCTGGTTTCTCTCAATGCCTCTTCCTCACGTCGTCTCAGGGAGTTTTTCCTCGTCACTGTCACCTCAGGCTTCCTCACTAGAGACCTCAATCTCTGTTATTCCTATAGATTTCTGTAAAGCCGTTTCATGACAATGTCTATTGTTAAAAGTGCTATAGAAACAACATTGAACCGAATTAAGTAGTGTTTATGACGCATTATATCACCAACAAATAAATTCAGTGCATTTCGTAAGTAACGCGAGACATTTAAAACAGACGGTTATTAAACCAGCAGAATTTCCTGTGTTTTATTCCGTCTAAAACTCCACTGCACAAATTCTTCCAGAAGCTGCAAAATTTCCTGATCTCTTATAGTATAATTCATTGATTTAAAAAAAAAAATTTAAATAATCGACTGGTGTCATAATGCGCTGTACAAACTGACGAAGTGGCGTTGAGCTTCACTGGTATTGTTGATATAAAGTGTTATGAGCGCTACTTATAACGCGTCATGTTAACAAATCGTAACGCATAATAAAGTGAGCTATAAAATGTACTGCATTGTAAATTCTAAACCTACATCCAGATTTCTGTAAAGCTGCTATATGACAATGGACTTTCATTTATGAATGCGTTATAACAAGATAGACCTTCATAGAAAGTGTCACCAAATTCTTTTAACAGCCTCTCAGGGGCCATCGCTGATTTCCAGTCAACAGGGGAGCGTGTAATTATCTCAGATAACTCAATCCGGCTACACTAATCCCGTTCTCGTGTGATTATAACGACTAGCACATCTGGAATATGTCATCTTGTATTTGTTAAGCGACGTATGAAGAACAGGGTCCAGATCTCGGACCGCAGTGTTTTGCTTCACAGGATGATAATTAATTTAGCAACAAGTACAAACGCCAGCACTGAGCGGTTCTAGCTGTTTAAAAGCCTCGAGTGTTTGCATGCTGGACTCACTCAGCTTTCACGCTGAAACACAAAAAGCCAGCGTTTATTAGAATGAGATTAATCGCACACATCCCGCTGTCGTCGTCCTTAAGCGACGTTTAAACACCTGGCTATAAATAACTGCAGTCACGCTTGTGCGCTCCCACCAGGATCAGGAGAAGCCAGTTTCTTACACTCGTCGTTCTCCTTGGCTGGATTCTTCGCGGCGTCCGGAGCGGTTTCCTTCTGAGACTGTTTCTGTCCGTCCAGTGAACAGTTGGACACTGCGTTGGCCACCTGGCAGAACTTCCTCAGCAGGATCTCTCTGAGGAGCAGGTAAACCCACGGGTCCAGGATCTGATTAAGCGAGGCCAGGCGAATGGCAGTCAGGAAGAAGTTGCAGTCCATCTGCAAGTCCCGGCTGGGCAGGAGAGGAATCGCTGACGGTTTGCAGTGATGAGAAGAAGTGTGGTTGGAGATCATCTTCAGCATTAGGATCTGTGAAAAGAGACTGATCGGTCAGTCAATGTGCACCAATAAATATGAGTCACACTTACTTCCTTGCACCATCAGTAACCAAGAACCCAGAGAAAAACTCTTATTACCTCCATGAGACATTTTATTCTACAGGAGTCTTGGTCCTGGAGAACCCACTATCCTGCGAATGTCCTTTTAATGAACTGAGTAGATGAATCGGTTGTACCAGGAGCAGGAAAAACACTAAAGGGTTCTCCAGGACGAAAGCTGGGAAACTGTATTCTAAAGAATATCGTTGCTCTAAACATATCATTTTGCGTTACAAGTTTTCCTTCCTTCCAAGTTTTCCTGGTAGGAGTTGTGGAGCAGCAGGCTGAGAGACTTCTCTGCAACCCTGAGGAGGAACCTCGTTTCTGCTGCTTGTACACGTGACCTTATTCTTTCAGTCACTACACACAGCTCGTGATCATGGGTGAGGGATGGCAAACAAAAGTGAGTGATTGTGCAGCATAAGCAAGTCACCCAGTGATGCTAAGAGGTTGCTAGGGTTTTCCTAGGTGGTTGCTATGGTATTCCAAGTTGCCTGCGTGTTCCTAGGCTGTTGCTATGGTATTACAGGAGGTAGTAGGTGGTTAAGATGGAATCCCTAGTGGTTGCCAAGGTGTTGCTAGGTTTTTCATATGGAATCCTAGGTGGCTGCTATGGTATTCCTAGGTGGTTGCTAGGTTGTTGCTCTGGTAATTTAGGTGGTGGATAGGGTGTTGCTAAGTGGTTGCTCTGGTATTGCAGGTGGTTGCTGGAGTATTCCATGAGGTTGCTAGGGTGTTGCTAGGCTGTTGCTATGGTATTTCAGGTAGTCACTAGAGTGTTGATAAGTGGTTGCTATGTCATTAGCAACAATTGCTGTGTTGCTAGGTGGTTTCTATGGAATCCTATGTGGCTGCTAGGGTGTTGCTGTGTGGTTGCAATGGTTTCCCAGGTGATTACTGTGGTATTTCATGTGGCTGCTAGGTTGTTCTAGGGGGTTGCTTGGAAGTTACTAAGTGGCTGCAATATAATCGCACATAGGTCGGGCTGCTGATCGGTGGTTGCAGTAGTATTCAAAGCTGTTGCTAGAGTGTTGCTAAGCAGTTGCTTTGATTTCCAAGCTGGTATACATTAATCTGAATTAATAAACTAATTAAGACAGATGTGGAGAAGTGTTAAGAATAAAATTTTTGGAACTTTCTTTACTTTTTTTTTTTTTTTTTTAAGCACAGCAGCCAGTCCTCTGATCAATCAGAGCCTCTTTCTCTCTCTGGGCTACACAGTTTAATGACATTTAATTGTGTCTTTAATTAACTGATTAAAGGAAAGGTCATGTTTCAGCTGGTTGCTGGTTGAAACCCAGTGTGCAGCCAGTTTTCGCTCTTATTTGTTTGTGAAGCTGTGTAATTTTTGTGTCATGTTTTCATTTTGTGTCTCTTAGCGTGTGGTGAAGATTGAGATTTAGAAACATTATGAGGTCTTTGCTTGTCCCTCGAGTGGAAACGTTAACGTTTCTGTTTAGAAACCTACAACAAAGTGCTTTCCTGTCAGATAACGTTCCAAGTAGAACCTTGTTAGGAAGCCAAGAACCCTTAAAGAACCATTGAAGAACCCTATGTGTATTAAATGGGCAAGTGTGCAGTACAAACTCCAAATTGTTGCTCATTATTTGGTTTTTTTAATACTTACAACCTGTCAGGAGTTTAACATTTAGCTCTTCTTACTTGATACACACTTTGTACCAAGGGATTGGACTTTTTGAAGAACCTTTAAGAGTTTTTCAATTTTGAAGATCCACATTATTTCTTTTTTCCCCCTCTTGTTTACAGCCTGAGGCGGCCCCTAAACTGTTGTTTTGTCTGTGCGTATTTGTTTATCTGAAGCTGCTGTAATGTGAAGAGAACTTCTGCAAATAGTACAACAGTAGCTCCTGTTTTAAAAAGCTCACATTACAGAGTGCAATAATTTTGCCGCTGCTGTAGGTCTGTGTTTTATCCCACGTCAGCTCTCTCGTAACGAACCGCATCCCTCAGCACACTCTGTGTGTCATGCTGTTATCGGAAAATAATCACCGACCGAGCTGTGTGATAGTGAAGTGGAGATACTGTTTCCATGCGAGGATTATTTTCCCGTAACGACACGTCTTGACGTGCTTTATTCCTCTTACACCGCAGCAATCTGCCAACGATTACGATTTTTTAATTATCAAAGAAAATGAGACGACATACTTTTTTTTATCCGTTCCTAGTTGCCATGAAACAAGACAGTTCCTATTATCGCTTGTTAAAGCAGCTATAAACAGTCGTTCCCTCACCAGCCAATCTTTAACTCTACAACTTTAATCCTGACACTGGAGACTCCTTCCATAAATGTTAAAAAAAACTCCACAATATCAACGATTACACCTTTTTCAACCCGCATGTGCAGAGCGTCCTCTGTGTAAATCCCAGTGAACGAGCGGTTACTATAGAAACGATAACGGAATAGAACAATGCGTTAATATAAGCCTGCGATTTGCAGCTGCACTGCTAGAAAATGAATCACCTTCTGACCAATCAGATTCGAGAATTCAACAGCAATCATTCTATCCAGTCCAGTCACATGAGCATGAAGAAAGTGACTGAGACAGAGAGAGGGAGGTTGACGTCTCATCCATCTCTCTGCATGAAAAGGGCACACGGCCCTGAGCGAAGTATGTTAATTATTTGGTGCGCGGTAAAGAGTGATGTAAAGAGAACGGACATGTATCACTCTTTGTAGTCGATCTTTCTACACTTCCTAAATCCCTTTTAAATCAAGCCCTGTAAAAATGACCAGGCTGTGCTGCTACACCAACATGATGGCTACCAGACGCCTGAAAATGTCAACTAGCCGATAGCAGGAGTGTAAGAACCTGCGCTGTCCTGGCTGGCAGAGATTCACCAGCAACATGACGCCAAAAAAAAAAAAAAAAGACAGAACAATGAACAGAAACTGGACGTCTGAAAGGTTATTAGAGTTTATTACGCACAAGCGCTCGTTACCAAAGCACAACGCTGGAGTTCTGGCACAGAGGGAGAACTTTTTTCCTCCAACATCTGGAGCTGCTTATGTTTCCTCAGTGTCAGACTTTTAACCTGTCAGAACTGTCAGGAATTATTATTATTATTATTTTTTTTTTTTCAAGACATTGTCCAAGAGTGATCAAAATATCAACTACAAACTTCGGAGTTAAAGAAGGAGAGGGAAACTTTAAATGGAAAATTTAACCTCTGCCTTTAAAAAAGCCTTTGCTGAACGTGGCTTGCTTGCAGCTGTTAAGTTTTATGATGTAGATTTATAGCGGAGTCATTAATGCACTTTAGGATAAATGTTGAAATGTTTAGAAATTTAATGTGAAAAGGTGAGATTTCAGACTCAGAATGAAAAGTGCTTCATAAAAATATTAACAATACTAATACTACTACAACTAATAGTAATAATAAGAGTAATAAAATAAAATAAAAATAACATAAAATAAATTAAAAGGAAAATGACATGCAATTTGCACCTAATAATAATAATAATAATAATAATAATAATAATAATAATCTAAATTAAAAAGGTTTTTATTACATAAAATAATAGCAATACTTATTATTATTATTATTATTATTATTATTATTATTATTATTATTATTATTATTATTATTATTGCTGCTGCTTCTGGCAAAAATGAAACTTCTTTTATTTGTGATATTTTCCTGACTTCTCCTTTATCTGTATTATTATTATTATTATTATTATTATTATTATTATTATTATTATTATTATTATACAATGATGAACTTGTGACTAGTATTTACGCCACACTCAGAGCAGCCAAAGCAGGAGAAGAGCATCTCTCTCCTCATTAGTGATCGCTCTCATGTTTCCTGTAAACTTGTACACTGTAATTGGATTAGCTGAAAGGACACACCGACGGCTTCTCACACCGCGTTGGTGAAGCGCGCACAGCCGGACAGCTCGGCCGCTCTCCAAGCGCGCGTATGTGCGTAAAAAAAGAAAAGAAAAGAAAAAAAAACCCCGTGTAATACACACCAGTAAAGGAGACCAGCAGACGAGCAGGACACACATGATCCCCATGAGCTGGATGACCGTCTCAGTGGTCAGTCTCTCCCACTGCTTGGACCACTGCGACGCGCTGGGTTTGACTCTGCAGCGCGCCACTAACGCGCGGATCGTCACCACGTTGCAGGAGAACGTGACGAGCAGCGACGAGATCCCGAGCGCGGCGAAGGTCACGGCGAAAAACGTGTTCCCGCTGACGTTAGTGTCGCCGGTGCTAATGAAGCACCACGTGCCCGGCCACTGCAGGGTGTACTTCCCGACTCCGATGATGGGCAGCAGGGCGAAGCACAGCACCAGGCACCAGATGGAGACGAGCACGTGCTTGGTGACGGTGGTCTTCATGCTGTTGGAGTACCAGTGAGGAGCGGTGATGGCTAGAGCCCTTTCCACAGCCATGGCGCTCGCGAAGAACAGCGAGCACAAGCCGAATGTGGTCATGCACACGCCGAAGAACGCGCACAGGGTCCCGGACGCGTCGACGCGCTCCCACTGCAGCTCCGCTCTGTACACGGAAATGACGATGGGGCTCGTGAGAAGCTGCCCGAACAGATCCGTCAGCGCCAGAGAGCCGATGCACAGCAAAAACGACTGCTTCCGTTTGTTCTCCTTTCGCCTGTACGCATTGTAGACCAGTATGATGGCCAGGCAGTTGCCCACCATCCCGGTCACCATCATGGTGATGGGGAAGGCGACGGACACCGAGCTGCACGTCGCGCTCCTGCTGCTGTCGCTCGCGCTGGCATCGCGCGTGGGTTTGGACGCGTTCGACTCCAGCATTGCGTCTCCTGAGCGGTTCGACGGTAGATCGGATTCACATTTGGACGTCATGCTGTGTGTGTGAGACCATGGTCGTGGTGAGACACGCAGGAGCGCCCGGGACGGAGTGCGGGGAGAGCGCGCGCGCACGCGTTACGCGTCCGAGCGCAGAGGCGGGACTCCTGCTATGAACATTCATAACGGTCCAGTGTGCGCAAAGCACTAAAACAGAGCTAAAGTAGCATCACACACACACACACACACACACACACACACACACACACACCTCTGGGGGTGTTTTCGGAGCGCAACTCTTGGCTATGCACATGCGCGGAAACAGAAACACACCCATGACCCAGCAGAAATATCTCACATTTCACGTGTTTTTTCCACATGTGAGACAAACAAACACGTTAAGCTGCATTTAAACATGTTATGCCCTGAAACTGCACATGTGGACACAAGTAAATAAATTAGCACGTGACGGAACTAAATGAATAATATGAAACAGTCTCATATGGAGAACAAGAACACCTGCACTACATGTGGAAAAATGTATAAAACACGGTGAATGAAGTGTCTGTGTGTGTGTGTGTGGAGTGTGCATGCGCTCCCTGTGCTTCAGGGGTTTCCGCCAGGTACTCCGGTTTCCTCCCCCAGTTCAAAGACGTGCTGTTAGATGTGTTGTAGGATGACTGGCATGGGTGTGTGATTGTGCACTGCGATGGGTTGGTACCCTGTCCAGGGTGTCCCCTGCCCTGTGCCCCGAGTCCCCTGGGAAAGGCTCCAGGTTACCCCGCGACCCCCAGTGAAGTGTTATCTTGCTGTAATTTTACTGTAACTTTACAGCAGTTAAGCATTACATTGCTGCAAATTTATTGTAACTTTACAGCAGTTAAGTATTACCTTGCTGTAATTTTACAAAAATACCAGTTTGCTGTAATTGTACTGTAACTTTACAGCAGTTAAGTATTATCTTGCTGTAATTTTACTGTAACTTCACAGCTGTTAAGTATCATCTTGCTGTAATTTTACTGTAACTTCACAGCTGTCAAGCATCATCTTGCTGTAATTTTACTGTAACTTCACAGCTGTTAAGTGTCATCTTGCTGTAATTTTACTGTAACTTTACACCTGTTAAGTATTATCATGCTGTAACTTTACAGCAAATATTTGATTGTGATGTTACTGTAATCTTTACGTTTCTAGTTCTGTACAATGACATTAAATGTTGCACAGAGCAATACTTTGTATTTGAAGTACTTAAACGGCAACAAAAATAGAGGGAAAAAAAAATACTGTAAACTTTACAGTATAGGGCTATATTAAGCCCTAAACACACTTGATGCTCCTGTTTATCTGAACTGTACTATTCCATTACCTTCCTTGATGCTGTGTGTCTTTACCTTGAAGCTGCATATGGTGTACCTGAGAGGACAAGTGGAACCCTTATGTCCAATTATGTACCTTAAATCATTCTTTAATGTGTATTATATTCAACTTTCTGCTGAAGCTACAAAACGCCCGCCTCCTTGATGCTACCAGCTCAGTGACATGGGAAAGTCTAGTAGCTTTGAACCTATCCATTAAATTGACATTTCAGTCACACACTGATGAATAATTGTGGTATGGATGACTTGTCTGGAGCGGATTTAAAATGGGACAAGTGCCACCTACAGACTAAGCAGTGGTGGTGCTGCAGACCTTTTCCTCCGCTCTCAGGAATCAAGGCACCACGCTGTACCTTTTAGTGTCTACCATTTGGCCTGGAAAACTAAAAAAAATAACTTTAATATACAAAACTGGACCACCACTCGACTCTAAATGTTAGTTAAAGGTAAACCCCACACACACTAAAGATATAAAACATGACACAACAGGATGCTTGTTTACTAAAAGTCAAGGGTCATGCTGTTCTAGGGAAAAAATAATCAGTGACCGGATCAATATCAATAATCAATACTGTTACTACCCCATAGTTTATTTTCCTATAATAGCAGGTCTCCACATGTTTTATTACACTTATACTACAGCAGTGAGGGCCAGTGATGCTTTTTACCCCTTTATAGTTGCATTACATTACGTCCTGCCTTCAAATCTGGCTTGGGAGTTTGTGCGTATGATGTCGGACGCTGTGATGACAGTGTGCGCTCAAGTGGTTTTGATTAATATATGATAAATAAATAAATAGATGGACAGCATGAATAACAAAAAAAAACCCATCATCTTCATCAAGAAGTTCCTTTAGCCTTACTGAAAGAAAACGAACTGAACACTTAACATGCAAAATTACCACTTCAATCTCGAATTTTTTGTAATGGACACGCCCCCAAACGAGAAAGTTGACGTTTACATATATATTAAAAAAAAAAACAAAAACAAGTTCCTTATTCGTAATTACGACATTGTAGTGCCGTTACAATGAGCTCACGTCGTAATTGATCATTCTGACAGGACTTAAAAGCGGAATTTACTCTTGTCGGAAAATTTACAGCTACAGCTTTACCTCCGACATTGGAGACTCCTTCCATAGAAGTTAAAAAAATAACGAAGGTCTCCTTTCAGAAAACCTCACCATGTCGACACGTACACAGGTTTTAATCCGTCTGAATAACGACGCCTGCCGTCCATGTCCCTGTGAATGAGTTGTTACTATAGAAACGAGAAAATTGATCCACACTTTCCGGCCAATCAGAATGAAGAACTCCGCAGCACTGTGGTATCATTCAGTCCAGGCAACCCGAAGCATCGGCGCAGAAGAATTTCAGCACACGGGGATAAGTTTAACAGGTTTTTATTCCCGCTGATCACATTGCCATGTAGTTCTAACGAATCGTAAACTATTTTCTAGAAGTGTCATGTGACATGATGTGTCCAAATTACTGTTACTTTTTGTTTTGTTTTGTTTTTTTTGAACAAATTTCATTAAATGTTTTGGCTTTGTAGAGCTGGTTTGTGAACAAATCATGACTTTTTTGCTATCGGATACCAAACAGGACTAAAAAAATAAAGCTTTCAGAGACTAGCTCAAAAAAAACAAAAAACAAACCCAAACAAACAAAAACGTAAAAAGTAAATCAATCTGGCTACGACTTTTTTCCCCCCCGACAAAAAGAACATCATACTTACCTTCACCTTACACAACTAGATGAAAATAACGATGGATGAAACACTTAAGCAGTTAATTTGATTACCCGCAGCTCAACCCAAACCTGAATTTGGAAAACCAGCGTCAGCTAATAATTCATGAAAATTCTACACGAAGCTCCTAGTATTTTCTGGGAAACTACCTCCATCGCCACATATCAGAGGGTTCAGAGAGTTCACACGGTCAGAAAGGCAGATTTTGGTTACCCAGAAAAAAAAAAATGAACAACTGAATACTGCATCACTCTCCATTGAAACAACAGTTTGTGATTTTTTTTTTTCTCTCCAAAGAAAACATGCAGTTATAGAAAGACCCCCCCCCTTTTTTTTTTTGTGTTTAAGACTTTTGTTAATCATTTCTTTTGTGAGCCGGAGCCAGAACGAGAAGATCCAGATGAGCCACGACCCCTAGAGTTACAGAGAGAGAGAGACAGAGAGACAGAGAGAGAGAGAGAGAGAGAGAGAGAGAGAGAGAGACACAGACAGACAGAGAGAGAGAGGGAGAGAGAGAGAGAGGGAGAGAGAGAGAGGGAGAGAGACAGAGCACAGATAACTTAGTGACATCATATTAGGATAAAAATAAATAAATCAAAAGTACAAACACCAACAGCAGACCTGCCAACCAAGAGGAATAATGCGTATTAGCGCGGAAAGATGTTAAAAATGCAATAAAACGATATTTCTGACTGTCGTTTAAAGCCACCGCTTGTCCAAAGTGGAAAGCGGGAAATGGCGTCACAAGGCCGACGGTTTTTTTTTCCACCATCGATCTGCTCTAACCGTAAATTTCTTTCCGCTGATCTTTTAACCGGAGGATTTCGCCTAAACACGTGTTCACTGGATAACTGTCGGATGTTAGCTAGGTCGAACGTACGCCGACAGATTTTTATTTAAATGTTAAGGAACTCCGTAACACGAGTGAGGAACTTGACGAAAACAAAGATGGGGCGGGGCTTCCTGGGGTGTCTGTTACTATCAGAGAGCTCGAAGCTCCTATCCAACTGCCAATCATTTCAGATTCATATGGCGATTGGCTCATCTGCCCTCTTTTTTTAATATTTTTTTTTTCCCTCGCTTTTTTGGCGAAAAGTCGTACTAGCGAACGCTGTCATCCTACGCAGAGCGAGTGAAAGTTGGCAGGTCTGCAACAGCTCCATTGGAAAGCAGAAATCCATTCAATATATATGATATGATAAAATGTAAAAAAAAAAAAAAAAAAAAATCAAAATTTGGTGAAGTTGCTTCATAAAATGATAATTGTGAATTAATTTTTAAAGGAAAAACTATCAAAGGATCTCACAAGGTGGATTTGCTTAAGAATCTCACAGCCCCTCATAAAGTGTCTAATGATTGGAGACCTTTAGGATGGATAGAAATATTACATACTGTAGACAACTGTATCTAATGGGACTGTTCAATGTAAAATATTTGACATAAAAAGTTCTAAAGATCCCTACCTTCTGATATCCCCCCTTAACTTGTTTCCCCTTCTTCACCCCCTAAAAGCGATAACTATCATTGTTTTACCCTGAGCTTGTGTTTAAATTCTTTGCTTTCTGGACAGCCAATGAACAACAATTGTTGTGTTGTATTGTGTTACCATTTATTTCAATAAAATAAATTTACATAAACAATTTTCTTGTGAAGCGTTGACTTCCGGAGGTTTCGTCTTTAAGGCATAAAGCTATCTATTTCAGGACAACTTCTCATAGCCTCTGTTAGTTCCCTGGAATCAGTGTGTTACTGGTAATCGATGAGCATATTTCTTTGATTGTTTATTTCGTGAGTAATGTCGAAATTGGCGTACACAATTAGATCCACTGTTCTCTGAAGTGCTTGTCAAAATCTGAATTCCAAACACATACTCCCCAACCCTCTTAATGACAAATGTTGCCCACCATCATCAACTTAATTTCAGGTTGAAAGCAAATAAAGTATAACCTTTCAGGTACTTTCCTCTGTTTATTGCCAATGCCTGATCCTTTAGCTGCTTTCCTGGTGCTAAAATTAAAGAATGGAATTCACAGACCACATTAGCAGAAAAACAGGTTGAAACAGTTTTGCAGGATACTGAGTCGCATCTATATAGAGTGCAATAAACTCTGCATCATAATGTTTAAAATAAAAAAGGTTTTATTGTATGAAGTCATCGTTGTCTACTGAGATAATGATTGTGTACAAAGATAATGGTAACGGATCGAGGAAAAGATTCTCTTGTGAACCTTTGCAGCTTGATTGAAGGTTTTCATGCAGACTCTTTCAATGGGGTACTTTGCGATGGTAAGGCATGCTTGTGTATGACTTTTGTTTTACTGATAGAGAGATGGTTACTTTCTTCACAAAAAAGAGAAGTGTTGAGTATTTTCACAATGAAATTAGCGTTTCCTTCCTTTGTCAAGCAAAATTCATCTTTATTGTGAACCATTTTAATTCTCAAATCGATGCCATTCAGTAAAAGTTTATCCTGAAAAATGATATCTGAATGAGAGTCCAATCAAGTCAAAGGTTTTGCTTTCAGCACTGTATTTTGACATGCCCTTTGTTTAAGACCTTCGTTTCAACCCTCTGGGTCAATAGCCCTGCCGTCTCTTTGTGGAACAGCCCAGTGCAAAATTATGTTTCCAGGGTATCTTTTCCATAGTTGAGAAGGCATTATGGGTATGTACTGCTAGACTGAGAAATAAGGCTATCCCAAGCCTGATGTCCACTTGCTCAAATCAAGGTAATCCTCACTGTTTCTAGTCATGTAGAACTCCAGGGGCCCATTGTCCATCAAAGGGGAAAGAGCAGGTATTTAGACATAAGCGTAATTTTTGATACTTGTTTGGGTATAAGATAATGTAAGAATATTCAATTCTGACCTAGTACACTCTGGGGATCGACTGCTATGATGTTAGAAAAGCCATGATGTTAGAAAATGTTCATGTGCTGTCTTTTGTGAGAGATGGGAGGATGTGTTTGCCTCTCTGCTTGGTCTTTTTCACACTGGTCTTGATTTTATTTACCTTATGTCTTTAATCATGTGCCCAGGGGGTCCTTTAGACTTTTTACCTGCAGTCAATGCAAGACCTGATCCGTCTTGATCCTGAGTTTATGCCTTGGTCGTAATGTTGCTCACTATGCCACTTACAATATCTTTAGCTGCTGTTTTTAAATCAAGTCAAGTCGAGTCAAGTGCTTTGTCATTTCAACCTATACAGCTAGTTAGTACACAGTGAAACGAAACTGGACCAAGGTGCTACATAAAACAAAACACAGAACTACAGGAGACACTACATGTATTTACATAAATTGCACAGTGCAAACATGTGCAGATGGCACAAGACTACAAAACTATCAAAACAAGACATTGGGCACGGTGAGTTACAGTGCAGCACCAAGTAGCACACAGTTCTAATAAAAAAAAAAGTGAATCATATGACAGTAGTTCAAAAGATTGACAAAATAAGTTGCTGTAATGTAAACATAAGCAGCAGCAGCCAGGTGGAAAGTATAAAGATAATATACAGCATATAATAAATATTTGTAGCAGCAGAAATTGAATATAGGTATGTGCAAAAATTGCAAACCCCATTGAAGTCAATGTAGCTTTGAGTGTGTGTGTATTTTCAGTCCAGTCCCTGAGAGCCTGATGGGCTGGGGGAAACTGTTTGCACAGTCTGGCCATGAGGGCCCGAATGCTTCGTGAAGAATTTATGTGAGGGGTATGTGGGGTCATCCACAATGCTGGTGGCTTTGTGGATGCAGCGTGTGGTGTAAATATCTGTGATGGAGGGTAGACAGACCCCAATGATCTTCTCAGCTTTCCTCACTATCCGCTGCAGGGTCTTGCGATCTGAGACAGTGAAATTCCCAAACCAGGCAGTGATGCAGCTGCTCAGGATGCTTTCGATAGTCCCTCTGTAAAACATGGTGCGAATTGCAGGGGATCCAATGAGGTGGGGGTGCGAGATGGGCTTTCCACAGCTTCTCAGGAAGTAGAGGCACTACTGAGCTTTCTTTGTTATGGTGCTGGTGTTGAGGGACCAGGTGAGGTCCTCCGCAAGGTGAACACCAAGAAATTTGGTGCTCTTGAGGTTCCACCAATGTTCGGCGGAGAGTGGTCACTCTGTGCTCTCTTGAAGTCAGTAACCATCTATTTAGTTTTGTCCATGTTCAGAGACAGGTTGCTGGTTCTGCACCAGTCCATTAGCCTCTGCACCACCTCTCTGTATGCTGACTCGTCGTACTTGATGATGAGACCCACCATGGTCGTGTCATCAGCAATCCTGGTGAGGTGATTCGAGCTGTGCATTGCTACACAGTCGTGAGTCAGCAGGGTGAACAGCAGTAGACTGAGCACACAGCCCTGGGGGGCTCCAGTACTCAGTGTAGTTGTGTTGGAGATGCTGTTTTCAATCCGGACTGACTGAGGTCTCCCAGTCATGAGGTCCAGGGAGGTGTTCAGGCCCAGCAGGTTCAGCTTTCTAATCAGGTGCTAAGGAATGATTGTGTTGAAAGCTGAACTGAAGTCTATGAACAGCATTCGACCATATGTGTCTTTTTTTGTCCAGGTGGGTAAGGGTCATATGGAGGGTGATGATGTCATCATCCGCTGAGCAATTGGGATGGTATGCGAATTGCAGGGGATCCAGTGAGGTGGGCAGCAGGATCTTGATGTGCCTCACGACAAACCTCTCGAAGGGCTTCATGATGATGGGTGTGAGTGCAACGGGACGGTAGTCGTTGAGGCAGGACACTGGAGAGTTCTTCGGCCCGGGGACGACTGCGGTGGGCTTGAGACATGTTAGAACGGTGACACTGCTCAGGGAGGTGTTGAAGATGTCCGTGAAAACATCTGCCAGCTGGTCTGCACACCCTCTGAGCACTCTGCCAGGATTGTTGTCTTGTCCAGCAGACTTCCTTGAGTTAACTCTATGTAGAGTATTCCTCACGTTAGCCATGGTAAGACATAGCAACTTGTTGCCGGGAGGAGGGGTGGTCTTCCTTGCCATCGCGTCATTCTGCACCTCAAACCTCTCTCTTATGATGTTTGCACAAAAAAATGCTTTCCTGAAACCGTAATGCCTCGAAACTCGTTAAAACGCATTTTCAGCCTAATGCCCAGACTTGTATGAGCACATAAGCATTTGTTGAGAAAACAGTGTTTTGGTGCATATTTGATAAACGTACCTTTCTTTTTGTGATTTTCTTTTTATTAGATTTTCAAAAGAACACACAAAAAATAAACCAGAGCCGAGCAAAACAGAGATAAGAAACAAATACTGTCAGCACTACCTACATATAAGATGCATACTTGCATGACACAGTAATACCCTAGATATGAGTACTTCACAATTCTAAGGAGATACATCTTACTACCCAATGAACAGGTCACAAATAGATTCTACAACTCTTTGCCAGGCCTGTACCGTTCTTGGTTTAGCTTTATTAAATCTAGCTAAAGAGCATTCCATATTAACTATATGTTGCATATTCAATAACCACAGTCTTGAGATGTCTGCCTTAGTGTCCCACCAAAGGGCGATTATTGTTTTCTTTGCTGCAGTAAAACCCAAAAAAAGAGTCCTTTTGTCCATTGTGCCAAGGTTCAAAGAAGAGTCATCATTCAGCACAGGCAAGGATCCGGGGTGATCTTACAGTTAACCAGTTCTTCTAAGTCCTGACAAACTTGGGTCCAAAAATGACTGAATTACTGAACATTCCCAAAACATATGATACATTGTACCAACTACAGATTTTTGACATATAGTGCAGTTAGGATCAGATGTTAATCGCATTCTGTATCGTCTATATGGTGTCGTATAAGCTCTATGGATGGTTTTAAAATGAATAAGCTGGTGACTCCAATTTCGAGATGTTTCACTCATATTTGACCATACCGTATAAACGTACACATTTTAAAAATTTCTTTTTAACACTTTCATATAAAAATATGAATTTTAATATAAAGAATTAGGTTTAATATCATTTTTGATTATAATAATAAACCTCTATTAAAAGTATGACTCCCACACGCATGTAGGAGTTATTGCTATTGTGTGTGAGTAGGCTTTGTTTGTGTTTTTAACCTTTTTAACAATTTATTTTCAAAATATGATTTTAATATAATCATGGTTTATATAAAAATCATTTTACATCCTAATAAAAACCTATAAAGAAAAACCATATAAACATAAAAACCTTTATATGACACCAACGTGCGTGTACGTGTTTGCACGAAAAATGGCTTTCCTGAACCCGTTGCTGCTTGAAGCTCACTAAAATGCATTTTCAGTGCATGTTGCGTAGGCACATACTGTTTTCTTAAAAATAGCCTATGTTCATGCGTATTTGATAAAATGTTCCTTTCTACACATGTACATTTCACATTTTTGACTTTTTAACAATTTGTAATTCATTGCCGGTGTGCTTTCAGTTCTTCGTGCAAACACACATGCACGTAGGTGTCATACTTTAGGTTGAGGTTTTTCACATCATTATGATGTGAAATATTACTGTTTATATTAAAATTCATTTTTTGATAATAAAGTTCTTAAAAGTTAAAAACTTGAAAAAACGAACTTTGAAATGTAGCTCAGGACAGCCGTTTTTTGTGCAAACACTTTTTAGCGAGTTGCAAACCTCGGAAATTTTTCACGTTAATATGAGGGAAAATAACATGAAATATGATTGTAAAAGTCCTATTTTTATTTTAAAGTGTTAAAAATTCAAAAAAACATATATATATATATATATATATATATATATATATATATATATATACATACACACACACATATACACACACAGTGTAAAAGAGAACCAGTTCCACTGGCAGCCATACATGCCCACGCCATGACATTACCACCAAAAACAGGAAGGCCAAATTAGAGTTTGCCAAACGACATCTAAAAAAGCCTTCACAGTTCTGGAACAACATCCTATGGACAGATGAGACCAAGA
>CM074917.1:1843472-1855334 GCA_037576815.1 Pangasius larnaudii
CCACAACCTCTTTCTCGAGCACTGATTAGATTGCAGTGGGACAGGGTTTGTGTTGTTTGAAAGCTAATGAAAAGCTCGGAGATGACTCGGAGATAGAGACCAGAGATAGAGCTCCAAAGTCGGCTAAAATGTCCGCTTTCCACAACCTCTTTCTCGAGCACTGATTAGATTGCAGTGGGACAGGGTTTGTGTTGTTTGAAAGCTAATGAAAAGCTCTTGAATGCGATCATGTGACCAGCGTATTTTAACTCTATGGGTTGTGCAGATTGGGACCTCTGGTGTTCAAACAGTGCAATTGTTTTAGATTAATAGAATGCTGCTTGCCACTATATGATTTGCACATTTCCAGTCACATTTTTTCATTCCAATGCGTCATCACACTCCTATTCATAACACATGGCTCAGTAAACCCAAACACACAGTCCAAAAATAAAAATAATAATGGTTCTGGTTTGAACCTATTTTGCTCTTCATCATCCTGGTCATCCTCTTGTTTACATGGAATGGACAGATGTTGATTTTATCAATGTTCATAATAGTTCATATTAAAAACAACCCCATATCAGTTTGCATCTTTCTTGCATCTAGCACTTCAGTTATTCTTATACTTATAGCTATTCTTCTTCTTTTTATTATTATTATGTAAATACATTGCAAAATCAATCTACACTTAACTTTTTTTCACTCAAAAACCATGAGAAGTACAAACTTTTGCACTCATTTGTATCATAACCGTGCATATAATTTCACTTGCCTGCAGCCTCACAGCAGAAAATAAAGCTCTGACTGTCTTTTCTCTTTTTCCCCCCATTGCATTCTTTTACCCATGTTCTCCACTTTCTCTACCTGAGCTTCACATTTTTTCCACTAGATGGCTCTCTAATGTCACACCTTTTGGCTAGAAGCTGGGTGTAATCATTTCGCCCTGTGCGCTTAGCAGGTTTTAGGTAAGTTGCGTGATTTGTAAAGACCCTGATGACACACAGTACAACCATCTCACAAGCAATACAATTGCACGGAATTGCATTTCGTGACAGGGGAACCGTGGATAAATATAATAATAGTAATAATAATTACATAACAAAGGCACAGGATTTCCTCTGATCCTTCTGTTCCTTTCCAAAATTCCAACAAATGGCTGATAAAGTGTACATTTGGAGGGCCTTTTCTGTTAGGCGTGAAGGGCTCTGAGCTGTTGAGCCAGATGGAGTTTGGACATCCCCCCCAGTGCTAGTTCTCAGTCCTGCAGGGACGCAGACACGCACGAGCTCAGCAAGCCAAAGCCTGTCCTCCGCATACACACCATCCTCTGCCAAATTCACACTGCTTCAGAGGGCTCGCTCACAGCCAGGGTACCGACTCTGAGTCACAACGCCCAGGTTACTGCTCTTGTTGTTGTTTTTTAACCGGTGTTTATTTTTATTTTGAGATTCGGAATTTGACCGAGGTTGGCATTACAAAATCACTTTACTGAAATTGATCACTCCGTGGCATTACAAAAAGAGTCATTTGACAAGAGATTCGTTTGAATACCAATGGAGTACATTCGAAATTGGTTATTTACATTATGCTAAGATTTCCTGAACATAAACTATGGAAATAAATGATCACTTTTTAAAATAGAATACCAAAAAAAAGATCTAGTCTCCCTCACAGCTTGGGTACCGACTCTGATTCATAACACCGTGGTGGTGGTGGTGTTTTAATACTTGTTTTGAGTCTTTATTTTAACTAACTTTAAGATAGGCTTTTAGCTTTAGTCAGTCATTACTAGCTATTAAAATGTGGCTGTACATAAAGAGTCATATGACAAGAGATTCATTTGAATTCCTTTGGACTACACTGAAAATTTTTTATTTACACATTACGGAAAGATTTCCTGAATATAGAGTATGAAATAAATGATGACTCTGACTTAAAATACAAATAACAACAACAAAAATGGTGGTCCGAGTGGTCCTCTGCCACATTCACAGGGCCTCAGGTCTCTCGACTCTGAATCATATCACACAGCTTGTTTTTCTTGTTGTTTTTACAGATGTATATGTTTTTTTTGTTGTTGTAGATTTGGCCAGTATGAAACTTTTGCTGGATTAGTTAGACAATTCATTACTAACCATTAAGATGTGGCTTTGTTAAAAGATTCATTTGTAGTGATTCATTTGAATTCCAGTGCAGCACATTAAAATGAATTATTTACATATTATCATATTATGATTTCCTGAACACAAAATATTAAAAAAAAGATGACTCTCTTACTTAAAATAGGGGGAAAAAAGGGCCTAGTGGCCTTCTGCCAAATTCACATGGCTTCAGAGGTCTCTCTCGACTCTGAGTCATATCACCCAGGTTCCTGTTGTTGTTGTTTTAATATTTATTTTTATCGAGGATTTTTTTTTTTTTGGAGATTCAGAATTTCTCCCAGTCAGGTTTTAAAGTTTACTTGTGTTACACTTAGTTCAACTTGGGCGCTAGTAACTATTATGATGTCTCTTAACAAAACGAGTCATTTGAAGTGATTCATTTGAACTCCAGTGCAGTATTAGATGGATTATTTACAAATGCTCATATTTTGGTAACCTCAGATTATGAAGCAAATGGAAAAGTCACTTTTGCATTATTTCAGTAGAAATGATAAAAAAAAGAAGCATTATATGAGACAAAATGTTAGCTTTACCACAGCTAGCATCATAGCAAGTTAGCTAGTCAATGTAGCTGCATCAAAAAAGAAAGACATTTGTCTATTGCTATATTTTTAGGAATTAAAAATGTGGTTTATTCATCTAATAGCCTAAATTCTACCTCTCCCAAGTGCAAATGATGGACAGTTTTATTCAGCTATATTGAGTGCTAACATTTTCACTCCCAGAGGAAGACAAAGACATTCAGTATGTTTGGTTTCACAGATACTGAAAGTGGTCAAATAGTGTATGTTAAGATATTAATTGTTAGAAAATCATTTATATGAGTTTAAAAATCCTTTATTAAATGTAATATATAGTATAATATAACATAAACTTCATATAAAATGATGTTCAGTGGGATGTTTTCCAGTTCTGCATAGAATCTAATGAAAGATGGACACTGCACTGCAGCAGCATCATTACAAAAGACCATTAGGTCAATGGAATCATCATTAAATCACTAAATATTGGCACAAGGTCACAATCAGAGACCACCAGACTCCTGTATGAACTTTAAAGCCCATTAGGAAACCGTCAAACACTTCTACAATCAGTCACTGGTCACCTGTTAAACCATTACGACTCTTTACACTGGAAGAATGTTGACCATTATTAACCATTAGAACACCATCAGGATCCAAGCCTTTTCATCAGGATTAAGTTCACCATTTTAGAAAGCTGTGTTGACCAATCAAATGCTACCTAGATGTGTCCGATCACCGTATAGTTACCAAACTGCATATCGTGGCACATACGGAGGCTGGAACATGCCTGAGGATACCTCTGTGCACATGACCTAACAGACCTCCTTTAAACCCAATGAATGTATGGTCAGTTGTGCGTGGCAGAGTTAGTACACAACCATCTGAGCCTGTGGTTCTCTAATCTTCTCAAAGGGGTCCATTATGTATATCCAGTGGGTCTCATGATTAACAAAGTTATTATATTTATTGTTGAGTTTTTATAGACATTAGCCAATTTGACTGGTCGCTTGAAACCAATGGATTTTAATCTAAACTTCAATACCAAGTTCAATAATAACTTTATAAATAATGACATCTTGGATGCTGATGTGTTCTGTCTGTGGAAAGTTTATGAACAGGAAGCTCGATGGCTCTAAAAAATAGACAACATATTGCATGCATTTGTAATAATATTCGAAAAATAAATCTGTGCTGTGGGGGGTATGTGGAATTTATTTTATAGGTAAAGGGGTCCTTGGCTAAAAAAGTATAAGACCAACCATTCAACCAACCAACCAACCATTCAATCAACCAACCAACCATTCAACCAACCAACCAACCAACCATTTAATCAACCAACCAACCATTCAACCAACCAACCAACCATTTAATCAACCAACCAACCATTCAATCAACCAACCAACCATTTAATCAACCAACCAACCATTCAATCAACCAACCAACCATTCAATCAACCAACCAACCATTCAACCAACCAATCAACCAACCAACCAACCAAAATAACCTACCAACACAAACAAAAAACCCAAATAACAAAAACAACCAACCAAAACAACCAACCCAAACAACGAAAACAACCAACCAACAACAATAACAATGATCTTTGTTATATAGTACTTTTAGTTTGATTTCTATATCTTTAAGTGCTATAGAATTTAATTAATTTACTAAAGCATTGATTCTAATCTATTAAAATACTACAAATTGTAAAAAGTATATTTAATAAGACAGAAATACTCAAAAACTAAGAACATGCCAAGTTCAACAAGTCTGTTTTTAATTTGGATTTAAAAACACATATAAAGCTAAAAATATTCCTCTAGAGCATTATTCCTGAGTGAAGTGCTTCAGGAGATCAGCAAGATACACCAGAAAGTTTACCATATAGAGCATAATGGTTCATAAACAGAACTTTGTAGTTAATGCAGAACTTAATAAACAGTTAGCGAAGTTTGAATAAGCCTGAGTAATGAGCTCTGATTTTTTTTTTCCCCGCTGAGGATGCAGGCTGCTGCATTCTGAAGCATCTGAATCGTCTTTAATGAGGCAGCGTGGCAGCAACTCGTTACAATAATCCAAATTAGAAGTTATAAAAGAAGTTATAAGAGCATGCACTAGTCATGTAGAGTTAACATATTTCTTATTTTGGCTGTGTCTATTAAATTATAATGCAGTTTTCGGAGACGCTAAACCACCGTCTAGGTTTACATCAAAGGTTCTTAGTGGTAACTTTTGGGTTCACAAAATCAATTGTCATCAAGTTCTCGGCTAAAAATAGCAACATCTTAGCAGGCTGCCTCAGTGTCCAACATTAGTATCTCTCTTTTGTCAGAATTTTAGGACTAGAAAGTTTCTGTTCATCCATTGCTTTCGTATCTTTTGCTGTATGTTTTGTCTTCTATTTTCTGTAGATGTGCTGAAGAATCAGGCCAAACTATGTATGAAACCCAAAATTATGCTTATGAGTTCCATGTAGAAGAGTCTGTTTATAGAGAGAACATTAGAGAACGTAGTGACCCTGTGGGACACCATATTGCACTGTAGAATCTCCATTAATGCTGCTATGGACTGTCAAGTAAATCCTAATCCTATTTATTATGAACCTATGTATATATCACTGCGCTGTTGAATTCTGGATTCTGATTGGTCAGAAGCTCCGACAGTAGTGCAGCTGCAAATCACAGGTTCATATTAATACATTATCTTACACAGGGACTTGTATTGCAGACGCTTCACGTAATCCAAGGCTGACAATGAACTGATTGGAAAAATGTACTGCTATTGAACAAAGAAAAACGTATATATTATATAATGTAATTGATATGGTGAAGTTTTCCGTAAGGAGAGGTTTATTTAACATTTATGGAAGGAGTCTCCAGTGTCAGAGCCTAAAGCTGTAACTTTAAGTTTTCCGACATCTTCAGGACAGAGGGGTTTACGCGTTGCGTTTATAGCTGCTGTAATACAAGAGAGAACAGGAACTAACTTGCTTCATGGACGTTCCGCAGCAATTAATTTAATTAATTTACTGGAAAATAATCAACTTTGGGTGGTAACTGCTAAATCAGACGACCCCTTTGTTGATTATTTTCCTTTAACAGAGTGTTTTATTCCTTACATATAGGTGTTATTCCAAGCAGGCCCATTTGCATTCTCTCTCTCTCTCTCTCTCGACTCGGCTAGCATCCAATTTGAACGTGTTTTTGATTGAATTGTTTACGAATTAAATATTTACACTGGTTCTCTCTCACCTTGACCACCCAAACGATAAACAATAATGTGCAGTCAAAAAAAAACCACCATCATCATGGCCATGATAGCTTATTTATGCAAATCGCTCCTGGCTGGCGTAAGACCGAGGACATGGTTCAGTAGCGCCTGGTTTTTCCGCTATCCGGAATGTTCTGCTCTGTTAGCTCTCTGACAGGGAAGGGCAATCAGTAGAGGTTTGAATCCCCCATCGCAAGCCACCGTGGCGTCTCAGCGCAGACAGATGGTAGAAACTCCTCCTGAAGGGAGGCTGGTTTAGCACAGCACCCTCCCCCTTTGCGACATCATAATTCATAATCATGCTGGTGATATATACTGAGGACAATACAGGACAAGCAATGAGAGTGCACTGTGATCTGGTAACTCTAGAGAGTCCTGAGAGCTTAAAGCAAGAGGCTTAATGTTTTTTTTTTTTTTTAAACAAAGGCTCGAGTGAGTTAGATGAGTGAACTATAGCTGTTATGTAAGAGGAAAAGAGTGAGCGGTGAAGAAGCGGCTGCCAGCTGTGCTGGTATTTGGATGAGAGCACCTGCCTTGTCACCTCATTGTAATCTTTCTAATGCATATTCATCACCGATGCCTGGGAGGCCGTCTCATTCGGAAGGTCACCCGCTATGGGGCTTCCGCTGCTACCGGTGCTCCGGTGCTCTGTGCTCCGAATGAGAACAGAAACGCTGAGCAAATATTCTCCTGCATTACAGCATTATATTACTTTAGCATCCTGTTAGTTGATCCCTGTTGATCTCACAGACAAACTGATAATCTCAGGAATGTAGCACCATTAAAGCAAATTGCAGGATGACTACTACTCTCCTGGTACATTCGAGTGCAGAATTATTGGCACCCTGCAACATAATGGGCAAATATGATTATACAAACAGCAATTAAAATTTTCCTGATTTTTTTTTGAAGGCTTCCACCACTGGGTGGCCAGATTTTTCTTTAGTACAAGAATCTAAGATGGGGTTTTTCAGTAGCGTCTAGAGCCATGGTTCTAGAGCCGCCGTGGGGTCTAGGGACACACAGGGGCCAGTGAACCATAGCCTATAAATAATGTCAACTAGAATCTAAAGACAAGTTTAATAAAGAAATTGGTTTTCTACGGGTGGAATATTCTGAAATTTAAACAACTCTCTGGCTCCGATAAATAGCCGAAATATTATTGTACAAATTCATATAATGTGCCTATTTCTAAAACTATACCAAAAGGGTCCATCATATATAGTTTTTTTTTTAAGCAAAGCAGTTTATTTATACAGCAAATAAGATAAATCAAATAAGATTTGTGAACATTTAAAGTTTTAAATGAAGTCAATTAAGATTCATAGTAAGCGTCAACAGAAAAGAACTGAAACAAGAAAGTGCTGAGAAGGTATTGTACAATATAGACATAAAGTGCAAGCCTTAACAGCTTAAGTGTAGGCACAAGAAAAAAGAAAGTTTTTTAATCTAGATTTAAAAAGAGCTACATTTGTGGCACATCTAACATCATCTAGGAGCTGGTACCAAGTTTGAGCGGCATAAAAGCTAAATGCCGCCTCATATTAGCTGATCTGTTCCTGTGGATCAAACAGACCTGGTGGGTTTTGTTAAAGGGGTTTCTGACTAAAAACTCGGAGAACCCCTGGTTTGGAAGACTGGCTTTAAACACACACACACACACACATGCCTTTAAGCTCCTAAAAAAATAAATCTGGGATAGAAAATGTGGACTGAAGAAGGAAACAGCAATCGTTTCTCTGCTGTCAAATATATAATGCATAATGTAAAAATCACACACACACTTCATGGCCAAGAAGATGCTTAAAAAAAAAAAAGAAAAACATGGTTGATGATATAAGAAGTGGAACACTTGGGGTTTCATGAAATATTAATTTTGAGGGTGCCAATAGTTTTGAAACCAGCACTCATTCATCTATCGATGTCTGCTCGGTTTTTCAGAAAAGTACCAATAATTCTGAAATCTGTCAATTGGCTGGAATTGTTGTGGGCCCTAATGCGTGCTTTCCTTTCACTACTTATTCATCTAATCCCAAATGTTTACACGAGAAACATCTTGAGGTTCCCTGACATTCCAGCACCAGCTCATGTTTACAAGGTGACAGCTGGAAAAACATCAGGTGAACAGAACAATCCCACCAGCGCAAAGCTTTTGTTCTAACATCAGATGTAATGCTGTGCAGACGAAGCGCTTACAGACTGACAAATTCTTCCCCATGACAACACGAGCTCTCAAATCAGCGAGGGTGTAAAACACCAAACACGATTTCCAAACCTCCTGCAACCAAACCAGGCCAGAACTGTAGTCGGCAATAGTGAAAGGTTTCCATCAACGTGTCATATCGCATCTTACATAACAGACGTGATTTCCTTTTGGGAACCACTTTCAAAAGAAATCACTGAAACGAAATCTAAAATATAAAGCCCTGAAAACAAGCCAGGAGGAAACACAGCTCCAAAACAAATGCAAGTATAAAATGCATTAAACAAGTCACTATTATTCTTACTGTATTTTTTTTTCGTCCTGTCTTGTTTAAAAAAGTGGAGAGAAAAAAAACAAAAAAGGAAAAGCAAGCTACCAGACCAAGGAGGAGGGAAAAAAAAAAAAAAATACAGCCACCGAAGCGGAATGTCCATGACAAAACAGTGAGGATTTATTTTGGGGATGTATTGCATAAGCCTCAGACTGGCCCATGGCTCAAAAATAGCAAACAGAAAATCCCACACAAACTAGCAAGCAGAAAACACAGCTATACCACCCAGGCTGCTCTCATCCTCCCACACGGTTACCTTAAAGATTCACACTTCCAAGACATTCCAAGCTTTATATCCGAGTCTCACCCTTGCTTCAGGGTTTAATGTCACCTGGATATTGTAGCTTTGTACCTTAGTGCTGCTGCTGTAATCATAAAGACCTGCCGCGGCTTTAAGGCTCGTTCCTGAGAAACCAGAAACGCCTCTGTCCTGAAGATGGCGGAAAAACGTTCAAAAGTTACGGCTCTGCCACATGAACACTCCATTAATGTTAAATAAACGTCTCCTTGCAGAAAACGTCACCATATCAATGATTATATACGCTTTTTTATCAATCTGCTGTTGAATGAGCTGTTACTATAGAAACGACAACATATTAGAATCAGCATATTAATCTAAAGATCTGCACTGCTGTCTGAGCTGCTGTTATAGAAAATTAATCAACAGCGACTTTTTGACCAATCAGAATCCAGAATTCAACAGCGGTGTGGAGTAAACTGCGTTAAAAGAAGTTTATTTTACTAGTTTAAAGGTTTACTACGTCATGTATCTTTGCTTTATTTTCGAAATTAATACCTAGGTACACCGTATTAAAAACATACATTAATAATAATAATAATAATAATAATAATAATAATAATAATAACAATAACTCCTTATATGATGGACATATAATATACATTGTTGACCCCCTGTGTACGATGATGAGTTCGTTCACTTCCTAAATCCTGATTTAATCCCTGATAATCATCATCCTAATTAAGTAATTAATTAAGGCCAGAAGATTCACTTCAGCACTCCCCTATATGCGCTAGATTGTCCTTATAAATTACAAAACCTTTATATAAAATAAACTCCACTAAACTGTTCATGAAGCAATTACTGCGGGCTATATAGTGCTGAGTTTCACAACCGTTCACAACTCGAAGGCCACATGAACAGCCACAAAAACCTCCCGCATCCCATAAAACGCCCAAACCTATCCAGTTTAACGAGTTTCTCAAAAGCATCGTAAAGTTAAGTTCATTTTAACTGGTAGAGAGAGAGAGAGAGAGAGAGAGAGAGAGAGAGAGAGAGTTCAATGTGATGCTCGCTCGACCTTGTAAACTCAGCCTTGCCTGTCACAATAACACAATAACCAACAATCAGAGAAAAACAGACCTACGCAAGCTACAATGCAGCATCACACACACGAAGGATTGCACAGTAATTACATGAAGCAGAGCCTAGACTTCACTCAAAGATGTACCATGTACAGTACTCAAATATCAGACCAATCAGAAACCTCCGAAGGACACGCTAAGGAACTCTTAAGCAGGTTCTAGATTTAACTTTTTCTTTCTAAGAGGGATTTATGATGATTTCTACCACAGTGCAGAAGGCGGGTGTTGATTAATTTTCTATAACTTCAGAAGGCAGGTGTTGATTAATTTTCTATAACCTCAGAGGGCAGGTGTTGATTAATTTTCTAAAACAGCAGAAAACGTATTTTAACGCACTCGTTCTAATACGCCGTCGTATCTAAATCAGCAGCTCATTCGCAGCGGCTCATTCATTGAAGTCTAATAATAAACTGATTAAAATGTGATGTTATTTAATAAAGAAAAGTGTGTAATTGTTGATATTCTTGGCTTATTAACTTCAAGAGAAAGAAAAAAAACGAGACGCTGGTGAGGGAATGTCTGTTCACAGCTGCTGTAACGTAAGTGAGAACAGGAACTCTCTTAGTTTAAATGCGACTATAAATAGATAAAAAGTACACGTAGTACATGAATAAGTTAAAATGTGCAGTTGTTGACAAATTGCTGTAGTATAAGAGGAATAAAACGCTCTAGGACGTGCTGCTGTAACTTCATGTCAGCTTCACGCGCCATCGTGTTTTAATCCTAACTTAATTAATCCTAATTACACGCTTAAGTATCATTTAATTATTTATTTCTTACAGAAATAATGTACATTGCTTAATTCATCATATTCATTGTTATTATATAACTTTAGTAGCAGGTTGTGTGTTTTTTTTTTATTGCTCTGCTGTATGATAACGAATCAGATGAATTCTTTATCATATGATTCTTTCTGAAATATCTGATATGTCTATAGACAAGATTTTTTTTTTAATCGCAATCTTTCCTTTTCCCAGCAGCAGCCACATCGGTGAAGATAAGAAAGCTAGTCCTCTTTTGTTAGGTGCAGCGTGTTTCACGGCTGAAAAGAAACACTCTCAGCCACGAGCAATCCTTTTTTTTTTCCTGCTATGGCTTAATATTTGCATTAACAAAAGACTTAGCGGTTAAAAAAAAAAAAAAAAAAGCTTTAAGCAAAATCTAACTGTCGTTGTGTGACTGAAACGTACTGGAGCTGTGGATGTTGAGGTGAAAGTGATTCATGGGTTCGAAGCGGGTACGCCGCTGCGCCGTGGTGCTCCAGGGAACGAGCTGAGTAAGAAAGACCTGTGCTCTGGAGAGAGTTCTTCATTTATAAAACCATTGGAGGGCTTTTCTTCATCTCTGAAAGGATTAGAGCAGTCTTTTTTTCCCCCTTTACTAGATTGTTTGCAGTTGGTGAGCTCACTCAGCCAGAAATGTAAAAAAAAAAAATCATAGAAATTGTATTTCTAAGGAGCAAAGGTGAATTTGTTGGATTTCAAAAGAAACACAGGAAGCTATAACTGCTAAAATCCGTCTCTTTTTCCTAATCCTTCCATCTGATTTGGTTTGTGTGGATTTACAAATACACCACAATGACGTTTCAATGCTCTCCTTTGTTCTTGATGCCTACCATTTAGTCTGCTTTTCTGTTAGTATGATGAATTTATTCTGATACTTTTATCCTTATGTTTTACGAAGCTGTCTCTGTAAATCGTGCTGAGTTCCCCGACCTTTTACAACTCCAGGTGTTCAATGAAATGCTCACGCCGCCATTTAATAATGATCTTTGGTATACTCAGCCTTGACGGTTACAATAAAACAGTACAATAAACAATCAGAGATCTCCACACAGTCCTCACTGTTTCTCTATCAGATTGCTAAACCAGAACTCTTAGGAAGCTAAGTGCCCTTAACTATACAAAGGATCACTTGAACAACCCTTAAATATTTTTTCTTAAGACTGTTGAGTTCTGCACTCACAGAAATTTCACTATACCAGTTTGACTTATTAGTGCTTTTATT
>CM074917.1:1855434-1867286 GCA_037576815.1 Pangasius larnaudii
CAATAACAGAGCAGACACAACAATAACAATAAAAAGGTAAACACGACAATAAAAAGGAAAACATGACAATAACAGAGCAGACACAACAATAACAATAAAAAAGTAAACACAACAATAACAGAGCAGACACAACAATAACAATAAAAAGGTAAACATGACAATAAAAAGGTAAACACAACAATAAAAAAGTAAACACAACAATAACGGGGCGGACACAACAATAACAATAAAAAAGTAAACACAACAGTAACAGAGCAGACACAACAATAACAATAAAAATGTTAACACAACAATAGCAGGGAGAAACATGACAATACAGAATGGACATAACACTAATAGTATACTTTAATGGTTTATGTACAGGGTAAAGTTTTTTTTTTTTTTTTTTTAGCACATTATCAAATTGATTATAAACAAAAAGAAGTGCACTTCAGAGTGGTCCAGTAAATCCAGTAATATAGTAATAAAGTTACATTTAGTGGTGGTATTGCTCAGTACATAAAACAGAATAAGGTTAGAACACTGAACTGAAATAAATCTGAAGAGAGCCGAGCACAAATGTTCCCTCATTTTGAGGTCTTTGGACTTGTCTGTCTGGGCTCGCCGGGGGACTGTTCTGAACCGTCCTGCTCTTTTCACTTCTCTTAATTTCTTTCTCAAGGCCCTTTTTCTCTCTCATTGACTTTAATGATTGTCGTCTCTTCTCTCTCTCTCTCTCTCTCTGTCTCTCTGGCTTTCTCTGAAGGCATTGCCTCCTAATTTGAGGATCAGAATCCCAGTGTAACAAAAAAGTTGGTGCGAGATTCTCATTAAAAGTTGACTTTGTCATACAGAAGTTGATTGCGTCTTGATTTTCACTCTTTACGTTACCGATTAACTAATTACATTTCACAGCAGCGAGGTGAGTGTGGCACTACTTTTAAATCTAATAGCTTGTGACTATTTAAACTATTTTATGGACTGGGTAGTATTATGTAGTATATATACTATATATGTGTACTTAGCTGTAAATAAGTAAGTAAGTAAGTAAGTAAGTAAGTAAGTGCACACTCTTCGCTGCACTCTCAGGCCTGTAATACAGCTTTTTTCAACACAATCTCTTCTGCCCAGTGGGACTCAGTAATTGATTTAACTGGTCAATAACACTCGACTTTTTTTTTTTTTTGAAATAGTTGCTTTTGGGTCATTGTCCTGCTATGAGGTGAAGCCCCATCTGTTAAGTTTGGACACATTTAGATGCAAGCATTTAACTTCAAAAATCGTTCTGCTGCTGCCGCCGGCAGTCGCACCGTCAATAAGGACAAGTGACCCACTGGCAGGCGTACGAGCCAATACCGTCTGAAGACGTGTGCTTGGGATTTTTAGCAGCTTACTCATTTTTACATCAGTACAGGTTCTTTTAGTCCTAATGGGCGTCAGAATATATTAGCTAAGAGACGACATTGTATTTATAACAACCTTAAATAATTATTACCTGAATACAAATCACTAGGTCCCTACTCTACAGTAGTCTTACAAACCTCCCAATTGTATACACCATACATTCGAATTTTAGATCGAGGCCCTGGTTTACTCAAGTTTTACAACATGCAACCTCGTGAACACCTGAAAAAAAAATCTGCAGGCTGATTTAGTCATTTTTTTGCATCAAAGGAAAAATGAACAACTGGACGATATTTACAATTAATGTCTTTATTTTTTAGTTTAAACTTCTTTCATTGACATGTTGGTCTATTTTGTTTCCCTACGGTTCCCACAATAGCATTCGAATACCTGCTAATAGCGGTGCAGTGGGATTTAGCCCTCGCTTCACCGCTACCTAAAGAGTGCGATGCAGCGGCGCTTTAGTGCTTTAGTCTATACAGGGCTCTCACCTCCTCCTATTTCAAAAGAAACATATTTAACGGTTTCTTGAATGAACATGCAGCCTGAACGACACTTCAGGAGCAGAGACAGCGGGCCAGATCTACGTCCATCAAGAGGGGCCCATTTTAAGAGTGCTACATTTGCCAGAACAATGTATAAAAATATGAAATTTACCACAATGTACTGGATGACGTTATTGGTGCTCGTTCATTTACACTGCTATTGAGCTGAGACACAGAAACATTCAGGCTGATTGCAGATTCGTTACTTTTATTGTTCATGACTGTGCATGAAGAGGATCTGGAGAGTCCTTTCCTCATCACAAGGGCACTGTCGGAAATCACTACAATCTACAACAGGTGCAGCCTAAATTCATGTTTCTGCTCCATCGCATTAAAACAGGAATAATAAACAGATTCACAAGCCAACAATACTGTGTGCAATCATTAATATGGTGCAGTTTTCTGTACGGAGATGTTTATTATGTTTATGACATTTATGGAAGGAGTCTCCAGTGTCGGTGCTCTGTAGAAAGTTTTAATTATTGGCTGTGGTATAAGAGGAATAAAACACTTGTGGATGTGATGTTGTAGGAAAATAATCAACTTAAGGGTGGTAACATCAGAGATCACTACAATCTACCTGAGGTGCAGCTTAAATTTTTGCTTTTGCTCCATCACCTAATTCAGGAATTTGAGTCAGAATGGTTTTGCGGAAGCACCTGCACTCCATGCAAGGACCGGAAGCACCTGCACTCCATGCAAGGACCGGAAGCACCTGCACTCCATGCAAGGACCTGAAGCACCTGCACCCCATGCAAGGACCGGAAGCACCTGCACCCCATGCAAGGACCGGAAGCACCTGCACTCCATGCAAGGACCGGAAGCACCTGCACTCCATGCAAGGACCGGAAGCACCTGCACCCCATGCAAGGGCCGGAAGCACCTGCACTCCATGCAAGGGCCGGAAGCACCTGCACTCCAAGCAAGGACCGGAAGCACCTGCACTCCATTTAGAAACCGGAAGCAACTGTACTCCATGCAAGACCTGGAAACACCTGTACTCCATGCAAGACCTGTAAACACCTGTACTCCGTGCAAGACCTGGAAACACCTGCACTCCCTGTAAGACCCAGAAGCACCTGTACTCCATGTTTAAAAAAAAAAATTTGTTTGGTTTGGTTTCTCTGGGTTCTGTCTTCCAAATTTCATTGCTTTTGGATCATATTTGTAGGTGAAAAAGTAAAAAAAAAAAAAAAAAAAAAAATCCAAACCAAAACAAAACAGTTTTTGTTTAAATTCAAAATGGCCTGTTTGACAAATCACAAGTTCATTCCATCATAAACACTCGGCACCTTCCAGCAATTTTAAAAGACACACAAATCTTGATTTGATGTTGGGTGGTTCTAAGGCTATGAATATACACATGAACAAATTCAGAATTTATAGAAGGAATTCATCATGTAACAGATATAGTGTACCATTTTGAGCATGTCCTTTTAAACACTCAATAAACCTGCCTCATTCATACTTGATTATTTGTAACAATAACTGCAGTTCATAATCAGGTGCTTACTGGCTGCAATCAGGAAAATGAATGTGTATTTAAGGAGGATAATTAAACAGTCAGGAAAATAATCAGATATGTTCAATTTAATATTAATTTAGTAAATGAGCTCAGAGGAGTAGCCACAGAGCTCTGCATTTGGACGTGAAATAGAATAACATTAACGGCAGATTGAATTGATTTTTAAATGACCAACACAGCCTAAAAAACCCCCCAAAAAAACTTCATAATAATAAATACAACTGCTTATATCTGCAGTCATTACTGAGAACATAATCTAAAACATAATGTTCATGAGCTGCTGGGAGTCACCTTGACCATCCTGTAATAGTAACTCGCAGTAATTCACGTTAAGGTTTTAATTGACACACACACAAGTCATACACGAACTCATATACGTCCCATATCATCGCATCATAGCGAGCTAACACTAGCCAGTTTCATTGCTTATACTAAATTTCATTTAAACAAGTATCCAATCTGGTTTTTTTTTCAGTCTAGCTTGGTAGCTAGCATTACCTGGCTAGCTCTTGTTACATTATTATATTATCAAATCCAATAAAGCACAAAACAACCTAACACGTGCTAACTAGCTATTCTTAGCATTCTACCTTTAATCCAATCTCTTATCAAAGGATATTTCTTATTCACCTTGTACTCTAGATAGCTATGATTGCGCTAATTTAAATGAATGATGAAATGGTGGCAAACGTTAATATTTTCAATAAATTAAGAATGTTTGGTTTTAGAGACAAAACGTGGTGTTTTGTTAGCTAGCTAATGTTAGCTAGCTATAAGGGGTGTAACAATGTGCTGATTTGGAACGATGCATCGAAAGAAATTATTTGAGGCAACAACCAAAAAAATGGTTTATTATTGAAAAAGGACAACCAGCTGGTGTATTAAAATAATTCCTATTTTAAACTTGATTACATTTTAGACTAGAGACTAGATTTGAGACTAGATTACATTTTATAGGCTAACGGGATTTCCCCATACCTCTGATATTTTTTAAAATAGTCTTACTATATGTCGTATGTCATCGTCATTTGCAAATTAATGGTAGGTCTACACAATCGGAGGCTACTAAATCGTATCATATTGCATCGTAGCAGATTCAGTGTTATTTATCAAATATCAAATCAAAAACGTATCATATTCTGTGGAAGCCTGGGGTTTATAACGCTGCTAGCAATGCAAACGAGTCCTCGTTTTTTTTTAACAAATAAGTATCTATCAGTAAATAATTTTATGAATGGTAAACCTGGAAAGTGATAATAAGCAACTCAGAAGAAGGAGGGAAGTCAGGGGTGGACACTGATAACATCAGAAGGTAGTAGTTGGTTTGAAGTTTCCAGAAAAATGTCCTACTTGGAGAAATCGTTCACGTTGACCTGCTTTCCGTGTTCACGCTTTTGCTAAGCTCATTAGGGTGATCTTGCTTCTGAATAATGTAGCACCGCTCATTGTTAGCTCAATGTTTGAATGTGAGTGATTTCATTTTTGATCCATCGCCCTCCTGATGGTGTACTTCATGGTAATTCACACGTCTTTGGTCCTCATGTTGAGAAACAACAGGAACACATGCTAGAGTCTGGATAAATAAACTCTAGACCTTTTCATTTTGTATGAACTAATGAGGCAATGACACCCAGCTGGCCTAGAAACAGAAACATGCTTTTATTTAGAGAAAAGAGACAAAAACGACAACAATTGTTTATCTTTACAGTTACGAACGTATATTATAAATCAGTACATTTTAAAAGTGCATGAATTATCTATATTATAATTAGCTGTTTCATACAGTATACAATCCACACCATTTCTCGGCTTAAATTAGGACAAAAATTAATGTACTACAGTTTCAAGATTTACACGGACAGTTTTTTTGATTGATTGTTTAATTGGTGTTGATTAATTTTCCCTGACAGGAGTGCAGCTGCATGTCACAGGTTTATAGTAATGCTCTTGTTCTAATATCTTATCGTTTCTATAGTAACAGCTCATTCAGGGGCTCCATGTAAACGGATTATAAAAAGTGTGTGGTCACTGATTTGCTGAAGTTCTCTGTAAGGAGACGTTTCTTTAACATTCATGGAAGGAGTCTCCAGTATCAGCACTTTGTAACAGTCAGAGCTAAAGCTGTAACTTAAAGGTTTTCTGGCATTTTCAGGGTTACGCTTCTCGCTTTCTCTGTCACAATCTGTAATTGTAATTATTTCAATTTGTACTCTGATAGCAGCGTCAAAATGGTGCTTACAAGAGAAGAGCGCTTACACGCTGTAAAAGCGACAGCGCACAAAGTTTTAAGATGTTTAAATGACGAAAAAGTGGCATTAATGACAATTTAACAAATTTAGTCAAAAGAACAGAGGCGTGAATGAATAGTGAATGAATCGGTGATTATTTCCTCATCAAAGTTAGCGTGAACAGAGATCAGTGGAGTGAAGAAACAACGATGAGCCTCGTCTTAAAACACTGAGAGAGGCTCATATGGATGATGCTGATAACCAAAGAGAGAAATTGTTTCTCCTATTGTAAACTTTCTTTCTTTTTTTTTTTTTTTAATAATTTAGCAGCGGTGTTGTTTTTCCACAGATTATCCAGTAAAATGGGTTATAAATGTAGACATAGGTCAGGCGTGTCTTTCAGTGGAGTTCTGCCTTTTGGTTATGTACAAAGCAAAATATATCTACAGTACACAATGTATATAGCAGAAAATGTCAGTAGTTGACATTCTGTCACACACTTTTCAGATCCTAATGCGTAATTTGGTTACACTTTCTCCCCATGTATACCTGTAGAAAAAGAAAAGAAAGCCTTTATATACAGTATGTCACAAACATTAGAGCATAGTGAAATACTTTTCTTCACACATCCTGCTTTATTTATTTACTAATTTCTCTACTTTTGTAAGGTTAGTCATCACTGAGAAACTGAACGTTTTACAGGCATCATGGTCAACACTTTTCTACAATTTAATACTATTAGTATTATCAGTATTGTACAAAATTCTATCAAAAGGAACCAAAGTAAATAAGCAGCAGATTTAAAGCTGGTATGTGGACAGACTGGATGCCGATAACGACAGGTCCATTACAGCTCATGATTAACGTGATGTTGGGAATTTGTCCCATTACCTTGATGAATGCCTTGTAAACATAAGGCACAGCTGCTAATGTATCATCATAATCCAAGATTAGGAAGAGCCGCCAGGCCGATAAATGCAATTAGGCACTGACAGGGCCGTCTCATCCGCACTGTGCTTAATTCATCGTCGTGTTCAAAAAACATACTGCCAATTCGAGAGAAAACTTAATTAATAACAAAGGCCATGCTAGTTTTTAACCCGTGAGCAAATGCCAAATCCTGATGCCAGTCTGAAAAGTTAAATGCATCTTTATTCTTTATTTTCCCCCCTACCTTCCTGCCTGGCTGTCCTTTAGCACCTAATTGCACGTGACATTTCAGGTCGTTTGACCAACGTAGCCGTTGCTTCTTTCTCTACTAGCCACAGTTGTGCCCTCACCTCCTTTGAGACAAATCCAAATTGTCTCCTTCAATTTTCTTCCAGATCTTATTTTTAGCTCTCGGGACATTTAACTGATGTTTTCCAGAGGCATTTCGAAACTCCCCAGCAGTCTGGCCCTGCCATTATCAGAGCGATGGTCAATTGAGATGATCAATTTGCATAATGAGGCGTTAAATTGTACCCCCCTCTTCCCATCTAACCCCCCCCCCCCCCCCCATGTCCTGAAGCCCAACCCCATGCAAACTCATAGATATAATCAAGCTCTAATATTTAACACTAACCACTGAACATCAGCGTCCACATAAGGATAAGCCCTCACTGCTCTTTATTAAGTCTCCTATCTGAGAAGTGCAATATTTAATGGAAATGTAATATTAGTCTTTGCTAACTTATAACTCTGTTAAAAATAAACATAACTGACACTGATGTACCTGTCAATGTATTTCATATAATTAATTAGCAGATTATTATAAAATAATTATATGATGATTAAGTCTAATCTAGTCTAATTTCAGATGACGGTGGATCGGTTTGCTTCTGACATTCATAATTATTTCTATTCATCATAATCATAAATCACAGCTATTTCATTAAAAACTCTCAGTAACAAAAATAAATAAACCTACACTATACGATTATATGGTATTTGCCTTTATATACAGTATATGCTTATATAATTAGCTTCCATTATATGTTTATAAAGTTTAAATCTGGAACCCATTCTATGCAGAACTCTATAAAGGAGGGTTTTCATATCAGAGAGGGTTCCAAGAAAAACCCCTTTATTAACAATCCAAAGAACTCTTAAGGAACCATGAGCTACACTCTTAGAAAGAAAAAGGGTTCTTTAAGGGTTCTTAGCTTCTTTAAAAAGTTCGACTTTTTAAAGGAACCCTCTCTCTCTAAATCTAAAGTTAACCTTTTTTCTAAGAGTATATTCCTAGTCATCTACACTCTTAGTTAAAAAAAAAGGTTCCTCAAGGGTTCTAGATATGTGTTCTTAGCTTCCTAACCCTCCTAATATGTTCACCAATTGGCTACATCATTGATGTTTGCAGGTCAGTTTTGACTCTATTTGGCTAGATCACCTCAGAACAGTCCTACATCATATTTTATTGGTTTCAGTTGCTATTCTGCATGTAGGAGGCCTGGGGTGCAGTTGGTGTTCCAGTTCATCCCAAAGGTGCTCAGTGGGGTTGAGGTCAGGGCTCTGTGCAGGACACTCAACTTTTCTTCCACTCCAAACTTGTCTTCAAACCATATCTTCATGGAGCTTGTGTTGTACACAGGGGCATCATCATCTTGGAACAGGTTTGGGCCTCTTAAATTCCCCAGTGAAGGGAAATTGTAAAGCACACAGACATTCTATACAATTCTGTGCTTCCAACTTTGTGGGAACAGTTTGGAGAAGAACCACATGCCATTCTACCCAAACTTTCAGAAGGAGACGGGGATCATGCGATTTGATTGGAATTGTTTTGAAACAAATGTTTCAGCATTTTGCACAGTTTTCTAATCAGAGTCTAGTTCCTCATGCTCTGAATTGATTTCAACATTGCCCTCTGTTTCAGATGCATCATCCTCTATTTCACTATCAGCATCTCGTAAATCCTGGCCATCTGCTTGCTCATTGATATCACAGAAATGTGGACACTATCAGGTTCAGCCCTCCCCTGACAGGTCTGCGTTATGCTTTTCTGCGAGAAATATTTCGTTCCCAATAGCGATATGTTTCTCTCTCTCTCTCTCTCTCTCTGTATCTGTCTGTCTGTCTACAAAATCGTACAGGTTATAGTAGAAAAATATTTAGTTTGCATGGTGTGTGTGTGTGTGTGTGCTTAACAATTGTAATAAACTTTATCTGCACTCTGATTGCTCGCTCTGCCACATTCTCAAATGCCATTCTGAACTACAGGCTCAAACGGGAAACACTGAACATGTTCTCCTCTTTTAAGCAGTAATGATGGAGAATTTCTGACAAAGCTGGACCGAGTGTGTGATTGATGCTGTCAGGTTCTGAGCAACAGCTGCTGTGTGATAAAGCCTTCAGCGTCGTGTCTCCTGTCGCCTTCAACACCTCTGCTTACAGGATCTGATCTTAAACATTGTGCTGCACCTTCATAAATACTTGTGATGTGATGGCACCTCCCTGCTGAAAAAAAAAAACCAAGAGAACCTCTCACAGAAATGTGTAATGGTTTTAATGGTTATATATATATTAAAAAAAAAACCCTCCCAACAGAGTTTGGACTTCAAAGCACTATTATAAATCGCTCTGGATAAGGGCGTCTTCCAAATGCCATAAACGTAAATGTAAATGTAAATGTAAATAAATGTTATAATGGGAATTGTTCTGGTTTTAATGGAAACCCTAATGGTCCCTGTGTGTCTCTCCTGGTAATTAGTTGCCTTTTATTGGTGGCATGTTATGTCTAGTTGATACCATTAAGTACCTATACACCTTTAATACATCCTTCTATGTAATGGTATCCATTTGGTAATGGTTTTAATGTTTAACAGCCAGTGATTTGTAATGGTATTTGTAGTGGAATCCATTAGAATTTCTATGATATTTTCTATTGTTTTTTTTCAGCAGGGATGATCAAACAATGTGGTCTTTTTATGTAAATTATGAAGAACACAGAACAAGGAATGCAGTAATGGAGATCATTTATATTTATATATTTTTCAAAAATCCTGTTAGGTACCTAGCTGAGGCAGGGAAGATTAAGAACATTTGTTATGAGTTAAAATACTCACAGAAATCCTGTCAGGTTAGCTAATGTTAGCTAGCTGACTTCAAATATGCTCAGAAATCCTGTCAGGTTAGCTAATGTTAGCTAGCTGAGTAGCATTTCAAATATGCTCAGAAATCCTGTCAGGTTAGCTAATGTTAGCTAGCTGACTTCAAATATGCTCACAAGTCCTGTCAGGTTAGCTAATGTTAGCTAGCTGACTAGCACTTACAATACTGTCAGCAATCCTGACATGTTAGCAAATGTTAACTAGCCGACATTTAAAATACTCTAACCAATCTGACAGGATTTCTGAATGTTACCCAGCTGACTAGCACCTAAAGTACTCACAGAAATCCTCTCAGGTTAGCTAAAGTTATCAAGCACTTTTATAAAGAGTTAAACAACAAAAAAAAAAAAGTTCTACTATGTCAGATCATGTTTGCTATCTGGCTAGCTTCAGAAGTGAATCCCGCAGTGCTAGTCCATGTTATCTAGTTGAATAGCTTTAGCAGTGAGGATTATGAATATTGATTATTATGAGTTAAATATCTTCTCAGAAATCCAGTCAGGTTATCTTAGTTTAGCTAGCTGGCTAACAAGATTAGTGAAAATACAGTTAATATCTTGAACAACTTTAGCGTAATTACTATAAGTATCAATCTGTGTGTGTGTGTGTGTTTGTGTGTGTGTGTGTGTGTATGTACACATGACTTGGTCATGATCAATGTGTGTTTGTGCATAAACATGACTCGGGCATACACAAACAATGAGATATTCATGTTCCCTGTTCAGGATTAGATAGCTGAGCTTTACATGGCTGACTGAGACCTAATTTACCTTGATGCCGGCACACGGATGGGAAAAAAAAAACAACAACTCCCCTTCCCAAATGCTGAGTGATTAAATAAAGGTCATGTACTCTGGAGATTTTCTGCTCCAGTTAAACGAGGATGGCGTTCACAAAAAAAAACCCACACGGCTCAGGGAACGTGTGCTGACCTGTCCAGAATAATTTTTCCTTTCAAAACACCCCCTGAAATGGAAATGATAGGTCACATAATGAAGAGTGCTGCGAGTGTTTGTGAAGCGCACCTCAAAATCCATACCATCAGCATAAGAAAAGAGGAATTGATTATTATAATGAGAGATGCAAGATGCAAAAGAAAGAAGAGGTTTCTCAGAAGTATGTACAGTACGTACTTACATGCAGGAGCCTCACACACTGGAGCTCATTTAAGATCGTACATGGCCTTGTGGATATATTCATGAAGGTCTTAGATGATAAAGTGTGAAATTCAGATATGGATATAAATGAATGCTCATGAACAAAAAAAGTTATTAATTCCTTACTGGATACAGAGAGTCTCATTAGCTACAGATATACTCTAACACTTTCTACGAAGGTCATCAACACATTCTTGTATTATGAGGCAGGTTGTGTGAATATATGTTTTCACCAAACCGAACTAAAGATTCTCAGATTTACAAATGTTTTGCTGATTTTCTTCATATTCACATGTGCAACTTGATAAATGTTAATCAGCCATAATCAGTGCACATTTCAGGGCACAGCTGATTTACGTTTAGCCACGCCCACACATCTCCATAAAAGGCAAAACTCACAGAGAGCTACGTGTCACGTTGTGCACTATTCCGGTTCCATACATCTATAACATATTAAATAGATATGAATGCACAATTTATGGTTTCAGTATTTCTACAGAGCTCGAAATGACAAAACGGATATAGAACGTCTCCTAAACTCCACATGTGCTAAATCTTGCAGTAATGCAGCTCAACAGTGAATTGGCTACCACACACATCCACTAGTTCTTCTTCCTTTTCAAGGGCGCCATTACTTTGGTCCCAATTGAATAGCTAGCCTTATTTGTCTTAATTTATGGATTTGTATTGGAATCGCTTTCTTTCAATGTTAATATGAAATGAAAATATGGGTTTCACCAAATGATCATTAAACTGGAGTGCAACTGAATTAACTAGTGATTAGTGAAAACTTGACAGTGTAATGCGTATATAAAAATCACAGTAACTCAATAATTATATGATTATACGACACACACACACACACACACACACACAGGTGTGGGATATGAACACATTTCTGAATAACTAGATTTTCATCAATAGTG
>CM074917.1:1868507-1893330 GCA_037576815.1 Pangasius larnaudii
TATCTGGCACCAAGACGTTAGCAGCACATCCTGAAAGTTGCGAGGTGGGGCCTCCATGGAGTGGACTTGCTTGTCCAGCACATCCCACAGATATTTGTCCAGCACATCCCACAGATATTTGCCCAGCACATACCAGAGATCTGCGGAATTTTGAGGCCAAGTCAACACCTTGACCTCTTTGTCATGGTCCTCAAACTATCCCTGAACAATTTTTACAGTGTGGCAGGGCGCATTATCCTGCTGAAAGAGGCCACTGCCATTAGGGAATACCCTTGCCATGAAGGGCTGTACCTGGTCTGCAACAATGTTTAGGTAGGTGGTACGTGTCAAAGTAACATCCATATGAATGCCAGGACCCAAGGTTTCCCAGCAGAACATTGCCCAGAGCATCACAGTGCTTCTGCCAGCTTGTCTTCTTCCCATAGTGCATCCTGGTGCCATTTCTCTCCCAATTAAGCGACGCACACGTACCCGGCCGTCCACATGATGTAGAAAATGTGATTCATCAGACCAGGCCACCTTCTTCCATTGCCAGCTCTGATGCTCACGTGTCCATTGTAGGAGCTTTCGGCAGTGGACAGGAGTCAGCATGGGCTCTCTGACCGGTCTGCAGCTACACAGCCCCATACGCAGCAAACTGCGATGCACTGTGTGTTCTGACACCTTTCACTTTTAGGCAGCATCAACTTTTTCACCAATTTGTGCTGTAGAGGCTCTTGTGTGGGATTGGGCCCATTATTAATAATAATAATGATAAATACTACTATTTATTCATTCATACATATACACACAGACACAGACACACACACATATATATATATGAGAGAGAGAGAGAGAGAGAGAGAGAGACATTATATTAAAGTACCATATAGCACTAGGTGGCACTATTGATATTGATATATACACTTAGTATTGTACATCTGGAAACCCCCCTCCCTCCTTCCTTCCTTCCCTCTTTTTTCTTCCCTTTTTATCTGAAAGTAATCATTGAATTAATATCTCATTTCCTAAAAAAAAGGAGTGTGTGTGTTAATTTGAAGAGGACACACTTTTCCTTTACACCTATACTCCCTCTTCAGCTATTCTTCACCCTCTATTTATATTCGCTGCTGTCAAATAGACTTAATCTCAAAAGGAAAGTGTCCAATTTAGTTAAATTCAGCTCAAATAAAGAATCTAACGTGTCCCGTCTCTGCGAAAGTGCAAATGCTGGAATTTTCACACAATTATTCAATTAAACACACTTGGGGTGGGGTGGGGTGGGGTGTGTGTGTGTGTGTGTGTGTGTGTTGGGGGGTTATGGGCATATGGGAGTTCTCATATGTTCTCTATCTGTATATCGTTATAATTATTTTTTTTAATTCAAGCTTGATTGCTCAGTCTTGAAAGAACATGCCACAAGTTCACGTCGCTCTTTTCTCACAGCGAGATTTTTCTCTTTTGTTGTCATTTCCACTTCATAAGAAGGAAAAACGTACTCGGGAATGCACTTTGCCCTGAGTGGATGATTACAGACAGAAACAGCGGACATGCTGTCGTCTTGATAAAGACCTCCAAGCTGCAACAAAACAATCATGGCCGCCACAGATGTCCTTGGTGACTATGAAGTGACCCGAGTCTTTTTTAAAAAAAAAAAAAAAAAAAAAAAAAAAAGTGTACAACTCTTTCAGCGTGCATGGTGTGTCACTTGACGACGCGATGATTTAGACTGCAGTTCGGTTTTTATCTTAATCTGCAAAGACTGTGTGCTCATAAAAATGGAGAGGAAAATCTCTTTGCTTCAACTGGCTCATACAGTCATGTTCTATAATAGTACGGTTCTAACACGTTATAGTTGTTTCTATAGTAACAGCTCATTCATGCACATCTGTATGGCGGACACGCCACATAAATGGATTAAAAAGCGCGTGTGTAATCGTTGACATGGTGACGGTTGCTGTACGGAGATGTTTATTGAACATTTATGGAAGGAGTCTCCAGTGTCAGAGCTTTGTAACAGTCAGAGGTAAAGCTGTAACTAAGTTTTCCGACATCTTCAGGACGTGACTTCAGGTTAAGCGTTGCAGTTGTTCAGTAACATGACAACCTTCGATAATTGTCTTATTAACTTTAAGAGAGGAAAACAAAAGACTGAAGTAAAGGAACAACTGATTAGGAACTAACTTGTTTTGTGGATGTTCCATAACATCCATCCATCCATCCGAACGTAGAATAATAGTACTAAAGTCCAGCTGAGCTGCAAACTAAGCCGACTTGACTGAGGTTTCATTAAAGGCAATACCTCAGAAAACAAACCTGGGTTAAAAAAACAGTGCTTAAGAAAAACAGCACGCGCACCAATTTGCACGGGTTCTCTTGAGGTTTCTTCCTCATGTCGCCTCTGGGATTTTTTTCCCTCTGGCTTGTTCATTAATGATCCAAATCTTCATCCTGATTTTGCAAACCTGCTTTGTGACAATGTGTACTGTTAAATCCTCTGTATAAATGAAACTGGAATGGAATTGGTGTTAGTGAAATAAAAGAAGCACGAGCATAGAGATTGTGTGATTGAATGCGTGTCAAACCGTGGAGTCAAGAGCAAAAGGCTAATTCCCTGACAGATGACATGCTAACTTATGCGGTGAAGCCGTAGCATCGCTAAATAACTCCAGTTTAAGCATTGCAGCTGGACGCTGTAAAGCATGTGTAGCTGACACAATCATGGAAAGTTGAGAACGATCCACTCATCAAAAGAAGAGGCTCTCAAAATTTCATATGATCCCCTTTAGCGGGTTCTATATTATTTATATCATTCTTCTCTTTCTATTAGAGAACAGAGTACTCAGACCCTGAGTGCACGCTGAAATTATGGGATTGTTTTCCAACGCAGGTCGCTTTATAGACATCAAGGACAGCTGTGTTGGCCATGATTGGTACACTCTTGGACAATTTAGAACCCTTAAGGCTCGTCACTATGAAGAACCCTTAAAGGTTCTGTGTAGAAGACTCTAACAAATTTTACAGTTTCCCTCTCAGAAGCTAGGAATCTTTAATTATTCAATAAATCCTTAAAGAACACTTGAAGAAATCCTTCAGTCCATCTGGTGAGGTTTCCAAGGGTTTGGATTAAAGGCATTCTGAAAGCAAAGAAAATGTAACTACATAGAACTCATATGTTTCGGAAGCTAGGAATCCTTAGTTGTCCAATTTTTCTACAAGTGTAGACCTCTAAACAATTCTTTGGCTTGTCCCTCTGCTTCTGTGTAGAACTGTAAAGTGTTTACCTTTCAGAGACGATTCCTAGGTTTTGGACTGAAGGCATTTTTCAAAGCAAAGAAACTTTAAATATCCATAATGAAAATCCTGCATTTTCTCTTGTACACTCATGGGTGCCAGAAAAAGGTTCTTTCAGTTGATTTTATAGAAGAACCATTTTTGGTGCTTTAGAGAACTGACATGAAGACATTTTGAAAGCAAAGAAGCATTAACTATACACAGAACCCCGTAAAGAAATACTTGCATTTTCTCTTTTACACTCTTAAAAATAAAAGGTTCTTTAAATTGATGCCATAGTTTTGAAGAACCAGTTTTGGCTTCATTAGAGAACCTTTTGGTCCATGATGAACCCTTAAAGAACATTTCAAGAACCCAAATTTTCCAAACTATGTAATCTTTAACCAATTTAACGTCTTACAACTGGTCTCGAGACAGACGGCAAAAAGCGTTGTACTCTGAAGACATTTAGGGTTCTACATAGAACATGGCCGTGGTGGCCACGAAGGCTTTATTGCAGCTCGGAGGTCTTCATCATGACCACAACACAGGGGTGGAGGGGTGAAGTACATTCCTGAGTTGATTTATCCAACTGTAAATTCTCTAAAATATATGTTTTAATAAACATGCAGATCTTTTGACTGATAAAGAATATATTGCAGTATAAATAATGTATTTGGTTATGATTGTGAATATATTGTGATTCCATATATATTCAGACATATACATATATTACTATATTATTATTATTATTATTTTTTTTTAGAAGCAAAGGCATTATTTATATTCCAATATATTCTTAAATGTAGGTCAAAATATGTTTTGTATCAAAGAGGCCAATGCCTCAAGCACCCGGAGCACTAACGGTACGCAAATGTCACTTAAAATGTCTATGTAGAAGCCTAGGAGTGTTTCCCTTTCAAAAAGGGTTCTATGTAGAACCCATTTAGGAGGCTTCTCCAATGAACCCTTAAAGAACCCTTGAAGAACCTTTTTGTATAACAGTGTACCAAGTACTATGATACTGTAGCTAAATGTTACATTTATTGAGAAGAAAATAATGACCAATCATTTGGAGTTTGCGCCACACACTTACCCTAGAAAGGTTCTAAGAAAAAAGTTCTTTAAAGATTCATCATGGACCCTAATCATGGACTGTAAGGCGCTCTATGGAACCAAAAAACATTCTTCGACAGCATCAATTGAAAGAACCTTTTCCTTGCATCTTTATTTTTTAAAGGTTTTTTTTAAAGAGACAAATGCAAGAAATTATTTATGGGTTCTGTGGACAGTTAAGGGTTCTTTGCTTTTAAAATGCCTTAAGTCCAGTGGCTTTGAACCCTCGCAGAAAAGCAAACATTTTGTTTGTAGGGTTCGACATAGAACCGGTAAGGGTTTCTTAAGGATTCTTTAGGCTTGTACACACTTAGAAAAAAGGATTCTTCATGGGATCTTTAAGGGTTCATTGGATAATTAAGGATTCATAGCTTCCAAAAAGGGGTCTATATGGAACCCTTTCTGATGTTAAAGGTTCTACATAGAACTCCCCAGAAGGACAGTTGACAGTTGAAGTGTTTCCCTTTATATCCTCATAGAACCCACAGGAAGATATAAACCCTTAAATATCCAATGAAGGTTCCACACTGAAGGCATTTGGAAAAAAAAAAACCATTAACTATTCACAGAACCTATAAAGATATTCCTGCATTTTCTCTTGTACAATCTTAAAAATAATGGTGCCAGAAAAAAGGGGTTCTTTAAATTAATGCAATTGAAAAACCAATTTTTTTATTTTTATTTTAAATCTTACACACTCACTCCCATAAGCTGCTCTCTCACTCCTCACTGTACGCCTGTTACAGTGAGAAATTATGTCCTTGGTCTAAAATGTTCCACAGATGGAAGTAAAATCCCGTCCAGAACGCTCACACTTGCAGCTCTTCACACTACTCGATTACAATTTCCAAGTCCAACAGTGTGAGAGCTCATCAAGTGCCGATGTCACACATTCCTCAAGCACCAGAGCACCAATGGTACACAATATAGAACCTTCGAGGGGAGTCATTCTGCAGGAACTCTATGTAGAACCTACAATGGAAAGCGTGGCCAAATTTTATCCAATGAACCCTTTAGAAATGCCTTGAAACTCTCTCTAAAAATGGAACAGCTCTGTAGGATGGTTTTACATAGAACCTTTAAGAGTTCTCCATAGGGACAAGCCACATTATTATTAATACTTAATAAAAGGATTCTTCTGTTTTCGGGTTCTATAAAGAACCTTCATGAACCTATAATCCTGCATTTTCTCTTGCACAATTAAAAATACAGGTGCCAGGAAATGATTTGTATGTTAATGCCAAGGTTCTTTGAAGAACCTTTTGGTCCATGATGAAAGTCCTACAGTAGTGTTCACCAATCTGATGCACTTCCAAGTAGAACCCCTTTAGGAAGCTAAGAAGCCTTTATCTATTCAAAGAACCATTGAGGAACATTTTTCCCCCTCATACAAGAGTGTAGGTTCCTGGAAAAATACAGTTAAAGGTTCTTTGGTTTGTTTTTTTGGTAGAACAATAAAGCATTTCTCTATCAGATAGGCTTCCAAACAGAACCCCAGTAGGAAGCTAAGAAGAGTGTATTACCAAGAGTGTAATCCGAGGTCATAACTTTGTAGTCTTAACGCTGGTCTTGTGCCGGAGACCTGAATCCAGTCGGAGACAATGAGATTAGAAATGATGGCTGAGGGTTGAGACAAGACTGCAGGTGGCTCAGTGGTTTAGAACGATATAAATAGACTTTAACATCTGCTTTTACCAGAGACAAAAAAAAAAAAAGCAGGTGTGTTAAAAAGATCTCTCTTCACGCTCCTTCACACTTTGGACAGATTAAAGCAGCTTTTATATATATATTTTTTCAAGGTACAAGAGTTACATAATTGAAGTTCCTCTTTCACATTTAATGACTTACTTCCACTATTACAGAGACGCAGACACGCTTGACAGTTCAGTCTCAGCCTCGGTACAAGATTCAAACACTGCTGTGTTTAAACTGTGTTGAAAATGTCAAAGACCATAAACATAATGCAATATTTTACAGATTTTTTTTTTTATCCTGGATCGTGATTCAGTCATCAAATGCCCAGAGAAATGAATCCTGGCCAATGATCCAGACTCTCAGGAATTTCTTGTGAACAAACACGGTGGCATGACATCAAGAAAACAAGGCTTAATCTGCTCTTATACCCAAGCGCGGCTGAATTCTAGATTCTGATTGGTCAGAAAGTAAAACTAGTGCAGCTTCAAATCGCATGTTTATTATTAATGTGCTCATTTTACTACGTTACCGTTTCTATAGTAACAGCTCGTTCACAGCGACTCGTACGGCGGACGCTCCACATACAATTGTTGATATGGTGAAGCATTTTTGTAAGGAGATGATTATTTAACATTTATGGAAGGAGTCTCCAGTGTCAGAGATAAAGCTGTAACTTGGTAACGGTGTGTGTTTTTTTTTTTTTTTTTTTTAAACTAAGTAGTTGCTGTAATGTAAGTGAGAACAGGAACCACAAGATGAAGCTACAGTCTACTATACAAGACTGGGAAAATCTTTATATAAAGGATCATTAAGGCTTTGATATCACTTTATATGAAGTGTAGAGGTGAGTGTGAGACTGTTTTTAATCTCACTCTTGCCTGAAAGAATTCCTTCTGCAGTTATTTCTGTTGTCCTTTAAAGTTAAATAAAATTTAAATTAACTCCTTGCATTGCGGCAGAATGAACTGCTTTTCTTTTGTTACCAGCACTGTGTTAAAGAGCGCTTTCAGAGCCGCGGGTTGCACATCACTATCCAATCTATCCAAAACTCGGCTAGTTTAGCCAGATCGGTCGCAGAAAGTTGGACCAATCTTACCGACTCCTATCATTAGTATCGTTTGCACCAGCCTGCAATATTTTCTGATCAACTTAGCTGGTTCTATTTCTCAAAATATAAACAATTTAATTGTTATAACCTCAGCACCTCCGACCAGGATAGAGCGGTTTCTGATGATAAACGTGTCCGGTTATTTGAGCGCTTGCAAGAAAGTAAATAACTCCCACTCCCGTGACTTTTCTGTTGGGTCCTGAGGGTTCTACAGGGTCCCATTCCCTGATGCACACCTCTAATAAAAGTTTCCGTCATTATTATTTAGTGATAGATGGTTTTTTTTTCTGCCCTTCAATTCACTGTTATGGCTCGACTCTGAACATTTATAATATTTATGATTTAAAATCAGAGCAGCCACAATTGGACTGTGAGTAGATTAGAGGGGCTTAGATAGGATTTTACAGGATAATCTACAAAGATTTTTTTTTTACATTTGGTAAAGACACAGGAGGAGAGAATCTGAATAATTTTTTTTTGGGTTCAGCCTGAAAATCCTTTGAATTTCAGATCCATTTCAGGTCTAGTGAATAGCTGCGAATCGGAGAAGGATTTGACCATGGAGACTTGTGCTGTGTCTCTGATAAATAAGCAGAGGATTGTTTGTTTACTCTCTGAATGACAAGAGGGACAGGAATGGCCGAGGGAAACAGATGGACAGGGTCTTCAGGGGGCTTCAGCCACACTTGAGCCGCAAAGCTGTTTCACCTCACCAAGGGCTTTGACGAAGCCAGAGACACTCTCTGGTATGCTTCAGTCCCCTGATGGTTGGAAATGAGCTCGGGCAGATCTGACAGGCTGATTGGTGCCTCCTGCTAGAACACTTTGCTGTTATGTTTGAACGGAGGCCTGTGACAATCATGAGAAGCAAATCAGCCTCGTCTTTTACACAAATTACCTCCGGACACCAGGCCTTGTCGTGACACCGAGCTGGCTGATGAGGACTATTTGATCTTTGTGGGCTAAACCTTCACAGCGAGCTTAACCTCTAGCGAAATATCACCGGATGCTTTTCACCCCTCTACAGCTCTGCTGGCGGATTTTTTTAATAGGAAGGTGACATGATTGCAGAGGGGAAATATTCAAGCCTTGGGTAAACAAGCCAAGGTTAAAAGGCAGATATAATAGAATTTGCAATGATCGTGTATGCGAGTCAGTGCAAAAAAAAAAAAAAGCACAAGGAAATTTGACGAGTTTGCCTGCAGCGCCTGTAGACAATCATGTTAAAAATATGTTTTTCATAGAATAGATAGTTCTCAAAGAGAACAAAACATCATGAATGGATTTCACAGATTTTTGTTTTTGTCCTTGGTCATCCTTCAATCATCAAAGCTCCCATGTTTTTAACAAGACACCACAATTTCAGATTACGCTAATTACTAAGTCCCGGTGCTCGAAACCTGGGATCTTGCAGAATTTCTCATCAACAGGTGTCTTGGGATTCAGATCAAAACATACGTGTGGGGGCTGCCAGACATGTTTGTGTGCATTTTGTAGCAGAATAGGACTAAAACAAAAGAGACGTTGATGAAACGAGGACTGAAAAAAACAGTTATGGCTTGAACACTGTGGCGGCTGGTGGGGATACCGAATACCGAGTACTAAAACAAAATTTACTGCTCATCACTGACTCACTGTCACTATAATGAAACCATTAGATGTTGAGTCTCATTGTATAGGCGTGGAAATATATTTAATATAAGTTTTTTCGTAATCATGCTGTGTCTCGTCCAAATAACAAGCAGATTAAACTGAAAAACTGCGCTTACCTTAACCAGGGGTTATTGGTAACTGATGTTGATTGTATTGTGGAACATCCATGAAACAAGGAACCATCGTTCCCTCACCAGCCTCCGTTTTTTTTTCTATCTCTTGAAGTTAATAAGACAAAAAAAAAAAAGCACAGCTTGTCATGTGTAAACAGCTTTACCTCTGACTGTTACAAAGCACTGACAACGGAGACTCCTTCCATAAATGTTAAACAAACACCGCATTACACAACAACTGTTTCAGTAGCAACGATAACGTATTAGAACGAGTGCATTAATATAACCCTATGATTTGCAGCTGCACCTTCGGACTAATCAGAAACCGGAATTTGAAAAAAGGTACAAAAATAAAGCTATAAACAAATCTTTGGCAATCAATTTGCAAATCCAAGATGCAGGATTTATATATTTAATTTTTTGTGTGCATAATATAGCCTCCTGTACCTTTTAAGGGAGGAGTTTAAATGGCTGTTGATATAACGGTATACTCAGTAAGTACTTTTCATGGTCACATTTTGAAGCGTGACCCTCTTTGAAGTCTCTAAAAGACTAATGTTAGGCACTGAACATGGAGCAGGAGACAAAATGGACTCGAGTACTAGGCTATAAAGGCTATAAATAAAATCTAAATAGCTTGATAGATGTAAAAGGCGTAATATTTCTACTATGGATGCTAATAGCTGCTAAATGCCGGTGCTATATTTTGCTCAGGTCATTTTCAGGACTGCATCTGTGAAAGTGTAACTGCAGTAAAGAGGAAGACAAGGGCACCATCAGGTAACTACAGGCTACAGGCTAAGATAATGTCTGCAGCTATTACAGTGCTGAACCAGGCATATTTTCTCAGGTCGGTTCCTGTAATTATGTGCTTTGCTGTTGTTTTCACACTTTTCAGCATCCTGGGTGCAGTAATGTAATGTCAGGCACCAAAATGCACAGAAAGAACATCGAGTACTGTAGCTGATTTTTTTTATTTTTTATTTTTCAAGCCACCGCAACCCTTTAGTCATCCTGCTAAAAGCTCCACGGTTACGTGGCTTCTCGACGCTCACACTGGCTGCTGCACCTCAGGGATTCATGTTGCTACACTAACCAGTGTGAGAAAAGGCTGAAGGAGTAATTAAAACCAAATATTAAAAAAAAAAGTTGCCGTACTTTCCAGGGGTGATATTTCAGATCAATGGAAGAAGAATGAGAGTGGCGGTTTCCTGCCCAGGGCTTCTCCTGCCTCACATTGCGCACTGCAAACTGCCGAACTCTGATTCCTCCCGACTATTAGGCAATTAAACAGCAGTCGCCCACTTACAGCGCTCACTGAGATAAAAGTATTTAGCTCCAGATTTCAGCTAAAGCTTTTCTAGGGAGTTAAAGTATCAGAACAGGATTTCTCTTCTTAGGAACATAATTAAAGGAACGCTCTAGTATTTTTTTTTTTTTTTTTAAAAACTAATCTCCATCCACTGTATCTGTAGTGTATGTGTGATTATCACAGACATGAAATCCTTGCACTGAGAAAAGGACAGAAAATCTGTTCACTCACTTATAATGGAAGTCTAAGGGCAGGCGTTGAACTCGCGCACACACACTTTAATAACGCCAAACCTGTAAAATTCACCCTTTCCGAGAAGGAACTACATTTTCAGCTGTGGATCTGGTAAGACTTTCCCTCATCCTCATGGCTTTATTGTTCCTGTGTAACAGACGTAGTGTATTTTTAAATACTGAGGGATTAAATTCAACATCTACCCAGTTCGTTATTGGGTAATGCTAGTGAATTTACTTCATAAGATATAGTGATATTATATGAGCCTCCAGGGTTACATCCTTGGGTAATGATTTGTATGCGGAAAAAGATTGTATAAACACACACAAAAAAACCCCCACACCCGACAAAAAAACAGGAAGCCATTTCTTCAGGGATTAGCAAAGCCAAAACATCAAATTATACCCAACACTAACTCCACAAACCAAACTACCTTCCCTACACAACATAACCAAAAAACTACAAAATGGTTCCCAAACTTCCTTCCTAACCCAGAAGAGAGAAACGATAAAGACAATATCACTTACCTCCATCCAACCATTGTTTGATATTTCTATAACTAACCAACATTCAGTAACTACACATTCTCACGCAAAATCATACTACGTCAGCAACTACACAAGTTTCAATTTAGCGCAATCACAAAAGAGAAACAGGATAAGACAGTCAGCCATTTTCTTTTAATCTTTTCTTTTTGGTACTCCACTTTCAGGAAGTGCCCCGCCCATAGCACTCAGCAGCCCAGCATGGAGATGGCTCCACCTAGGGAGATGGAGGAGACACACACACACACACACACACACACACTCAATACAAAGCACAAAATACATACAAAGTGTTCCGTAACATGTTCTGTAACACCCAGAGTGTTTAGTTTCTCCTGGGTTTCCTCCAGGTTCTCCAGTTTCCTTCCACATCCCAAAAACATGCAGAGTTTCCTCCAGGTTCTCCAGTTTCCTCCCAAATCCCAAAAACATGCAGGGTTTCCTCCAGGTTCTCCAGTTTCCTCCCACATCCCAAAAACATGCAGGGCTTTTTCATGGGTTTCCTCCAGGTTTTCCAGTTTCCTTCCACATCCAAAAAGCATGCAGGGCTTCCGCATGGGTTTCCTCCAGGTTCTCCAGTTTCCTTCCACATCCAAAAAGCATGCAGGTGGATTGGCTACACTAAACTACCCCTAGCTGTGATCGAGTGTTTTGGCAAATATATTAAATATGCAATACTTCAATGCCAATATTTCAATCAGTGTTGCTAGCGCTTTTCAGCAGAAAGTAGCTAATGCATACCCCAAAAGTTGCTTTTTCATATCATAGACTAATTTGCATATTCATTGAATCATGATGGTCATTTACATAACAAATATGCTACATGAAGAAGAAGGACATTTATAATAGAAGAGAATAGATTCGTTTTCCCAGAATAGATTATATTTTATTATGGCAAATAATAACCTTCAAGAAGAGTTTAAAATGAAGAACAAAGAAGTGTGAGCATAGAGACACAATGCTGATCAGTGTTTGGTAGGTAGGAATAGTGGTGATCAGTGATTGGCCAGTGGGAACAATAGTGATCAGTGATTGGTTGCTAGGAACAATGGTAATCAGTGATTTCTCATTGGGAACAATGGTGATTAATGATTGGTTGGTGGGAACAATGGTGAGCAGTTATTGCTCAATGGTAACAATGGTGATTAATGATTGGTTGGTGGGAACAATGGTGATCAGTGATTGGTCGTTGGGAACAGTGGTTATCAGTGATTGGTCATTGGGAACAATGGTGATCAGTGATTTGTTGTTGGGAACAGTGGTTATCAGTGATTTTTGGGAACAATGGTGATCAGTGATTTTTGGGAACAATGGTGATCAGTTATTGCTCAGTGGGAACAATGGTGATCAGTGATTGGTTGTTTTACACACTGTAAAATGACCAGTCACTGTTACACACTGGTGGCGAGTCGAGTGAACCTGCATCTCTCAACTCGCATGACCAGCAGCTGTGATGTGAGCTGGAGAGCCGTATCGAGTGCAGGACTGTCACAAACATCTGTTCAAAGAGTCTCTTAGTTGCTAAAGGGGTCAAAATATTCTCCAAATCAAGCAACATGGTCACACTAAGTTGTAGTAGTAATAGTCATAATATTAGTAACAAATGTTGAAAAAAAAGAAAAAAAAAGACAGTAAAAGCACTTTTGGAGTAGCTTTTAGAAATACACAAAAAGCCAAAGATCAATGAAAAAAAAAAAAAACACCTAGTGTGATAACAAATTCCTTTATAAGTGAGTTTGGAGTAAACAGGTTTTTCTGTTCTTTTATCAGTGCAGGGAAATATGATGAAATTCTCTCTCTCTCTCTCTCATACACACACATACACACACACACTGAAAATGCAGTGAAAAGAGATAAAAAAAAGTATATTTAAAAACTAATTATTCAGCTATAAGCCGTTACACCAAGGTAAAATATCATGTGAAGGTTGCAGTCCTGTAAAATAGATGTGTAGTGTTTACTGTTATTCTCATAACAATCCTTAAACCTTACATTTAAATGGTCATTTTAAATTAAAAAGGATCTACCAGCCGTCACGAAAGCAACATTAAGTTTCCCAAAAATGCTATTTAGTCTCCTCCTGACATTGCAGATGACTGGAAGAAACACACGGATATTAAAAGAAGTGTTTATTGTACTGTTTATATAATTTAGGGTTCTGAAGTTTGCCTCCATGGAGTGTTAACTGCAATCTCTCATTAAGAAGAACCTGAGAGCTGACACATTCATGAGGTCGTGAGGATGCAAATCCATCCAAATATAACTCCAGAGGATATCACCAGCTCACATTCTTCACAACCTGAAGACCTTAAAAATAGGAAGATTCATACATTCCGATGATTTTTTTTTTCCCCCGGTAGTTTTGTCACTTATCCTGATGACGTTGTCTTAACATGTTAACAAACTTCTAACGCTGATCCATTCATGATTAGTTTCTGGCTATAAGTAAAACTATTTGAAGTGGTGATTTTTTTTTTTTTGGTTTGTAGTACCGTTTCATGTTACCAACTTTAACCGGAGCGACAGATTCGGAACAGACGACAATCTGTTGAACGTAAAGTGGCGTAATTTGCAACGGATGACGCACGTGTGTAAACTCAGCGTTATATTTATCGTAGGTATTCTGATAATCATAGTCAGAGGTGCTCAACATAGGACAATCATAAATCACTAAACAAGATAAGACACGGGAAACAAAGGGAAATCAAGAACTAATACAAAACACATGCACGCAATCAGGTAATACACCAATGACAAGACAGGGGGCGGAGACTGGGCCAAAACAGACATGAACATGAACCCATGGTGCTTATCGCCATGGGAACCACGATGCCAAGGGGAAATCTGTGACAGGCGGCGAATAAATGCTGTACTTCTCCATCCGTTCTGTTTTTGTTGTCCACTTTTTTTTTTTTTTTTAACAAACAATGCTGTCAGTTCACTAATCTGACCAGAGAGGGTAAATAAAATGAAAAATATATGAAAGTCAGTGAAAAACGCTCCCCTTTCCTGACCTAATGTCTCTAGCCCCGCAGCTAGTTTCTGGTCCGATGAGCTGCCTTCAGCTAAATTATTCATATAAATGCATGTGATTGACTGCAACGGAAGATCTGCTAGCAAACCTGGACTGTTTAATGTTTAAAAACTTTTTCTTATGTTGAACGCTTTGCTACAGTATTTTTTCAGTTTGGTCCACCATTTGGTGCCCCCTGTGCTAAGAGCCCTCATCCAGAACGATAGTGTATTAAAGTTAAAGTTAGAAGTCTGATCAAATCAGAAGAATTTCAGAGAATGAGGGCATTTGCTAAAACGGAAATAATTACCATTATAGAATCAGCTGCTGAGATTTGCTCTGGAAATCCTGTAACAGGTTTTAAAGATGTACGCCATCGAAGAAATGTCATCACACCCCGACTACCACAACAACTTGATGATACCAACCTTTTTTTTTTTTTTTGTATGGTCATTTCTATGGTACTACTGATCATCAGTCTGAAATGTCTTCCTTTCCTCAAAAGGATCTGGATTCACAATGATCCTGAGCAGGATAAAGCAGTTACTGAAGATGAATGCATGAGTGGAGAGTAAGCATGGCTATCTGTTTGCAGTGTCAGTCAGAATGCCTCTTCCTGTTAAAGTAGGTGGTTCTTCATCAGGTTTACTGGCAAGAAGTGCCAGACTCTCTAATGAAAGCTAGGAGTCTGGCTCAGGAAGCTACATCTCACTTTAAAAAATATAACATCATTCACTGATTTGACTTCAGTAAGCATTTACATCATGGTCTCTGTGGATTTTCGGAGTTTATCCTGGGAACACTTGGCGTGAGGTGGAAATGCAGTCTGGGTGAGATGCCAGACCATCTAAGGGCACCATGAACACACACATTCACACATTAATTCATAACCAATCCACCAAACAGGATGTTTTTGGGAGGTGGGAGGAAACCGGAGAACCTGAAGTAAACCCATGCAGACACTAGAAGAACATGGCAAAATCCGCACAGTCAGCAACCTGAGCTGTGAGGTGGCAATTCTCCCTTCTGCACCATCGTGCCAGCCTTTAAAGGGTATTAAAATCCATGCAAATCCTAAAGTGGGCAAAATATATTAGCATGTTGGAGTGTTGGTGGTACAGTGAGGTACCATAAGGCATGTAAAATTATGAAAATTATGTTGCGTGTGGAAAGACATAACACACATCACAAATTCCACCTCTCAGCACATGGCGTGCTTCAAAGAGTGATGAATGGTGCTCTAAAGTTTTTGTTTTGAGTTTTTGAGTTTTTGGTTTGCCGGTGCTTGTTTTGGCCTATCTCCAGCCTGTTACCTAATGTGTGCACCTGTTCCGTGTTCATCCCTTAATTAGCTTGTCTTCCTACACAATCAATTTCCTTTGCCTTGTCACAAAGTCCCATTCTTTGCCTTTGTTTCTTGCCTTTCCTTATTTCTATTTACTTCCATGTTTTGATCCATGCCTGTGTCCTCATTTAGGATAATGGATTATCCTACATTGATGATGTCTGCCAGTGTTTTGACCCATGCCACGGACAATGATTGTTGGATTATCCTGAATAACCCATATGCCACATTTTACACAATTGAGTCCTGTCTCATCTTCACTGACGCTACACCGTGACTACAGTAATACATAAAACAACACGCAGGACAAAATAGAGCCTTAAGTATGTACCAAATTGCGTAATGCATTGTGGGCGTGTGTCAGAGAACCTTGGGGCAATTTGACTCCCACTCTGTGGTGGTTTAAAGAAATAGCAAGGCAGAGCTGAAAATACTGGGTCATAGTCAGTCTGTTTCGGAGCCTTCACAAATCCAGCAGCTAATTTACCTCAGGCAGAAACTCGCCTGGCTGTTTCACCCTTCCATACGTCAGAACTAGGTCACTCCCGTCTCCCTGTCCAATATCTCTGACATGCATCTTGATCTGTGCCGTGAATGGACACGTTGTCTCAGTGGGTCAGCGGCAGAGACTTTAAGTGTCACTCATAATTTCAGAGTGATCTGAAGTCTGTTCCCAGAAGAAGTCAAGCTGGAGTGTGAACACAAAAAGCCCCACAGCGGAGGGTCAGAACCTCGCCTGATGGGTCTTGGCAAATCCACCACATGCCTGATGAGGTTTTGTTACAACACAGTATGGCTCAGAACAGTTGGGTTGTTACACACGGCCACTTGTTTCACACAAGCCAGGATTGGGAAAAGTATATTAAAAAGATATGTGAATGAAAATATGGGTATTGTATCAAGATCTGAATTAAAATAGAAGTATGGAAGTTAGGATTGTCCACTCTTAAGTATACTTTAGAAGTAAAAAGTATGTTTTAGAAGTAAAAAAAAAAAACAAGGACTAATGAAGGTTAATATTTGAGTTAGGGGGATAATGTAGGGGAATAGTGTATGAAAAGCCTAATAATAAGTCCTTGGGTTGGATTTGATTAGATTGTCTAAATATAGGTATACCATATATATAGCTATTGAAAGTATTGAATTAATTTTCTATAACAGCAGCTCTGACAGGAGTGCAGCTGCAAATCCCAGGTTTATATTAATGCACTGGTTCGAATACATTATTGTTTCTATAGTAACAGCTCATTCACAGGGACGTGTATGGTGGACACTCTACATAAACGTGCGTAATCGTTGATATGACGGAGTTTTGTGTAAGGAGACATTTGCTGCACGTTTATGGAAGGAGTCTCCAGTGTCAGCGCTTTGGAACAGTCAGAGGTAAAGCTGTAGCTTTATGTTTTCTGACATCTTCAGGACAGACGAGTTTACTGTTCATGGTTTCTTGGTAAAACTTCAAGTGCTGACACTGGAGACTCCTATACAAGTTCCTGTGAACGAGTCGTTACTATAGAAACGATACCGTATTAGACCAAATGCATTAATATAAACCTGTGATTTGCAGCTGCACTATTCGTATAGGAAATTAATCATCTTCTGACCAATCAGAATCGAGAATTTGACAGTTCTGTGGTATAAACAGTCCTAGTAATTTCACCCTCTGATACCAAATATATGCAAATGCCTGCTGAAAAAGTTGTTTGTTTGGATGTATCATTTTTCAAATCTTCACCAAGCATACTGCCTCAGGCTTGTTGTTGCTTTTTTTTTTTTTTTCTTTTGCAAATCAGGCTCATGAAAACGATATAGTGATATAACATATCATGTTCACAAATATTGGAAGCAAGAATGTTTTTTTTTTTGAAGCCTGTACAACCACGTGTCGCGTCTGTTTTACTGTAAACCGCGTAACCGTACTGGGCGTCATTCATCATTTCAAGAGGATGTGAATGGAGAAATGGATTGGGGGTTGTGCTGAGAACCATTTCAGATGCCGTACACAACTGTAGCACCATAACAAAGCGCAACAAGAATTGCAAGATGGAAGAAAGTTGGATATAGTGTGAATACGATCAGGCGAATGGCATCTGAGGGAAATGAGATGATAACTGTGCTTCCTTTCTCTCTGCCGTTCACTACACACACATCCACACACTCACTGCAGAGAGAGAGAGAGAGAGAGAGAGAGAGAGAGAGAGAGAGAGTGAGAGAGCCTTGTTGCTAGGATACAGAGCATGGCTCTTTAAAGCGAGGACTGAGGAACGAGACTGAGAGACACACAGAGAGAGAAGAAAGAAAAATTTCCCCCCAACTACACTAATGGCTTCTGGGCGCTGTTTTGAAATGGAACTGATCAATGAAAACAATTACACATATGCCTGCACTTAAAAAAAAAATAAATCCAAGCTGAAGGTGTGTGTGTGTGTGTGTGTGTGTGTGTGTGTGTGTGTATGTGTGTGTGTGTGTGTGTGTGTGTGTGTTTTTTTTTTTTTTTTTAATTATTATTATTCACCTGCATAAAGTGAGCAGCTTGCACTGAAACGGCTTTTCCTTCTGCCCGTAAACAGCAGCTCGTTAGTCTGACCCTTAAACCCTGCAGTTTAATTACACGAAGGATTGAAATGGCTCGCTCGTCCATCAGAAATCTTTTGTGAATTTACATTACAGATAGATTTTAAGGGAAGCGCAGGAAAGGGTCGGCGCTCGGTAGAGGTTTTGATGTAATGAAATGAAAATCTTTACTCCGCAGCTCAGCTCAATAAGACGGAACATAAAGGACGGAGGTTCATTTGGAGATCTCGAGAGGACTTCCATGCTACAAATACTAATACTGCTATATTACTGGGATAACTAACAGTGTTCAGCTTACTAGCTCTGTTTCATCCAGCATTGAATAGTTTATTCATTCAAAGGCGATTCCATGATTGAGTTGGCATTTGTGTCCCACTGATATTACATTACAAAGATTAAAAAACCCCCAACAACCTTTAAACATAAACTATGTGCAATTTGAGATATATAACTTAACACATGAGTACAACAGCATTTCTGTATGTCCCATCAATATAACTACACTTAACCTTGAACTGTAATCATTCAAATAACTAAAAATCATAATAATGGGTTAACATTTCATGCTTGAAACATCCTTTTATTGAATTTTCCATGTCACAAGTCACATGTTCTACAGGAAGTTGCATCATCCAAATTTCCCAAAGATCATGAGAAGAAGAAACAGTCTCTCATTCTTTTTTTTCTTTATCTTCAATGATATATTGTGATATAAGTAAATCATTAGAATCTCCTTAATGTCTTCCGGCTATTAGCATGGATACTAGTTAATCATGTTTTGTATGTTTGCTAATTCCATGCTAAAATTCCATGTTACTCATATAAGAGCAAAAAAAAAAAAAAACTTAAGTGTTGCCTGAGATGGGTTTACATACTTTTGAATGCTTGAATATAAAAAAATGTTGTATAAACAAGTGATTTTTTTTTAGCTAAAGTTATTTTGAAGCTAGATATAATATAATACCTACTATCTAATATCTAATCTTATAATGATATAAAATGTAGCTATAGATTTATTGAGCTAGTCCAGCGTTTAGTAGTGATAAAAGTAAAAACATCCGCCACCCGAGTGAGACTAACAGTAGACGTGCTTCAGCTGCTTAGGATGGGTTATACTGCTTCAGGAGCTCAGCAAGTTACAGAGTGTTAATAAGACTGAGTAATGAGCTCTGACTTTGTTTTTCTGGTAAGGATTCGAGCTGCTGCATCCTGAACCACCCTAAGCTTCCTTAATGAGGCATCGAGGTAGCAACTCATTACAATAGTCTGAACTAGAGGTTATTAAACCATGCGCTAGTTTCTTCTCAGCATTGCGTAGAGTTAGCGAATTTTTAAATTCTGACTGTTTCTCAGACGATAATAAGCAGTTTTAGAGATTTTAGATTTGTTGTTCAATGATTTGGGAAAGACCTTGCTTCTGTCACATTAGACAGAAAGGTTTCCGCAGGGCGTCTGAGGTTGAGACGATTGTGTACTCGAGTGAAGTAGCTGAGGCTGAGGAACTGTAGAAGTTTAGGACTTGAATAAATGTCGAAGAAAATTGCAGCCATGTTTTTTTTTTCCCCTGGGTGCATAGTGGTAGGGTTCACATTTATTTTAAAACAAGAACAAACAAACAAACAACTGCCTGGCCACGCCTACTTCTGGTTCAAGCCTGAATACAGATACAAATATTTAGAGGAAAAAAACAGATACAGATACAGGCACTGAGGTACAAGTATATATAATATATATGTTTTGGCTACATCAGATTTCCACGTAGGATTATTTTATAAAAGAATATTTTTCCTCTTATTTAAAGGAAACATGTATCATGTCTGATTTGCTCTAACAGGCAGCTGTGCTGATCAGGAACTCGGCAGCACTAAGAGTCTGGAGTAAACTGTTTGTGTGACTGAATCGAGGCTTCATTAGTAAGAGGTGCTTGTGCAGACCGTGCTGCTGCTTCAGGATGTGAGGACGTGCTGATGCCAACAGAAAGCAGGAATGCCTCTCTCTCTCTCTCTCTCTCTCTCTCTCTCTCTCTCTCTCTCTTTCTCGTGATGTCTCCATAAGGCAGACAGTCGATAGATGTATGGCACAGGAAGGCACGCTGGTTTCCGTTGAGACTCAGGCAATTCAACAGCAGCTTGTTAATAAAGTCTCTCGACACAGGCCTGCCATTTTAAAGTGCTTTTTTTTTTTTTTTTTGGCTTAATGTTATCTCTTCATGGAACAGTGAGGGGAGGTTTTTATCTGATGAGCTCACCAAATTACAGTCCTGTATAACTGCATTGTTATATTCACCTTGCAGTAAATTAGCAGGCAGAATTTGCATTCTCTATTTAACGGGGGGAAGAAAAAAAATTCTCGGGTGAGGAAGACTCAGAGGACTTTCTCCACATTAATCCGAGGGAAAAAAAATACTCTTATTGCCACTAATTCAGTGCATCTGATATTCAGATATTCAGTTGTCTGCTAGGAATCATGTCTGCATGTGTATCTAGTGTATCTATTAGAGGTGTAACACAATGGCACTATCTGTATCTGTATCTGTTTGGTGCTCAAAATATTCATATCTGCATCTATATTTAAGCCTGAACCGGGCGTGGCTTAAACCAGAAGAGGTTATTTTTCCCTTTTCTTTTTTGAAAGAGAGATATTATTTTTGTTTGTACCTGCCCACAACCGTTTCTAAAGTGTGATCCTTTCTTACAAGCTTTTTAAAAAACACAAATATCGCCCCTCATATTTATAGCTGTATTTGTGGCTGTTATATCCCTGGACATATTACAGCTTTCTGTGTGTGTGTGTGTGTGTGTGTGTGTGTGTGTGTGTGTGTGAGAGAGAGAGAGAGAGTCTCTCTCGCTCTTTCGGTGTTTGTGTATATACCTCCCTCTCTCTAATACATGTTTAGGAGGAGAACTAGATCCGGTGCAGGGATTGGCAGATTGGGAAAAATTCCATCTCTTAGAAGAATAAAAAAAATGGAGACATATCTTTGTATTTTATTTGCAGCTCTGTTGCATCTTGTGAAATAAAATGTGTTGTCTGTGTGCTTTTCTTACTTTACTACCTCCCCAACGGAGTTTTTAGACTGACGGTGTTCTTAGTCCGTGACCTAGTGAACCAGTATCAGGATATATTTTTTTGATAGAGACTTGAAAGATCGTCTGCCAAATGCCATAAATGTAAATGTCTATGTTGTATTCTGCAGCTTTACGCTAGCTTTGATATTTTTTTGTGAAGATAAGCTTTATGCCTGCAAAGCTGTACATACAGTATTTAAATATTTCATTGACTTCTTTGTACATATGGCTATGATATCAGACATCATCGTTTCCTAACATGATGTCCGTTTTCATAGTTTCCATCGAGTCGCCTCCTTTTTTTGTCTCCGACAACAGGCTTCTTATCTATATGTCTCGATACATTTGCATAAAAAATGACAAATCTGGTGTCCGGCGTCTTTTTCTTCCCACGACACAACAAGCCTGATGTACAAAAATCGCTAACGTACAGTATGTGTTCAGAACACTGATCATTCCGAATAATATACTCGTATTCGGTTAGTATCTGTGATGTGTGAAATCCTTGACTAGACATGAGAATAAGAACAAAAAATGCAAGTGTATTTTTGTGATTCAACCCGTAAACTCCATTTAATATCAATACCAGCTTCATCTATCTTAATTTATGCTTGTGTACAGTCACATCTGACCTTCATAGCGCATAATGTTTGTCTTTCATTGCAAAATAAAATGATGATGTTGTGAAATAATGACTGAGCGCTGCAGGTAATGAACTATATCCATGTTGTTAATGTAATGCAATAATCCACAGCGCTAACGTGCAAACTCATTTGCATGACCACTGCAAATCTGTTGAAAATAACAGAAACGTTATTACAGCTGGAACTGATGTGGAATTCTTTTAGGCAGTAGCGTGCACATGCCTTTAAACCAAAAAATAAAATGTTTAAAGCTATTTACTGCTGGCTAAAACTATTATATACTGTATATACAGTATATATAGCAGCATTAATATTTAAAATTAATACCACATGCATTAAGTGATCATTTATATGGCATTTCAAGCCATAAAACTTTTTATAATCGTGTATTTTTTCCCCCAGCAAAACACTAGTTGCAAAAGTATTAGTTCCCTCTCAATTAACAGCCACGTCCTTTAATGTCCTTTAATGTGTAGTACAATATTTAAAGTAGGACTCGTTTTCTTTTAGTGTTCTTTCTGCTCTAACACACTTCAACTCAGCTTGAACTGGTTATTAATTAGCTGATTTGTTGAAGCAGTTGTGCTGGGAGCAGCGAAAACCTTAAAACAAGTAGGAAAGGGGGTTCTCCAGGAAGAGGGTCAGGAACCTGCGCTTTAGAGGAACACTGAAAGGCTCTCTCTGATTGATTAAACCATCCATATGTACACTTGATGCAAAAGATCAATTTATGACCAAAACTTAACCTTCTGGCAGAAGCAACCAGGTTTTTTGGCCGAACTATCCCGGTAGTCAGGAGACTTTATTATTCCATCAATTGCCACAAGCCCTGAACTTAGCAAAGTTCAAGAACATCCTTCTAAAAGTTCATCTGTCTAAAGGTTGATTTGTGAAATAAATAGCTTCAGAAATGAACTAAAACAGTGCATTTCTAAAAATTATGATCTTTTCACAATAATCCAGAAATCCAGATGTAGCTTTAGGTCCATAACCAACAAGCCAGTGGTGCCAGAGGTGACGAGCACAGGACAGTCTTTATGATTACAGCAGCAGCAGTTTATGATTAATTCACCGTCTTTTGAATGGCTTGTGAAACTTCCTCAGTACATCCCAGACTACATCTGTGTATTTTGTTACATCCTTTACCTGACTTGCGACTATCTGTTAGGGTTAAAACGCTTTGAATTTCTCAATCGCGATGAGTGAAAAAAAGATATTACACATGTTCTTTTGCTAAAAATTGTTGTTCCTTTTTTTCCCACCACTTATGTCTAAATGATAGTTTTTCCATTTCTTTAGATATTGTTATTTTGTTCCAATGTTGCATAAATACCTTGCACAAGTCTATACAGTCTGTGTGTAGGATTAGGTTCAACTTTTTAATGCTTCCTTTTAAACAAGCGAAGAATTGTGCGAATGTCAGTAACGTTCTTGAATCTTGCATCATGCGGTTTCTCCATCTCAAATGGAGACCTTATGTAATAGAATAATTGTATTTCTTACAATCACTTCCATCCATTCTCTTGAAAGGTGCCAATAATGCTGGAGTTGTTACTATTTGAATGCGCAGTTGAAGCAGTTCTCTGATAAACATTTACAGATGTTGTGAAAACTATATTATAACTTTTCTTTCAACTTCAGCTGATATAATACTGTAAGTGTCCCATCTGCACCAAGCAGGTCTTTATTTTTATCCTGCAGCGTGTTCGGGGAGTCATTACCATGCTGAAACAAAGAAAAGTTTTCACCACTCAGCCATTTTCCCAAAGCTACAGCTTGATGAATCACAATCTGTTCACAAACATGTATGCGTTTTTTTTTTTTTTTTTTCAGTACTGGTTGTTTTTCACCAGATCCTTGACATTTATTGGATGAAATGCACCATAAACCATGACAGATCCATCACTGAGCTTCACCGAACCCTGCACACGTGCAACCTTATCCTTCTCGCCAGCTCTCCTCCTGACATTCTGGCACCTTTGTGCACCAAAAATCTCAAATTTGGACTCACTGTTCCATAAGACTTGTGTTTGTCATGTTGTGCTTTTAAAGTCTTTAGTCTGCTGAAATCTTTTCAGCTTTGCTTTTCTGCAGAAAATAGCGTCATGCCCTGAAATGCCATTTCCCTCACAGTTGGTGCCTGACGTCGAGTGAATATTTGACTAGACGTCTTTCTTTGCCTTAAGGAAATGACCTTTAGCTTTTCATCAGTTTCAGACAGAGTTTTGCATATTTCACTGCAGGTTACAGTTTGAACATCACCCCTTTAAAATTCCAATGGAGCACTTGTTTTCTGATAATATCTTTCTTGAAAAGCTCATTAAAGTGTGCTCTGAAATAGTTTGTTTCTAATTACCATCTCACACAGATGGTATCCGGTAAGGTAAATCTTCTTTTTTACAGTCTCTGAAGTTCTAGATATTAACCAGGCATGTGTGTGGTACAAAAAAAAAAAGTATTGGTTCATTATTTCAGTAGAAAAAGAGGCTAAGCGGACAGTAACATAAAATAAAAATGTTTCAAACTTCAATTATTCAATGCTTTTTTTGGAAACTAAGAACATTTATTTATACAATAAACCCTTAAAGAAACCTTTTTTTTTATAATTTCATGTACAGTAAAACTATATACAATATTAACATTAACATTAAAATCATAACTACACTGAAAATGTACTGTAAAAACAAGCATAATGTATGCATTTTGTACACAGAACTTTACAGTTTATATCTAGAACTTTGCGTACTTTATAACTAGAATTTTTAAGTTTATACCTAAACTTTTACACACATTATATCCAGAACTTTATGCACTTTGCACCTGGAACTTTACATTCTTCCTACCTAGAAATTTACAACTTATACCTATAACTTTACACAATTTATACCTTGATCTTTACAGTTTATACCTAGAACCTTATACATTTTATAACTTGAAATGTATGTACTTTGTACATAGAACTTTACAGTTTAAGCTTACAGTTTAATCCTAGAATTTCACTAAGTTTATACCTAAAATTTTACACACATTATACCCAGAACTTTACGCACTTTCCACCTAGAACTTTACATTCTTCCTACCTAGAAATTTACAACTTATACCTATAACTTTACACAATTTATACCTTGATCTTTACAGTTTATACCTAGAA
>CM074917.1:1918819-1937643 GCA_037576815.1 Pangasius larnaudii
AGTCCAAAAGATTAGCAAGAGATAAAGACTTAATTTTTTTTAACCCAAGTTAAAGATTTTGGCCTGAGATAAAGATTCTAGCCCGAGTCAAACATTTTAGTTGAGTTAAAGATTTTAGCCAAGAAAAAGATTTTAGTTGAGTTAAAGGTTTTACCCCAAGTTAAAGGTTTAGTTACACGAGTTAAATTTTAGACCAAGCAAAAAATTTTTAGCCCAAGGTAAAGATTTTAGCAGGAGATAAAGATTTTAGCCCGAGAGAAACATTTTATCAAGATAAAGGTTTAAATTGTACTCAAAGACTTTAGACTGAGTTAAAGATTTCTGTCCTGATGTGAAACGATTTGAACCAGAATTTTAAGATTTCAACCTAAATTAAAAAGATTTCAGCCAGGGTTAAAGACTTTATCCTTGGCTAAAATATAAATCTTAAACTTGGGCTAAAATCTTTATCTTGCTTTAAAATCAAAAATCTTTAATTCTGGATAATATCTTTGACATGGACGGGAATCTTGATCTCGGGATAAAATCTTTAACTTGGGTAAAAAAAAAACTTTAGGTAGAGTTTTACATTTTTTTTCTTTAAGATTTACATTTTCAATCTGAGATAAAGATTTTATCCCATATTAAAGATTTTAGGACAAGGTAAGGATATTATCACAAGGAAAAAATCTAAAAAGCATAAAGAACATCATTTAGTGAAATATTTGGAATAAATCTGCTGATGGTGCTATAACATGTGCTTATAGACAGGCTTTCGCCCTAAAAGTTTATGATTATGATGGTGGAGAAAACATTTATTTATCACTGATATGATAATAAAACACTGCAGTTGCAGTAAAACTCATCAGTAAAATTCAGGTCAGGTCCTGATTGCAGTTGGATGAATTTTATAAACTTAATTTACCTGAAGCTGAAAGTTTAAAGGCCGCCTTGCTGCGTTCGGGAATTACTGTCACTTCAATGTTTAATTCATTAAACTGAAACTAGTAACTCTTAATTGACATTTGGACTTTACATTTCACATCACACTGAAAAAAAAAAAAAAAAAATCAAGTACAAATATCTTGAATATAGCAAACGTATTATCATTATAAGATTATGCTAAAAGCAACAGATCATTAAACATGATTGAGACATTATTTTTTAATATTAAAGCTTGACAATGCAGTTATTTTTTGCTTTTTTATTTTTAGAAGGAAGCAAAATTATCTGCTAATAGAACTTTTCATTTCGAATTTCTAAAAATTGGAAATATTGTTTAGAAATCGGTTTAATACAACGATACGTGTTTTAGCATAATCTAACAATAATAAATATTAGACAAATTCTGCTGCATATAAGATATTTTTTGCTTGATAAGTATTTTTTGTAGTGCAGAAATGTCACTAATCTTGTGCTGTAAGTATACACTTCGAAAAAAACGACGTCTTAGCAAGCAAAAATATCTTAGTCGTATTTATCTACTGTTTCCTATTGTGAGATTACAATAAACCAAATATAGGAATATTAAACCTTTTGCTAGATATTTGTTACTAATTTCAAGCTTGAAATCATCTTGTTCTATAGGGAGATCTTTTTTTTGTTCAAATTTTAAGCATTTATTTCTAGAAACAAGCAAAATTATCTGCGAATAAACAAATTTAAAGCTACGAAAAACTAGCTGTATAGTCTTATAATTGATTTGTCCTAATCTCCTAATAAGAAATAATCGAGATATGATGATATTTTCATATTCAAGATATTTTCACTTGCTAACATATATTTCTTTGCAGCGTACAGGATTTAAGTAATTTTTTTTTCTACCTGAATTTTTTTTTTCTAAAAAAAAAAAAAAAAGGAGCTAAATAAAGCTGTTGGAAAAAAAAAAGGAATGTGTGAAAGAATTAATACAGATTGTTTCGTACACATTATTTGGTTGAAAATCAACATCGGGAGAATTTATTTATTTTTTTTAAAGATGTCTAAAGGAAATGCTTTGTTTGTTAGCTTTGTTGGATCGTTTGTGTGATGGTTATCCGGCGAGTAAAAATTAGTCAAAACAGTCTTGAAACTGGTTTTGTACTCAAAAGGTATTGGTTTATGGTCATTGGCCACCTTAACATACATCTGACATGCAGCACAATCATAATTTCTGCACATCGGAAAATACACAACGTGTGTGTGAGAGCTAGGGTAGAGGTCAAACTAAACCTAGACACAAGGCTCTACCGAGAATATAAAATTAGTTCTACTTTCTCCAAACACACACACACACGACTTAGCTTCTATGATATCATATATCTGTGTTCACACCCTCTGAGTTAAAAAGTTAATGTTTTTGATTACAAACTGCTCATTTTTTTTTTTTTTTTTTTAAACTGATCGAGTCTATTTGTTCGAGAAGAAGTTTTAACGACAGATATGGCATCTAAACTGAAAGACGACATTGTAAACTATGCCATACTGCATACTTTCTTTTAAAATGACAACCAGTGACATTTAGATTCACACTTCATATCATTATATCATATTTCAAATATCATATGTCATACTGTCCGCTTTTTTTTTTCTTGTTTTTTTTTTTCTTCCTGCTTCCCATTTCAAAACAACTTCACATCCAAAAACCGACTAAAGCAAAAGCAGGGAGCACGTCATGTGATGCATTAAAACATTATCAAAATCCTGTACAACTCATCATAACAATAATTAAAAAAATAAAATAGAACCGAATCTGTTAAAAGTGAAGAGTAATACACGATGTCCATGAACAAAGAAAAAGAAAGACAACAAACGCGTACAGTGAAATAAAATAGATAGAACCAAACACGAGTTTTCGTTAAAGAGACACACTTTGCCCAAACAAACAAACAAACAAACAAACAAAAAAATCTATCCATAATCTCAATAAACGTAAAAAAGAGATTCTTGTAGAGAAATCCATCATGACCATTAGGGAGGGTAATCAAATCAACCGCTAATCACGTGTGCATACTGTAATGTAAATTTGTTTAACACCAGTTAAATTCGACATCATTCTGCATAAAACTGATTTTATACATACATTATATTCACATTATGCATTTAAATACATCTCACATTGGTTTTATTTCCACGGTCTGTGGCTCCCAGAAGCAAAGCATATAATTATATAATCTTTTAAATATATATGTATATAATTGTCAGCTCTGTTGTCTTGTGAATGTGTGTAGTAATTTTCAGTACCGCCAAATTCAAATGAAAAAAATAATAATAATAATAAAAAAAAAAAAGAATTGAACAGCTGAAATTTTATTATGTTTGGGGAATCGAGGTAAATATTTGTCTCAGAATTCATTATCAAATTATTCTTTATGGAATATTAATAAATATTCATGAATCATTACATGACTAAGCTAAAACAAATGAATTGTTCAGATTATTAAACCGATTTCCAGAAATCGTTTCTTATGTCATGTTTGATAATGTAAACAATTTCAATCATTTATCTCATAGAAAGACACGCAACAATCTGCCAACATTTCAAACTTAAAATTAGAAATAATATCTAGAAATCGGTTTAAATATTCATATATCTCATATTTGTTTTCTTTTAACAAGCTCGTGACGAGAACGATCAGATTAATTCAATTTCAGTAAAAAGAAAATGACAAAATAAAATAATTTTAGTTAAAAAAAAAAAAGAATTGAACATTTGAGATATTGTTAGAAATTTGGGGAAGGTAAAATTATCAAATTATTATGACGCATTATAAATGTAATATAATTATACATAAATGTTAAACCTGTTGCCTCCTGAAGCCTTTTATTAGTTCTGCCAAAATCATATTTCATTCAAAAAAAGCATGAAAACGATTTGAAAAACAAACTTAAATAATAAAATCAAACAAAATGACAGCTGTTGGATATTTCATAATATCTATTAGTATTTTAGTTGTTTAATTCTTGTTTTTTTTTTTTGAAATTTTATTAAAATGTTATTAAAATAAAATTTGACTAAATAAAAAAAGCGGAAATTGTTACACATTTGGGCAACCAATGTCTAGGTAAGTATTTGTCTTAGTATTTATGTTTTAATTATTATGGCAGAGATTTTAAGCGTTAGCATAATGTGCTAAAATCACTGAATTATGGCTGTCATTTTGGTCCACGCGTTTGTCGGTGAAATACTGGAATATTGGAGTACAACCCGATGTCCCTGTTTCAGCAGTCGCCGAAACGTTCCCTTCTCAAAAAAAGCGTTTTGATTGTTCTGATTGTGCAAATCTGAGTGGTTTCAAATTAGCCGGCTAAATATTATGACCTGAAAGAGTACATAGGAGTGTGTGTACGAGAGCACTCTGATGCGCGGTGGCACACTTCAGGGCGTCCTCTCAGAAACACAACAACAACACACACCACTTTTACTACACCCTCCCCCTCCTGGTAACAACAACTCCCCAACCCCCCGCTCCCCCCTCGGAACAACACGGCTAATTCTCAAGCTTTCTAAAAGAGCACAATGGTGCTGATTCACAAAGTGGGCAATCAAGAAAAGAAATGAGAATAAACTAAACGAGGGGGCGGTGGAGGAGGAGAGGGGAGCGGGAATGTAAACCGTACATATTTACATGATGAGAAATTCCACAGAACATAAAAAAAAAAAAAAAAAAACACCAGCTCGAAAGTACTGCTTACTGATATCGCTCTCTTTTCGCGCAAAAAAAAAGAAGAAGAAGAAGAAGAAAAAAAAAAAAAAGCAAACCACGTTGCCAGATCGGATCCGGAAATGAGCCGTGAGAATGGTTCAGTCCAGTTCAGTGCGTATGGCTGTACGTAGCGCTAGTAAACGCAGAGCAGAGAGCTGAGAGTCAGCACCAGGAAACCGCAGGCCAGCAGAGCTTCCCCGCCTCCGGTGGTCCCGTACTGAGCTGTGTTTGGGGCTGTGAATGAGAACACACACACACACACACACACACACACACACACACACACACACAAAAACACACACACACATTACTGAATTTCTTCTTCACCTTACAGTCAGGAGTCAACACTCTCATTCAATCCTAGTTCTAAAACTACAGAAACCCTTCGTGATAACAAACCTGTTATTACGGTGTCATGAAAATGTAATAGGTTTTCAAAAATATCTTATAAATAGTGAACTAAAGCTTACTTAGCGAGCTATGTCACATGGTTAAAGCTGTCATGGCATTCTAATATACAATACATCAGCCTGGAAAGTGTCATAAGGCTTCCATAATACTAAGGTGTTCATACAGCACCTACATAAGCCCATTCGGACAACTAAACATTTATAAAGCCTTATTACAACCATCAGCTGGTAAGCTGTTCTTAAGAGTGCTTTTATTCATTCTGAAGTAAAGCTGACATAACACCCAAGACAGGTGACATTAGGTTTGAGACACATGAGTCAGTGCTAACGTAGCAAGTGGCAATCATTTGGTGAGAGTGTCAAGTGACATAAGGTTGAGTTATGATACTTTATAGACTATTAAGTATTCATGATTATATAATAAGTTTTCAGAAGTATCTTATAAACACTTAAGGGGCGAGAAAAAATATACATAACTCTGTTGTTATCTTACTTGGCAAGCTATGTCACATTGTTACAGCTGACATAGCATTTAATATACAGTAAGTCAGTCTGGAAAGTGTCATAAGGTTGTCATAATGCATCCTTAATATTGACATCTGTTATAATAAATGTTCAGGTTCATGTCAGTAGTCATGAAGGGCTTATGTAGGCTTATGAATGCTGTTACGGTCATCACTGTTGTTATAACATAACTGACATAAGATCCGAGTCAAGGGACACAGAGTTGTGTTATGTCACTTTACGCACTACACGTTAGAAAATAGATCAGTGCACTGATTTCTGATTTGTCTGATAGCTGGTGCCTGTTGGAATAAGGCTTTATAAACGTTTATGTTTGTTAGTTGCCAGGAAGGACTTACGTAGGTGCTATGGTAACGTCAAGTCAGAGAGACAAGAAAAAATATCCACATGTTGAGATTCACATGTTGAGAGACTCTAAGGGCTGTGACAACTAACAGTGTTCATAAGGCAACACAGCACCTACATAAGCCAATCCTGACAAACAGAACATGTCATAAATCCTTATTCCAACAAGCATCAATGCTTAAAAAGACTATTGTTAACTGTGAGGTCAAGCTGACATGACACCTGAGTCATGTTACATAAGGTTGTTATGACACTTTCCAGACTGACTGATGTTGTAGCTCAGTGAAACCAGACGACTGCCATTTGTTACCCCGGCACTTTACTCCCTTATGTCACTTGACTTATGTCAGCTGATACCTCTTGGAATAAGGCTTTTAGCAACACTTATGCTGATGTCGGTTGTCACGAAGGGCTTATGTAGGTGTTATAACCATAACCAATAAACTTGACCATTTGTATTTGATTCCATTAAAGCTAATTTAACACAGAGTGTATGAACATGCCATGTTGTGTACAGGAACATTTACATCTCACACACACTCACACACACACACACACACACACACACACACACACACACACACACACACACACACACACCTGAATGGAGAAACTCAGCAAGTCTTTTCCCTGTGCAACACTACTCAAGTGTAAGAGCTGGAGAGAGGTTCTTCAGAGCAGGTGTGTGAGTGTACAGGCATTCGTCTTCACCCGAGGGTTACACACCTCTGTTAATGACAGCCACTGGCCTAGCTAAGGAGATTAATGCTGAGTGTGCTCACACACACACACACACACACACACACACACACACACTACGCACCCTGGCCTGAGTGTATGCTAATGAAATGGGGCGCTCCTAAAATGTGATGAGTCTCATAAATTTAGATGAATGAATTTGAGATCTGAGTGCTCTCCATGAATGGATTAGGAATATGTTTTTTTTTGCCAGCACGTCTGAAAACACCATCAAAAGCCATGATCTCGGAAAACTCAGCAGCGGAAATTTCCGTGCAAAGTTTTCTGTTTGAATCAAACCTGCACCTCTGATTTACACTTCACAGCCACCAGGCTTTTTACAGCTCTTCCGTGATGGGGATAAATTACACGTGTTCTTTTACTCAGCGTTAGAGAGGTGAACGCACTGGCCGGAATGGGACGTGGACGTGGATGTGGATGCGGAGAGCAGCAGAAATGAGTAAGAGGCTGGAAAATGGAGCAAATTGGGATGATGTTAGGAAGATGCATGGTCAGGTTGGGGAAGAGAGGCAGAGAGGGGAGAGGAAATGGCCCTGTGGGCTGCGCCTTCGCTCGGCCTCTATCCACAGCGCCGGATAATGACACACTTTTTTTTTTTTTTTGCTAGGCAGTGGGAGTAGAGCTTGTCGCCATGGAAACAGCTCACATCCTGCGTTGGCCTCTTTGCCGGAGTTAGAGGAGCGCGCGAGGACCCACCGACGGAGCGAAAACCTTTGCGGACCTGTGAGCACTGACACCGCTGAGCTGTCTGGATGGTAAGAGTGGTTCATCCGTACATCCGCTTTATCTTTATCGTCAGAACGTCCCGTCTCATCGGAATCATCACGAGTGTTGAATCAAGGGTTACGCCAGGAACAAATTTTTTATCCGAGAAGTAATTAAAGGAAGCAGGAATATTACCTGCTCAGTGGCAGCGTGACTGTTGGAGGCTTGTTTAATATCCCACTGGGCCGAAGTCGTTCCCTGTTGTTTTGACGGTGCAGGTTGTTACTGCACTTGCTGTTTTAATTAACTTCAACCCCCCCCACACCACACACACACACACACACACACACACACACACACACACGACCAGGGAACGCCAAGCTCCTGATTACTCCTCTCTCTATCTATAGTCATATGGAGCAAAAGAAGAAGATTACAGTTACAGTTCACTTTAAATCCCTCTTTAATACGAAAAGTAGAAAACACTGCATGTCATGCTGTTATAGGAAAATAATCAATGACAGAGTTGCTGTCCGGCATGTCCTGAAATGTTTTATTCCACTTATACCACAGCAATTTGCCAACTATTTTGCAAATAAATAATGTCGAATAATGACACCGTTACCATAATTCAAAAGTCCCATGTTTATGAATATGCACGATTATGCAAATTAGACACGCCCCCATGTCCTAACTGTTAGCCATAACATTAACTCTAACATTAACTGCTAGCTTGCATTCGCCACAAGAATTTCAGTACTAGAGTCTCATTTCCTAAGCAGCCAAACAAGAGCGATTTATTGTTACCATAGCAACTCATCACTAACATCAGCCTAAGCTATGTCGCGAGCGCTTTCCTGTGGCTCGGAGTTTCCAGGTAACACGCTGTCATCCTCTATTCGTTTGCATATCGACTGGGATTGGTCCAGAACCGCGGCGTGACATCACAACCTGAGCTCATGTAGCTCCGCCCCTCCCCAGTTCAACTTAATGCATTAGTATGAATACTTAGAAGCCTATTTAAAAAAAAAAAATAATTCAAATGGGGAAAATGTGAATTTTTGGTAAAATGTGTTAAATTTGACCCAAACGGCAATCTTTGTCGTCATCCACTGACCTGCACACGGCATCCAAATAGCCCCATTTCACACTATAATGCATCAGCTGTAATTTGGGATGATGACTGCGAGGTTTGTAAGCGAGAGAGAAAAGTCGGAGCGGCACCCCGAGAACCTTGTTACATTCCGACGAATTTAAGCCGTGTTTTTCTTGCACGAGTGGAAGGACGAAATGAGTCCCTGTCTTGTTTCCGTACATTTGTTGTGGTTGATTTAGCTAGCCACTTAAGTCTCTTTCTGGATGGTGGTCTTGGTGGATAAAATGGCAGGATGAAAGGAAGGGTCAACAGCGCGTTAATCAGCGAGCGCTTTTTTTTAATCCCACCATTCCTGTTGACTGGCACAGAACTCTCGGCTAAGCTGCTTAATGAATTCTGCTATTCTGTACGCGGCTTTCCTTCTCCCTGATAGTCAACCAAGTGCCTCCTTATAAACAGATAAACACACTGAGTTACTAAGCTTGGATTTTGCGGATTAATTGGAATATTCCGGTGTATTAAGCCAATTTATTAACACCGACTTTAATTAGACCGACTTTTAAATAAAGATGTGAAACTGCTATATAAATATACTGATGCAATTTGAACTCTCAGTAACAACTACACGTTGGTGCTCATTTATCATGCTGAATACACACACACACAAGACTAGCTATTCAACCAGGACAAAAGTAATGGCACCCTATACAAGGAAGAGTTCGTGCTGTTTGTCTGTGGTAGCTGCAGTGGCTGAGCTGCATTACTGGAAGATTTAGCACATGCCATGCTTAGGAGGTGCTCTTTCACTGTTTAGTTGTCATTTGGTCATCATCAGCTCTCGTTGCCTTTCATAGAGTTTTGTGGGTGTGGCTAAATGTAAATCAGCTGTGCCAGGGACGTGCTTGGTCATTTACGGCTGATTTTGTAAATCTGACACGTATTTTTTACTTCGGATTGGTCGAAAGATTAATAAATGAGGTTCATTTTTGTAATGTTCAGGCTTTGTGTTTTTCACATTTGTAGCCTTCAGGTGGTATTTAGCAGGAGGCGCGCGTTTACATTTGCTTTGATTTAGTGGAATTTGTTTCCCCGCATTTCTAATTGCTTTCTAATTACACAAAATCTTCCGATTCTGCTAGCGAGTGCCTCATTAATGACGTGTCTCAGACTGTACCATTTATCTGACAATAAATTTCAAATGAAATAGCCAGAAGATAATCTGGAGAACCTGGAGAAAAACAAAACAAAACAAAACAGTGTGACCCTTTATTTGGTAACTAATATTTATTTCATTTCACAGTATAAATATATGAAAGCATACTAAAATTATAAGCAATATTACTTATATTAGTCTCGCCATGACAACCGACTTTTCAGGTAAAACTTCTAGTTTTCCTAATCCATACTGTAGACCAAAATAATGAGCTAACTAACAGAGTTGGGCGATATAATGATAAAATGTTGGTATCATAATAAATTATGTGACATTTCTGTGATATTACAGTTATATCATTGTATAACATTTATTTATTTATTTATTTATTTAATATCAGTTACAAGCTGATTGAATTTGGACGGAGCTGATTTGACATTGAAATATCCTGATTTTTTTTTTTTTTTTTAAAGTATCAATGTTAAATCATTTATTTTTGTAGACATTAAATAAAATTATATCCATCACCCCATAATAACTAGCTACCTAACTTCTGGTAAAACATTTTTTTTTTTTTTGCTAGCTTTATTAGCTTTCTCAATCAGCACCTTTGCTAACATTTTCGCTTTCACGTCCTGCTTGAAAAATGAAATCCTACCGAGAAAGCTAAATGACTAACGTTATGATTTTAAAGCTCGAAGCTGCATGAAATTGCTATTAAGGATGCTCCAGACTGAGCGCTAATTCTTTTAGCTGCTTGACGCCAAAAAAGAAAGTTGGGCTAATGTTACATGACTTTTTATCTTACACTTGTCATCCTTAATTCATTCTCCATTATCTCCAGCACTTCTTCCCATCCTGCTTCTTTTTCCTCCTCTCCCCGTTTCCTCTTTCTATTTAAAATTCTCGATAAGTAAGTCCTGTACGCAGTCATTAAAAAAAGGACAAAAAAAAACCCAGGCAAGTCTGGAAAATATTAGCGAGAAGGTGCTTGATTTCTGATCACATCAGAAGTGTTAGCTAGCTTCTCACATTTTGACATCTGACATTTCCGTGGTCATGTGATCAGCCTTCGGGGGGGTGGGGGGGGTGGGGGGGATGGGAGTCCAGGAAACTGCCCATCATGTCCTAAAGACATATCTATGTGAATGAATTTCCAGATATTTCTCCTGTTCTTCTACTCCGACTTTGATTGCTTCACTGCGCTAATGTTTAAAATAGGTCCGTATGGTATGCGAGACATGGTGGTACCGTACTGGCGTCTGTTCACACATAAACTTCACGACAATTTCACAGGAATTGGACTAGGTCTTCAGTGCTGCGTCAGTTTTCCACGGAATTTAACCCTGGCTTGTGTTGATGTTGAACCTCTTCCACCTCATTTACAGCTAAATTCCTGCCATTTCAAGTTTTTTTTTTTTATGATGTACCATCAGTTGGCCCTTTCCACACTTAGACCAAGATGTCAGATGTTCCTATCAAATATAAACTTTAACAGAGGTGACAGTGAGAATGAGACCTAATACTCATCATTACAATCTACCTGCTGCTACGTACATGTTGTATTTGTCACAGAAGTGTGTATTATGACAGCTAGCATTTAGCATTAGATTGTATGCTCAGACATTTGAGATATTAGCTAGACTTAGCTAAAGTTTTCCGTCGTTCCTTGGTTTCTTGCTGAAAGAGGCACTAATTTACCATCAGTAACTAAAATGTGTGTCTTATTATTGTACTTTTGCACTTATACTTTAAGCAAAAGAATTTAAAGCTGTACTTCAAATTTTACCTAACTTATTTATTTATTTAGGCATGACTAAAGGATTTTTACCACTTGTCATAAACTCGCCTTGCCTTGTTATCAGTCTCCACCCCTCAACTCATCACTGGTCTGTTTAGCTAAGTGTGTGCGCCTGTCACGTGTTACCCTCTGATTAGTTTACGGATTGGAATGCTTTTAATGTATTTGCTGACGTTTGCAATGCGTTTCAGACCTTAGGCACACACCTTCGTTTCTGACTCCAAAAAAGAGAGACTTCCTGTTTCCTGCCTGTTTCAGACCGCCCACTTCCATGTCAAATCCAGATCCAAATACAGATATTTGGAGAGCACTAAAAAAATTCAGCTACAGTCATGCCTTTTCCACGTGAAGTCTTTTCCCGGGCTGCCACACACACCTATGACAATGGATCATCTGTTCTTTCTGAAGGAACCCTGTAAACTTCACGCCTAGCGCACTCGTCTCCTGTCTCTCACTGAGCTTTAAAGCAATACGACATGGTTAAAAATCTACCCGAGTGAATGCAGCTCTACTTGACTATTGCGTTTAAAATGAGGTGAAGATGTCTGCGTTTGGAGGTAATCTGTCCTGCTGATGGCCGGCTGCATCTCTTCCCCCTGGAGCCTGGTTCTCCAGTGTTCTCAGAGAAGAGTTCAATGTCCTTGACCATCAATCAGAGGCCTATTGTTCCCTGCACTGCCTCCAGAGGGGAAAGAACACTTCTAGCTAAACAGGACTAAAACCTCAACCCTACTTCAACTGAGGCAAACTGGCACACAAGCCTCAACACAAATCCTGTGACAAAATACACCTTTTTAAATTTGCTTTCAGACTATTGGTGCACACACAAAGCCTCCCCTGGGACTCAATCCTCTACTTCATTCTGGCACAAACAATAAGAAAGCTGCTATTTTAGCCTTATTTTAACCTGAGCACTGAGCAGGCCCCTGTCATTATTGTGTTAAGTGCACTTTATGAAGTGGAGGGCTCCGACTCATGAATAACACCTGCAATTTTTTTTCTCTCCTTTTCTGTGACTGCACTGTCACTTTTGTAGCATAAAAAAAAAAAAAGCAATAAGCAGTGAATGAAGTTTTTGAACCGGCACTAACAAATGTGAAAAACGTTCAAAGCACTCGTTGACTTTAAAGCACTTGTACTGTCTTATGCTGTTTGCACTCGTTTGTGTAGTCTCATGTACAGTGTTTTATGCAGCACCATGATCCTGGAGGAACGGTGTTTCGTTTCACTGTGCACACTGTGTACTAGCTAAGTAAAGCCACTTGACTTGACTTGATAATGTTTCTGTAGACAAATTTGCTATCAGTTCAAACATAATATCTGATTCATAACACTTTATATGTTGTTGGAACTGGACGGCCCAAGACCACAGAGTTTCAGAGAGTTAAGTTCACTATAGCGGCGATGGAGCGAATTCTTGCATGCTAATCATTAACAAAGAAATTAAAAAAAAAAAAAAATACACATTGTCACAAAGCAGCTTTACAGAAATCTGGATGTAGAGTTAGATCCCTAATGAACAAACCAGAGGCGAAAGCTGTGAAGGAAAAAAAAAAAAACTCCCTGAGAAGACATGATGTAGCTGTCAAAAAGTGTCAAAAACACCACGTGCTAGTTCACTGATTAAGAATAGCTTCGAGATTACAGGAAAGTTACAGGGAAGTTTGTACAGCAAGAAAACCAAACACAAGTTAAGGGATTAAAAAATAAAATAAGAACACTTTCTATGAAGGTCATATTCATAACAGCCACATTCATGTCATGTTATAACGCATTCGTTAGGCATCATGCACATTGTTATACACATTATATCACTAATACTACAGAAACCAAGCCCCACGTTTTCTGAATGAATTATACCATATTATGAAATCACGCTAGAAAAACTTTACAAATTGACAACATACTACAACATTTTACAACGTCTGTACATTTTTACATTTTTCTTCAAAACGGATACAAATTTTCTTCGAAACGGATACATTTTTAGCCAGAAATAGAGCTTCAAAGTTGGCTAAAATGGCCGCTTTCTGCAGCCTCTTTCTCAGGTGCCGTAGCTACAAAACTAACTGAGCTCTTTTTAATGGTTATAACGTGACGCGTCAGTCATTGTGATCAAGAGTTATCCCTCACTTCCACACAAGTGCAGATGATTCCCATACAGGTAATGACACAGGCTCTCCAGGAAAGCACACGATCACATGACCATCGCTCTACGCTCATTATAGAAAGCGTTAAATAAGTGAAGAGGTAGGTGTTCGATCTTCATTTGAAGACAGACAATGAATCTCACTTCTGAAATTGCGGCTCCGCGTCGCGCACGTACATCGACAACCGACGATCGTCTGTCGATTTTGCCGCTTGCTAGTGTGAACGCTCACGCTACGAGGACATTTTAGAGGATTTCAACTCTTAGGTACAAATCTACGTGTTACTTCCACATGCAACGCAGAATGTTCATGCTAATCAAATTGCCACTGACCGAACCTTATTACATTCTGGATTTCTTTTTTTTTTTTTTTCAATACATCACCATTCCTGAGAAACAATCATGCCTGAAGAGGTTTGATTAAAGCTGTAAAGGGCTCTGAGATTTCATTACGTGCACCGGAAAATCGCAAATGAAACACATCCGCTGTGTGACGCAGTAAACACTGCTATCAAAGAGGCTATCTCCGTACAGCAGTCTTCGTCCTTCATCCCCGGAGAGAGGGGGCAGGACTGAGTGGGCTGGAGAGAGCTGGACTGAGCGGGTAAATTAGCGGAGTTAGCTATGAATGGAACATCCAGAAGGTTCTCAGCATGCTTTCACTTCACTCTTATCCATGCCTCAACTCACTCGGAAAAAAATTTGCATAATCGATATATGACTATGAATGAGAGCGCATTTGTGGGGAATAAAAAGGACTTCTTTTTTTTTTTTTTTTTTTAATTAATATATTCTTATTACAGCGTAGTTATTTTTACTTCATGCACACTCTTAGATAAGTGTCAAATTTGAAATAAAATACAAAACGAATTTAATTAAGAAATAAAGTACAAAGCAACAATGATTAAAAAAAAAATAAATAAAAATAAAAAATAGAAACAAAATTAAAATGATTCAGAAAAATGTTGAAAACTAAATGTTGAGCTGATATTTCATGTAAACAAAAATTAAGGAGCCTAAACTGGAACTGGACTTTCCATGTTTTCCTTTTTCAATGGGAAAATAATTGATGTTAGTAACTTCAAGACAGAGGAAAAAGAGAGGCGAGGAGGGGGGGGCAACTGTTTAAATGAGAACGGGAACTTTAAACGTAACTATAAGTGGATAAAACGTATGATGTGTTGTTCATTAATAAAGAAGGAACTATAAGTGCTGGCAAATTGCGGTGGTATAAGAGGAATAAAACACTTCAGGACGTGCTGTTAGAGGACGTGCTTCATCGCACTACTCAGTCGCTGATTATTTTCCTATAACAGCACGACGCAGAGGGTTTGATTTCTTACGCGTCACAGCGTTTTTGAGGTGACTTTCTCACCCGCCATGTCACGTATTATTTCTGTATCACGAGGTTAAAAACCTGGCTTTCCAGCTATGTCACATTTTGTGTTCAGTAACGTGTGCAGTGCCCTGAGGATGAGCAGCTCACACACACACACACACACACACACACACACACACACACACACACACACGGTATGCAGGAGTGAGACATCGTCAAACACCAACCTGCATATTTCATGCAGTGTTCAGAGGCTGCTCTTCATCCCCGGAATACTAACACTCTCTCTGGCGTGTGCAGCAGGGTTATTGTCATTTTTTCATAAAGCACACGTGTTTGTGTGTGTGTGTGTGTGTGTGTGTGTGTGTGTGTGCGCGTGTGTGTGTGTGTGTATACTTCTGCATGTGTGTGTGACTACTCTCAGTACTTGTCATTGGGCTGTTAACAACTTAAATCCGTGCGCTAACTCCGTCACGTGCCTCACAACACGGTGCAGTAGTAATGGCACCCCTCTGAATTCTAGCACTCGCCCCGTAAAATGCGTTACGAGCCGTGATTTGATCAATCGAATAAACTCCACCCACTTCTTCTCCACCGAGCGATGGATGGAAACGGGAATAGCGTGTGGGAAGAAAACAGATGAACCATGTTTGCTGCTAATGAGACACTACTGTAGAGCAAGACACGCCCCTGGGGGTGGGGCTTATACGTTCTAGAGAGCATTCAGTTGGATGAACACAAGATTAGTACAGGATGAGTCATCAATTTTTTTTTTTTTAATAATTTTCCCGGAAGTGATACTGTCGCAATGGCGCTCCGGGTTCTTGACCTTCTCGACGTTTCAGGCCAAACACACTTTCGTGTTTCAACCTGAAATGTACCATTTGTACAACTTTCTCCTTTATAAGGAAGGTTCTAAGAGGAACGATTGCTAAAATGGTTGACCTACAAGCCTTTTAAAGAGATCCTTACGGGTTCTGAATGAGGGACACACCTAAGAACCCTTTAGGGATCTACCTAGGGTTCTCTATCTTTTGACTAAGAGTCTTTGTAGAACATTTGCTGCATCATTAAGGTTTAAACCTTTAAGGGTTTCCTTAAAGGAACAAAACAAACAAACAAACAAAAAAACAGGGTTCTAGATGAATTGTTTTTTTCATCAGCATCAGCAAAGTTCAAAGTGGAGTGCTTTGGGAGCATTGTCAGGTTCTACCTAGAACCTTTAAGGGTTCCCAGAGAGGAAGAAACCGAAGAACCCTGTAGTGTTTTAGATGAACCTAAAGTATATACTTTGACAAAGGTTCTTTGAAGAACGGTTTCATCAGAACGGTTCTAATTGGCATGCCATCTAAAGTTGCTTTTTTTCAAGGGTTCTATCTAGAACTCATTTTTGTAAGGTTCTACATTTAAATATTTTTCTAAATTTGTATCTTTTGACTGAGAGTCTAAGGTTTAAGCTTATGGGGCAAAACAAAAAAAAGCCACACCAGGGTTCTAGATGAATTGTTGTTTTTTTTTAAGTGCCCCTGCATCAGCAAAGTTCAAAGTGGAGTGCTTTGAGAGCACTGTCAGGTTCTACCTAGAACCTTTAAGGGTTTCCAGACAGGGAGAAACCCAAGAACTTTGGAATAAACCTATTTCTCCTATTGAACCTATTTCTCCTGCTAGTATTTTTGTAAAGGAAGCTGAATGTGGTGTAGCAGTGGGTGACGGGGTTAAAATACAGAAATGGGATTTTCATTCTACAGGCGGTTTCCTGAAGTTTCAGAGCAGGTACACACACACACACACACACACACACACACACACACACACACACACACACACAGATACAGAGAGAGAGAGAGAGAGAGAGAAAACGAGTCTTCAAATGTAATCTCTGGAAATCCACTCCATCCTTTTTTCCCCCGCTGCTCCTTCCTTTCAGTCACCGTGACAGTCTCCGCGGGACTTACAGAACCGCATAATCAGCAGAACCCTGGTACTCCCACAGTTCCATATTGATGCTGTTGTGTTCCTGCTGCTCTGGGTCAGGGACCCTTTTACACCTTTATGTTCTCCCTGTTCTGTGCAGGAGGTATCGAGAGCACGGGATTTCATAATGAACCGAGTTCTGCTGATGGGATTAGATTTTGTTTAGAACCGGGCTCTCCGGGGAGCCGACAGTGACATTTCCCCCCTCCGTGTTATTTCATAGTCGTAGCTCCCACACAGCTGCTTTGACTCCGATCCGGGACGGCTGCAGAACCCGCTGCTTTATTAGCGCAATAATTTGGAGATCATGCACCAGGACAAGAACCCATCTCTTCATAGACAACAATATTAACGCTTCCTGCTTGGGTTCTCTTCCAAGTACTGGCAGGAATTAACAATAATACCACAAAGTGCTGTTGGCAGTATCTTCAGAGGAGGCTATATTTGAAACAATAACCATCTCCCAAAGTGAGGATTAGGTCTCAGAAGCAATTACAAAAGGCCCTGAAGCGGGAAAAAAAGAGAACGATCGGCTACGGAACTCTTCAGGAAGAACAGATCAAATTTCCAAAAATATCCGATAGGAATTAAAATGATAAAAAAATTCACATTTGACTACTAAGGTGTAAAGTTAACAGGTTCCGTCTAGCACCTTAAAGGGTCCTTCGGTGCCTTTCGCAAAAGGTTCTAACTTGAAGAATTCAATCATATCAATCAAGAACCCTTTTCCTAAGAGTGTGCCAGGGTTCTTATCCTTTTGACGTTGCAGTTTTAGGTGGAACCACTTCTACATGAAGGACCTTCTAAATGATAAAAAAAAAAGTTCTAAAGGACCTAAATATGGCTTTACAGAACCCAGTGGGGTTCTGTTATGGAGAACTGAAATTTACAGAACCAGTGATTTGTTGAGTAGCTTATCTCTGAGTCTTAGGGAAAAGGCGTCATCAAGGTTTCTTTGGATGGTTTAGGGTTTTTAGCTTTCTAGATAAAAATAAGATCTACTTCAATGGCATTCTAAGAAAAAAACAGAACCTTTATGAAGCCTTAAGGTTCTAAGTAGAAAGTGGAATACTTTAAGTGGTTCTATTTGGAGCCTTTTGTGAGGTTTTGTAAGGTTCTCTATAGAGAAACAGTTAAAGCTATAAACCTAAAAGGTTATTTGGTTTAAAGGTTCTAAGAGTGTGACCAATGTTCTTTGTAGAACCCTTGCTTTATCAGGAAGTTTCATCAGTATGAGTAATGCATTTCTAGAGGAACTCTACATAGAACCTTTTGGAAAGGGTTCTTCATATGACTCTCTGTTGTAGGGCTCTCTCTGTTGATGGTTCCTATAGACGGACTTAAGAACTCTTTAGAGTTCTAGATTTAACCTTTTTAAATGGTTCTTTAAGGATTCTTTAGATACGTAAGGGTTCTTAGGGCTCTAGAGAGGTTCTACTTGGATGTCACTCTAATAGGAAAAAAATGCTCTGTTGTAGAGTTCTAGATAGAACCTTTAAGAAGAACAAAAATGCCTTTAGGCTCTAAGGAGAAAGTTCTGAGTGGAATGCTTTCCAAAGAGGTTCTACTTTGAACTTTTCTTTTTTAGAGTTCTATCAGAGAACTTGTTTTGTATGGTTCTATATAGAGAATTGGTTACAGTTAGGACCTTAAACAGTTATTGGGTTTAAAGGTTCTAAGAGTGTAGCTTTTAATTAAGGTTCTTTGTAGATCCCTTGCTGCATCAGTAAGTCTCTAAAAGTAATGCATTTCCATAGGAGCTCTACTTAGAACCTTTTGAGAAAGGGTTCTTCCTATAAAGCTCTGTTGTAGGGCTCTATATAGTACCTTTGATAGTTCCTTGGGGAAAAAAATTGACCCTTTTTTTCCAAGAATGTATAAAAATTCAGCTAGTTATGGGTCCT
>CM074917.1:1971677-1990054 GCA_037576815.1 Pangasius larnaudii
GGTAGTGTGGTAGAGTGTGGTAGAGTGCGGGTAGTGTGCCAGTGTGTAGTTGAGTGCGGTAGAGTGCAGGGAGTGTGGCAGTGTATGTGGTAGACTGTGGGTAGTGTGGTAGAGTGCAGGTAGTATGGCAGTGTATGTGGTAGAGTGTAGAGTGTGGGTAGTGTGGTAGAGTGCAGGTAGTATGGCAGTGTATGTGGTAGAGTGTAGAGTGTGGGTAGTGTGGTAGAGTGCAGGTAGTATGGCAGTGTATGTGGTAGAGTGCAGATAGTGTGGTAGAGTGCAGGTAGAGTGCAGGTAGTATGGCAGTGTATGTGGTAGAGTGCAGATAGTGTGGTAGACTGCATTAGATTGCGTAGAGTGTGGATGGTGCATTTGTTCTTCTTATAGAACAACGGTTTCTTAATGCAGCCTGTGCAAAAGTGAAGGTCATGTGTGAGGAGTCGTTTCTGAGACTAATTCACGCTTATCATTAGAAACACAACGGAGAGCACTAACTGAGAATTGTTTCACTGGATCCTCATTTTGCAGCTTGTAGCTTTGCAGTGAAAGCTTCTCTTTCTCCAGGTTCTGTTCTATCACTCTGCATCGTTAATGTTGGCCGCCAGGTGTTTATAGCCCAAACGGGGAGAAAAGCGTCTCGGCACGGCACACCACCTCATTTTCAGGCAGTCCGGTCCCCAGTGAGCTGTAGCGTCTTCGCTGGAGTTCCAGTCAATGAAACTCAGCCTTCAAAACAGCGCCATGTCAAAAAACCACTGCGCTGCAATATGAGAAAGGAATCAATGAGAGAGACGAGCGTCTGCTGGCCTGCTGTTCATCATCTCTGTCTGAGAGACAGTGTCTGAAAACCACAACACATCAACATTTCTACTAAACACCAAAACATCCACAGCCCTGTTTCCTCACATCACCCCTCAGAGTAGAATAGAGCAGCTTCACACCAGATGAAAGAAAGAAAGAAAGAAAGAAAGAATAACAGGAATAGAGGGAATGAGGTAATGAAGGAACTAAGGAAGGAACTAAAGAAAGAAAGAAAAATACTGGATTAAAGAAAGGAAGTAAGAAAGAAAGAAACAAAGAACAATGAAAATAAATAGATAGATAGATAGATAGATAGATAGATAGATAGATAGATAGATAGATAGAATAAACTAAACATTAAACTACACTAAAAGAAACTAAAACAGCAGAACATTCTGAACACACAGAGAGATTGCGCTGATTGTAAATTGAACTCAGTTTCAGGTTTATGAGGATTTGGCTGAATTATGAATCCTTTTGTCCAGCACGCAGCTCTGAACTGTTGGGACATAAATGGTGTGCAATCAGGACTTGGCAGCTCTCTTTTATGAGTAACGGCATGCTTGAGGGTGAAAAAGGCAGCTGAGTGCAGCTGAGTGCAGTCAGGGCCAATCGGATGCATGATTGATGTGGAAACAGGAATAGAAACGGGGGCGGAGCTCGCGGGGGTAAGATAGATGCGACGTGCCAGAGAGTTATTCAGAGTCCGACTGACCCCTCTGCACAAAAATGACATTCATGCGAATAAATTCACATCGCAGCTGTTCGATTTCACCGTCTATTTCATCGCTCCTTTTCACGTCCCTGCCCTGTAACCGCCACGCCTGTATCCCGCGCTCCCGGGGCCACAGCAACGGCAAGGTAACCGTGACAACCGCTTGTGATTGATTAGCATGGTGGATTGGACGGAGTGTCCTCTCACTCGAGTCACTGGAGCTTTATTCCGAGTGCTTCTACACTATTTCTCGCTCAGATAACTTGTTGAAAAGAAATGTGGGCGAGGAGGAGAGGCCATTTTGTCTATCCTCTATTATTCTTTCGTGAACTCTGCACCTGGAAAAAAAGAAAAAAAGAAGGAAAGAAAAATAATGAAAAAATGAAGAAGGTATCACAGAGAGAAAGATAGACAGTGAAAAAAGAGAATGTGAGAATGGCAGAACGGAACCAAGGATTACAGAAGGTAAGAGAAAAGAAAGAAAGAAAGAAAGAAAGAAAGAAAGAGTGGGTGTGGTCAATAGTAGGTATGGTCACAGTTTCTGGAGGAACTGGTGGGTGTGGTCTTTTTCCATAGTACCTGGTGGGTGTGGTCAATAATGATTGTGGTCGCAGTTTCTGTAGGAGTTGGTGGGTGTGGTCAATTCTGTGTTTGGTAACAATTTCTGGAAGAGCTAGTGGGAGTGGTTATTAATGGGTGTGGTCACAGTTTCTGTAAGAGCTGGTGGGAGTGGTTATTAATGGGTGTGGTCACAGTTTCTGTGACCTGTAAGAGCTGGTTGGAGCAACCAACAGTCAGCCTGATCAGTTTCAGTAGTTAAACAGCCAGAGTGGGCGTGGTCAAAGAGCTGGTGGGAGTTCTCAGTAATGTGCATGGTAAGTTTTGGTAGGAGCTAGTGGGAGTGGTCAAAAGTGGGTGTGGCCACAGTTTCTATAGGAGCTAAAACATCCCTTGATTACACGCAGGACTTCAACGCAGTCAACTGAGTGGAAACCTCAATACATCACCACGAGTTTTCCAACACAGGATCTGCTTGGAATGATGTCTAACACACACGGCACATCCCACCGGGGTCATGACCTTTGCCCTACACCGGAACACTAAATATCACACAGAGCTTTGATTTCCACTCGAACCCTGAGTCTGGGCTGAGGCTGTATTAAATATTAACGCGAGTCTGCGTCCATGTCGGCTCCATCAATACTTATTGACTGATATTATAGCACCAATTTAGTCTGAGGTAATGATGGCTGCCTCTCGGATTTGTAATTTGCACAAATGTGGCAGTGTGTGTTGTGCAGGAATTGCTTGCCATTTCTCATTAGGACAACAGTGCAATGGCTTTTCTTTTCATTAGCGTTCATGATAAAGAGTAGCACAGCAGCTCGGAGACAAAGAGGGGGGAAGAGGAGGGAGGACGAGGTGAGACGAGACGAGACGAGACGAGGAAGAAGAAGAAGAAGAAGAAGAAGAAGAAGGAGGAGGAGGAGGAGGAGGAGGAGAAGGAGAAGAAGCAGCCTTTTGGCCTTTTTTTTTTTCTCTTGAGCTTTTCCCGCATCACAGCCCCTGCGTCTTCAGTAGGACGGGAAAGCTTTCTCCGGCTCGCTCGTCTCTTTGATGTGCTTCATTTAAAAACTACGGGACTCGAGTGGCTCTTTCCATCTGCCTGCTTTAAAGCTATCTCCTCATAGCCGGCTGAGTTCACCTTCTCAGCTGTCTCGCTTTCACTCTTACATCTGAAACCTCCTAATCAAAAAAAAAAAAAAAAAAAAAGGAAAAAAAAAGGAAAAAAAAAGAAAAAGAAAACAACAAGAAAGGAAAAATGCACCTCAAAATTTCACCACACACACAAAAACACCTCCTTACCTGACACACACGCATCCATACACAATACACACAAGTGACGGTGGGTATGAAAGTGTACGCAAACCGGGTTTTGCGAACAAAAAAAAGACCCCGAGCTGAATGAGAGCCAGACAGCAGGAAACAGGGCTTTGTTAGCCTCGTTAGCTTGTTACTTACGAATCAGAGGCACGCTGGCGTTGGCCGCTCCCAGCTTGTTGACAGCCACACAGGTGTAGTTGCCATAGCGATCCTCGGTGACGTTACTCACTGTGAGGATAGACCTGGAGCTCACGTTCTTGATGTCGATGCCTGCTTGACCCTTGCTGAGTCTGAAAACACACGGCAAACACAAACGTCGTGTCAAGACTCGACAAGACGGAAGGATTCTGATCGGTCAGAAGGTGTTGATTAATTCTCTATAACAGCAGGTCTGACAGTAGTGCGGCTGCAAATCACAGGTTTATTACTAATGCAGTCGTTCCGATACGTTCTCGTTTCTATAGCAACAGCTGATTCGCAGGCAGGCGCTCCACATAAACACATGATTTGAACATATACGTAATTACTGATATGGCGAAGTTTTCTGCGATTTATTTTCACATTTATGGAAGGAGTCTCCAGTGTTAGTACTTTGTAACAATCAGAGGTAAAGCTGTAACTTTAGGACAGAGGAGTTTACGGATTTTCAGTGACATGACGAGCTGCGTATAAACAAACGTGAGTGAAAACAGGAACTAGCTTCTTTCGCGAACATTTCACGACAGTAAACGTATAGTGTCGTTCTTTAATTAATAAAAATCGTAATCCTTCGTAAACTGATGTAGTGTAAGAGAAATAAAACGCTTCCGGTGGTAACAGTAGCAACATTGCTGATTATTTTCCCATAACAGCACGACATGGAACGTTTCATCCCTTAAAAATAAAAAATCTTCAAAATCACTGAAGTGTAAGTAAAACGACAGAATTACAAAATCTTCCGGAAAAAATAATCACACTTTCAAAGTGTTAAAAATAAAGTTGCAGCACAGTACGCAATGAGGTACCGTAAGTTTCGGAGTCGGAAAGAAAATTTGTACTTTCCGTCAAACTTCTTGGTCTCGGTGCATGCTAGCTCAATAGCAGGTAGCTAATGTTAGCCTCTGTTTACCGCACCTCATACACGTGCGAATTTAGCGAAGCGAATTTACGTCAGTGTGTGGTATTTCAATTGCATCAGGGAAGAAAAGATACTACGAACATCCAAGATCAAAAAATGTGAAATATTTATAAGATGTCATTATGTAAAATGTAATTTCTTACTAATTAAGGCTTTAAGAACACCTGCGGTCTGTGATAATGAAGACTGTGAGCTGTACAGAAACACGGCGTCCTCCTGCGCTGACTTAATTCCAATAATCGCTAATCGTTTGTCATATAGGGATTCACTGACGGCGGTTTTGTGTGAAATGAAGTTTAATATACATGCCGTATTGCACCGGGGTCGTGACATTTGCTCTACAGAGGATTCCAAATGCTGAGCTGAACATCAAGAGCTTTGATTTGCGTGTAGGTTGAGGCTTTATTAAATATTAACGCGACCCTGCGTCCACCTCTGCTTTACTGCTTTACAGGAGTGCCAATAATCTACCGTTTAGCCAAAACATTTACTATTTTTGTCCTGTTGCCATGGCGATATGGGAGACACCATCAGACCGAACACAAATAAAAAGGGAAAGAACGCAGCAGGCAAAAGACAGTTCGCGTCTTTTAGCGGATAGTTTCGCATCGCAACGATGCTCTCGAGGTGAACTTTGATCTGTGAAGTCACAAACTTTGGGAAATAAACCGTGAGCCAATCGAAAACAAGAGGGCGTGGCTGGAGCCTCCGGTCGCTAAAAGCAGTATCGTTCTTCTCTTTACGATTTTGTTACTGTAGGTCACTAGCTAGCCGTCGGTTAATGTATCGGAGGTCATGATTAGTTCGCTCGACATTAAGGCATTGGGTTTACCGGACTAAAGAGTACGCAGAACACTCCGTCAGCGATGTCGGATTGTCGGATGATTGGATTGGGACGCAACCTTCACTTTGGGATTTAATTAACCAAGAGGCGCTCATTAATTATTCATGAATTAGGGAATAAAACAAACAAATCTATTTAAGTATTTTATATATTTATACATATACTCCCAGTTTTATTGGCATCCTCCTTAAAAATCAGCAAAAATTATTGTATATAAAAAATATCACGCACAATAACTGACATTTTCTGCTCAAAACAAAATGGAAAAAATATTTGTGTTCTAAAAAAAAACCCATCATCATTAGAACTACTTAAAAAAAAAAAAAATATATATATATATATATACACACACATATTTTTATGTTTATTTTTATATATATCTCTCAAAAATACAAGTACACGCCAATAATTTTTTTTATATAAACACAAATAGTCAATCTTTTATATTTAAAAAAAAAAAAAAAGATATTATTTTTCTTTTTTTTCCTGCATATTTATCTAAATGAGAGATTTTTGATTTTTTTTTTTTACGATTCATGACGCAAACAAAGCAAAGCAGTCTGCAAATTGTGCTTTGCAAAAATATCGAGAGGAGGAACTACAGCATTTTCGTACAATACAAGTGCAAAGTTTCGTGTCTTAAACACAAACCTCAGCACGAGAACGTTCATCAGCAGCAGCTAACACTAGCTATGCGAGAGAAAACATCTACAGACGACGCTAGGTGAGTGAAAATAACAGCTCTGTTACCCAGTATAAGCGCTCTTCACTCATTTCTGTATCAGTATTACGTACTCGTACTTAATCGTAGCTGTATTTGCAGCTTTTCTGAAAAAGAAAATTATATTGCTGAATCCCTAGTCTCTCTTTTTTTTTCCCTCCAATTTTTTTTTTAACCACATCTGCTGTTCTGACATTACTATTTCCCTAGAGGGTGTAAAGAGGACATGACCCACATACAATAAACGCCTGCCACTGCATCTTTTTAACTCCCCCAGCCATATAGCACTCAAAGACGTCAATGCTAATCGACACGGCTGTAAAAAAAAAAAACACCGCAATTAATACAATCAATACAATCGCTTCACACCACACACCACACATCCTCAATAACAAGCCGAGTCAGCGGTGCTTCCCAGAGACTCCTGATCAAAACCCGACGTCGTTAATATTCACAATCATGACTCGTTAATGACATGTGACAGCACAATAAGCTAATATTTATGAGTGCACTGCAAATTAACAGAAGCCATGTACAAACAGTACAGTGCTGCGAGTCTGCAAATGCCACCGATGCGACCGGAGAGCTCCTGAACGCCGGCTTGTCATCAGCGTCGCACACGGGTTGCATGTCTGACAAGCTCTGAAACTAAGGTGAAATGTGGAGAGAACGGGAGCTCTAGCAGCGCGCCACCTCCCTAACCGCATTTGAATTGATGGAGTATCCGTGTTCCTCTCCGGGCCGAGGAGACGCGCCTGACCTTATGTCCCGCAAATCTCCAAGCAGCTGTTGTTTGCCCTCCTACTGAGATTTGTTAAAATGTTAGCAAAAGGTTTTACATGGACCAAAACTTCACAAGGTTGCGAATGCTACCGGCTCGTGATGACCTGCAGTGACATTTCTAAGTTCCGCAAAGCCGACGTGATCAATCGCAGCTCGTGTCACTTAATTTCTCCCGAAACCAAAAACAAAACGAAATAAATCATTTCAAAAATCTTTTCATTTCGAGTCCAAACTCTCAAAGCGCTTTAAATAGAAGGCGAAAGATGAAACAAAGTGTAAAATAATCCACGATCGTAAACAATAACTAACATTACATAAAAGAATAAAATGACGTTTAAAGCAAAACAAGGAAACACAGCAAAATAAAAACGATAAAGGATGCTAACAAATAACAGTAAAAAAAACTACAAATGCACAATCACAGATTTTTTTTCCCTCCCTAATTTAGACTTGGACAATTCTTACCCACCAGCAAGTTCTCCAGCATCATACACATGAAGCCAGACAACCGCATCCTTCCGAACTGCTGCTCGTGCTGCATCACAGGGCAGCGTAACACACACAGAAGACAGCGCTATCCGCCCTCTTCCGCATACATGAGCCTACAGACACCGGCGATTGGCTAGTGTTGCTGTGATTGGCAGGAAGAGACAATATGCCCCTCCCATATTTTTTTGATATAGAAAAACAAAACAAAACAAAGAAGTTGAGATGGGTTATACTGCTTCGGAAGATCAGTAAGATATGCTGGAGCTGAACCACGTCATTAGCATAACGTTGTAATCGATACATAAAACCTAAAAGGCAGCTAACGCAAAGGGAATGAAACGAGAGTAATAATGACTGCAGATGAAAAACAAACAATTCATTATCATTACATTTATTATACAGTGCAAAAGTTTGTGCACCCTCAGGGCAAAATGTGGCAGACAAAAAAAGTTTAATTTACAGAAACAAGACTTGTAGTGTTTTTTTTTCCCTCCTAAGTTCATTTTTACAGATGGGCAAATGTGTATGATAAGATAGTAACAGTGAAAAAAATGAAAATGACTCCAAAAGTATGCCCCCCCCCCCTGTCCCCCCACACACACTCTTTCTGAATTGATTTAACTCATTTTCAGTAAGTGGTTTATTCTGGTCCGGGTCGCAAAGGGATCTGGAGACTATCCTGGGAACACTGGGAGCGAACCGGGAATACACTCTGGATGGGATGCCAGTCCATCACAGGGCACACACACACACACACACATACACACACACAGACACACACTCATTCACTCCTAGAGGTATTTCAGAGTAGCCGAAAACAATCAGCATGTTTTTGGGAGGTTGGAGGAAACCGGAGAACTCCTGATAAAACCCACACGGACATGAGAAGGACATGAACATGAACATGCAGAAACTCCATACGGACAGTAACGCAAGCTCAAGTTCCACCCAGGAACCGGCTTTGAGACACCACCACGCCGTCCTCTTTCTGAATATGATATCAATATTCGCTACTAATCCATACGCTCATATTTTGCCTTCAAAACTTGGGTCATATCCTGTGTGCAGCTTTTAGATCCTGTCTCACACACACACACACACACACACACATATATAAATTTACCATGACATACCGCACATTCTGTAAATCCAGATGCCGAGAGGGTATTTTTGTTTATTCTAGTGACATGTGGGTTTGCTGTCGTGTTACAGAATCCATCAACATTTCATTTTTAACATTTAGAGTTTATATCATTTTGTAGATAAATTGTAAAACAGATGTACACTTTGGCTTTCTCCATTCATAAACCATAGAGTGTGCAAACTTTTGCACTCCACTGTATCTGTACTGTATCTCCATGTGTGCACCCCGTGGCTCGTTTAAGAGCCAGCGCCATTATTAACGGAGTATCTACCTATTGTATAGATTGATGAGAAAGCAGGAAAACAAGCTAATGGCTTTCTGAGCATAACAAACGTAAAGTCTTAAATTAGGCAAACTCCAGAAGTAAAGCCAAATACGCCTCCTTGGCAATTTGAATAAATTGAGTGAAGCCTATAATTACAATTAGCGCACTGTGAACTGCTGATTCAGATCGTACTCAAAAAGAGTGGGTAAATGACGGGTAATGGGGTAATTTGGTATTTAAATTCAAGAACCACCACTTGAGTCGACGCTGATTGACGCATAAACTGCAAATGCTCTTTACTGCTGCCGAGGTTATGCAAACATTTAATTAAAATGCAAGGTTAAGCCTTACACTATATGAATCCTCCATAGCAGGAAGGGCAGAAGGAAGGCGTGAATTTTACCTCAACCATGAGAGCTGTGAGCTAGAAATAATCTGATTGAATTTTAGATGTGCAGGGACGCATACCGAGTGCTCCTGAGTCTCAAGAGTATGAATAGTGATTATGAATATTCAACCAAAAAAAAAAAAACCCCAGTAAAGAGCGGGCGTTAATCCCATGTTTCCCCGAAGCTCTTAAAGAGGAACGTTTCTCATCTTGTCATATGGCCTGAATACTTACAGAGGAATGTGTATATGACATGACAGGCCTTCAGATATTTTCAGCGCAATCATAAAGTCATAACGCATGATAATGTATGACGAGTAAATATATCAATGACAAACAAACATGAGATAAAACCCAGGCCTTTTTATCTTTGTGTTTATGTTTTTTTTTTTTTTTATCTTACCTCTTCTCTCCTTTGTACCACTCGAAAACCGGAGTGGGGACGGCAGCCGCCTCGCACCTCAGCAGCGCCGTGTAGCCGGGTCGGACCCCGTGACTCTTCATCTCATGGATAGAAGGTGGAACTGGAGAGATAAAATCCAAACATGTGCTATTAGGGCATGAAAATGAACCTAATTTGTACTGCAGAAATACTGGTTTCAGTATTACTGGCACCCCTATTAATTAATATTTGGTGAGACCTTGCCTGGAGAGAATAACAAGACAGCTAGACAACCTTATCCTTTATAGGGAAACTTGTGGTTTGTGCATAGGGTTCAAATCCACTGAGATTACAAATGAGCAATATGGCAAGACATTTCTATGATACACGATCGGTATCACAATATTCAACAGCAGTGTTGCATTTAAAAAATAAACCTTAAAAAAAGAGTTTTTTATGACACTTATTTAATGTCTACAAAAATACATCGTCGCTGAAAAGAAAGGAAACATAACGTCCTTACAATTTTTAAGATTCAAAATAGTAAGATTTCTACATTGTTGTTTAAAAATGCTTCAAATGCATCAAAAATATATCACAATATCCTAGAAAAGTGAACTAATTGATCAGAACATCCATATTATATCATCGTATCGCCCAGTCCTGATTCAGAGACTTGTCACAAAACCAATTTAATAACTTCTGTGTTGATTTTGGGGCCAAGTCCAAAAGGCCAAGTCCAAGTGTAAGCAGTCCTTTATGCCTATTCTCTTGCGTTCTAAAGTTACCAAGCGGCGGCGGAGATGCTACCACCACCATGCTTCACAGTGTGGATGCACCCAACTGGCTGCACAGGAACTAATTTAATAATAATAATAATAATAATAATAACCTTTATTTAACCAGGTACAATGATGACCTGGCAAAGAGGCATAAAAAGCAGGTACAAAACAATAAAGACATTATACAATTACAAATAACACAAAAACAGTGACATTGACAACAAGCAAATAACTAAAAACAAGTACAATGATCCTGTACTATTGACTGAATTAAATTTTTAAAATTGTAATTATTAAAGTATTAATTTAGGGGTTTCATAGCAATGGGGGTAAATTCTTATGCCATTGCAAAGTTTTATTTGTAAGTGTACAAATTTCCAGCCAATTCAATAGTATGAGCTATTTTGCGTAGCTTTATGGCAAAAAATCCCCTAAAGTCCATTTCACTTCCAGGTTGTTCAATTTGGGGGGGGGGGGGGATGGGGGGGGGGGGGGGGTTGGTATGGGAGTGAATACTTATACACTTTGGGAGATATGTATCATGTACTTTTGCACACAACTGTGCCACAACCCTACTGAAAGCAGACTTACGAAATGTTATTTTACATCATACATTATTACAAAGTACGCAAACTAATAGGAAAAAACAACCTCTGCTGTGGTCAAAGCAAAGGAAAGGTAATGAGCGCGGTGCTGGGAAAGACCGCTTCTCTCCTGGGCTGGAGAAAGGAAAACGAGTTGCGTGCTGATAAATTGCATAACGGACGTGTATAGGCTGAAAAGCACGAGCAGGCTGTGCGAGAATGAAATGAAATGAAGGTTGTTTCATCTTCTCAAACATTGTGCAAATGACTGTGCTGGAGTGAGAGACCCAGCTGTAAGTACTGGCCATTTTATTTATTCCAATCTGCCTGAGAGGGAAAAAAAAAAAAGAGAGAGAGAGAGAGATGTAATATCAGGGTCACGAGCAGACACGAAATCATTCCTCTGTGTTCAATCAACAGGAGCAAATGACACCTTTTAACGCATTCATTACAAACGTGTTTTTTTTTTTTGGTGTTGGATATAAATAAACAGATGAATAGGATGAACAGGTTTTAAAATGTTACGTCCTCGGATGGCATGTTTCAGTCACGCAGGTGCTCAGAGACAGAAAGAATTCGAGCGTTATAACAGTCTTACGTCAGCCTAAAGCATTATGTATAACCTAAAATATTTATGACCGCAAATGTCTGCTCCAATAAGCTATAATAAATGTCAGTGTAGATGTGTTAGAAGTCATGAAGAGCTTATGTAGATGCCTGTATGACGTTCTCACCTAGATCAGGCTGAAAAGTGCTATAACAACCTTATGTCAACAACAACAACAACAACAACCTCTTATGTTAAAGCAGTATGCATGACAGCTGATATCATTTGGGAGATTTACAAATGTTTAGTAAGTATGTTAAAACTCCTGCAAGGCTTATGTAAATGTCTGTACTGCCATAAGTATTCATAAAACACTTATAAGCATGAATATACCAGGATATACTGTACCAGAAGTACACTGAGCTACAAAATTATACAGGTATAATCCAGATGGCATAAGACCTTATGTAGATGTATGTACTGCTATTAGTAAAGAGTTCATAAAACTCTTATGAATATACCTAGGACATATCAGAACATTGAGCTACAAAATCACTTGTCCTGGTGTCTGAACCAAAATTAGTCTGGAAAGTGCTATAACAACCTTATGCCAACTATAAAAAGTGCTATAACACCCTTATGTCGAGCTATGTCTAATTAAAGCAGTATTCATAACTGATAAATGTTTATGTAGGTATAACTCAGATGGCATGAGTGCTTATGTAGATGTCTGCATTGCCGTTAGTATTCATAAGAATCTTATAAGCATGAATATACCAGGACCTATCAGAAATACACTGAGCTACAAAATCAGTTACCATGGCGTTTGAACCCAAAATCAGCCAGGAAAGTGCTATAACAACCTTATGTCAACTTAATATATTACTTATGACAGCAATGAGCACAATATGGCAGACGTACATTGAGCTACATTATCGGTTTTGCATCCTCAGATGCCACTTTTCAGTCACATTGTGCTCAGAGAGAAAAACAATTCAAGAATCACATTCGGATCACAACAAACACTGAAGAGATTGTGTGAAGAGACTCGAAGAGATGAACAACAAAAATAGGAGAACAGAAAATAACCGGTGTGATTCTACTTTCTTCAGCAGAGAGAGAGAGAGAGAGAGAGAGAGACAGAGAGAGATTCACGTTATGTCTTACTGGCTAGCGTTAAATTGCTTGCAATGTCTGAATTTCAGTCAGGTGCATTTATATTCCAGACGACCGAGCGTTTGAAAATCACCTGCGAGTCATGGAGGTGGAAGGCTGTGTTCAGACTATTTATTGCTGAACTCTCTCTACACAGCTTTCTCTAAATGTAGTTTGAAGAGGGCTTCATGAGACCTGTTCCTGCTAACAACTGACGTAAACCTTCACAGACATTTATAAAGGCTTATTCCAACAGGCCATATGACATAAGGTTAAGCTAAGACATTTTCCAGATTGATTTGTGTTATAACGGCTGGCAACGTACCTGGTAAAACCAGGGCCAAAATAAGTATACATAACACTTTTATTATGGTGTCATAGATCGTCATGACAATCTTATAAACAGGAAAATGGGAGGTACTTTACTCAAGTGCCATAATAAAATATACAGAACTGATTACCATGCTACGTGTATGCATACAAATCTTATAAGCAGGAATATATCAGGAGTACCACATGTACACTATCATTCATTATGATGTTTGAACCTAGATCAGCCTTATATATCTAACATCTAACAACTGTTATAACAACCTTATGTCAAAAACTGTACCATACATACACTGAGATACAAAATCATTAGACATGACATATGAACCTAGGTCAGCCTGGAAAGTGTTATAACAACCTTATTTCAACCAAAAACAGTATTTATTGCAGCTGATGTATGTTTCAGTAAGAATTTATAAATGTTTATGTCTGTATATGTCAGGCAGCATGAAGAGCTTATGTAGACTACTGTATTGTAATATGTATTCACAAAACTCCTGTAAGCATGAACCCCTCATATAGCAGACACACACACTGAGCTATAAAATCAGCTGTCATGATGTATGGACCAAGATCAGGCTGGAAAGTGTTATAACAACGTTATATCAACTACAGTCAATGCTATAAACACCTTAAATCAAGTTAAACAACAACCTATGTCAGCTTAAAGCAATGTTTATAACAAGTGACATCTGCTGCAATGAGCCCTATTATAAACTGTTTATACAGGTATATGCCAGATGGCATGAAGGGCTTATGTATTTATTTACAAATGTTTACATAAGTATGTTAAAACTCATGAAGGGCTTATGTAGATGTCTGTCTTGCCATACATACATTTCATAAAAATCTTATAAGCATGAATAGAGCAGGATATACCAGATCTACACTGAGCTACAAAATTAGCTGTCACTGACATTTAAACCTAGATTTGCCTGGATAGTGTTATAACACAACCTTATGTCACCCTAAAGCAGTATTTATGACAGCTATATTATGCATAAGTAATCAGAGAAATCTTATAAACATGAATATAGGATATACCAGAAGTACACACAGCTACAGAATCAGTTGTCATGACATAGATGAGCCAGGAAGGTGTTATAACACAACCTTAAATCAACCTAAAGCAGTATTTATGTCAGCTGTATTATGTATAAGTATTCACAAAATTCTTATAAGCATGAATATGCCAAGATATACCAAAATTACCCCAAGTTACCTTGTCAGTTGTCATGCCATTTGAACAAAGATCAGCCTGGAAAGAGTTATAACAACCTAATGTCAACCTAAAGCAGTATTTATGACAGCTATATTATGTGCAAGTATTCATAGAAATCATATAACCATGAATAATGCCAGGTTATACCAGAAGTACAGAGTTACAAAATCAGATGTCATAACACCTGAACCATGATCAGCCTGTAAATTGCTATAACGACCTAATGTCAACTTAAAGCAATGTTTATGAAAGCTGTATTATGTATAAAGGTTAATTAAAATCTTATGAGCATGAATATGCCAAGATATACCAGAGGTACACTGAGCTACACTGTTGGTTGTCATGACATTTGAACTTTGGTGAGACAGGAAAGTGTTATAACAAAATCTTATGTCAGCAACAAGCTATGTCAACTTAAACCAGTATTCATGACAGTTGAAATCCTTTATAAATGTCTACGTAGAGATACTGTATAGCAGATGTCATAAAGGGCTTATGTAGAGGTCATGTAGCCCTATGAACACTGGCCTCAGGTTTTGTGTTACACAACAGTGTGTCTGTTTACCATCAGATTCTTTAAAGGATCTGCTGTTCTCCCGTTCAGGGGTTGTGATGCTGAACAAACACATCTTGTTAAAGTGATGTTCCGCAGTTATCCGCTCTAAACACGGAGAGATTTAAGTAGCCGGCATTATTCAGTCACCAATTTCATCACCGCTAAACGGCGCTGAAGGTAAAAAGACTTTAAGTACTCACAATGCAGAGATTAAAAATTTAAAATGAAGTCCATAACACGCATTTCGGGGCATTTCTGGTGTCAGGTACGTTACAGATGGTGCAGTTTTGCAAAGTAACACGGAGGTGTGTAAAATAAGGCGGGTAATGCAACACGACGCAATAACGATGCAGCGCAGAGAAATCTAAAGTGTTATTTTAAAAAACGAACATCACTCCACTATACTATACGGCTCCGGTACTCTCTTTTCGCCACTTAAAGAGCCGTCTTATTTCATGTTAGAAGTGTCTCGCTGTTTCCCTGGCTCCTCTCAAGCCTCCATCTGTGCCTCAAAGTCTGGTTTTTAAACAGATTATTTTCATTATTTCTTCTCTGCACGCTCTTTGGGGACAGCTTGAAAATTGCTGGACGGAAGACAAACGCAGCGCCGATGAAGTTTCGCCATATGTATTAGAAATTTGTGCTCTTTTTAATTTGTGACAAGTGACGCCTGGTACTAGCGCAAGCCCGTTTAAAAAGTCCTTTGAGCATTTTTTTTTTTTTTTTTTTTTATAATTTGAAACGGGGCAGAAAGCGAGCAAAACTGGATTATGGTATGAAACTATAGTAGTATGAGAATCTAAAGAATGCATCAAGCAATTTGCACAGTAATATTAACATCCACAAGGGATGCACTGATGCTGATAGCGGTATTGAGTATCTGTCATTTTGCGCGTAGTCATAAAACCTGCTTCGATAGCAACATCCGATACGACGTGATATTAGGAGATTTAAGCCTAGCGTATGTTGCCGCTCTAATAAACAGACGACATGAAATGCCAGCAATCTGGACTTTTTTTTTTTTTTTTTTTTTTTTACAATTAATGATGAAAGCAAAAACAGACTGCAAAGTGTGCTCTGGGAAAATATCAAGAGAAGGAACTACAGCCTCATTCTACACTACAACACGAGTAACCTGATAAAAACAACGTTACTGCGTTTAAACACTATATAATTAATACTGAGTGCAAGGACGGCACTCACTAGGACGCAAGGACGGAGCGCTCAGAGCAGTATCAGCTCTTAAAAAGAGCGCAAGGTGCTGTGAATCGTGCACACACTAAGATATTCGCAAAGGTATACCACAGTATTCGCAGAGACACTGTTGCACATGAGAGCACCTCACTTCGGCGAGTACTGAGCACTCCCTGATACTGCTCTTTGCGGTCAGGTTGGCCGTCTCTATTAAATATATTGTCTAAATACCGCATCATCTTAAACATAAAACTCTGCACGAGGAGTTCATTGCTAGCAGCAGCCAACGTAAATAGAGCTAATTAACACGATCAATTATCAAGATCGATTAATGCTAATTAGGTTACTCATTTCTGTTTGGAAAAAAAAAAAACCCCACTAAATATATTTCCTAGATATAGAACAGAAAAGTGTGGGCGGAGCTAGAAATAGTGCATATCACTGACTGGGTATAGAATCGTTCTTATTTTCTAGTAGGTCTGTCTACATTACACAGCAGTCAGCGTTGAGAGAGAAAACGTTCCAGTTCCAGACATCTTCAGGACAGAGGAGTTTACACCTTGTGGTTTCTCAGGAACATGACAAGCTGCAGGGTGTTTTTTTTTTTTTTTTGTCTTAACAACTTTAAGAGAGAGAAAGAAAGAGATGCTGGCGAGAGAATGACTGTTTATAGCTACTAAAACAGCTAGGAACTAACTTGTTTTGTAGAAGTTTCACAACATTAAAATGTTACTATAAACAGATAAAAAGTCTCGTTCTTTTAATACATAGAAACTTATAATCGCTGGCAAATTGCGGTGGTAAGAAGAGGAATAATAAAACACTTCGGAACGTGCAGTTATAGGAAAATAATCAACTTCAGGGTGGTAACAGTAACTCCGCCTTCATCACATCACACGGTTGTTGATTTTTCTTTTCTATAACAGCATGAAACGAGTGTTTTATACAGTAGGATGAGAATTTCTCAAACGGATTGTAAAGGCATTTTCTTAAACTCAATACCTGGATAGCTGCCTTGTTTCATTTTAATTTTATAACATAAATTTGATAGCTAAAATGATCTCTAGAATTTGTTTCCCCCGTTAGATTAAGCTGATTAGCTGAGTTATGACCTAACAACACCAGAGCTGGACACATTAATAACCTTAACCTCAGAGTTCAGGAATAAATTCAGTTACATGCATCCGAAGTGTCACTAGCGCTGGCCATTTCCAGAAAGAAGCGAGAAAAATACCTATTGAGTCAAAGTGGCATGTAGCGCAGGAGGCCCAGTGTTCATTCCTGTAATGAATTAACCAGTGACCTAAATTCTTTACAAAGTATTGCTCACTGTTGCGATTACGGGAAAGTGAGTGGACTGAACGTGGCCTGTAGAGCTCCGCTTTCTGAAAGTCACCCTTCACTGGAGAGCGGAAATAGCGGTCCTTGTTTACCTCAAACATTTGGCACATCAGGTGACATTTTGGCTGCAAGAGGAGTCAAAATATTTATCACCCATTCAGGCATGCTAATCAGTTTACTTTCCCGAGGTCCGAGATTTTAGCTCGCTGTTCAGAATTAAAAACTTTTCTGTGCAGTGGAGTGACCGTGTCGAAGACCAGGAAGTAGGGAAATCTATTTATTAAAAATAATAATAATAATAATAATAAAAAATAGCACAATCTTACAACTAGACAAGCAGAAACCAGGAAGTATTTTCGCCTTTAGTAGGATTGTTTAGAAAAAAAAAATTATTCTATCAAAAATGGCCTTTGTAAAGCTATACTCATGGATCGTTTTTCTTATTTATAAAAGTTAAAACACAAAGATGTAACAAATATGAGATTAAATCCATCATATCTTATAAAAGCGTGTAACTTTCTCAACATGCATTCAAGCTTTCCGAGTGCAAGAGTCTAAATAAACGCTGACGTTTGATGTTTTAACCCGTTTCAGGTTTTACAAGTCTTTAACAAAATGGCCATTTAAGGCATTTAACTTCTTCCTGTGAGACGACGAGACAAAACGTCTCAAATTTAGACAGGTTTGTCAGTTTAATCTGTTTATGTGTCTAAATCTAAAAGACTAAAGTGAAGCTGTCAGGTCAAATTAATTTGCGAGGCGCCTTTTACAAATAAAATTGTCTCAAAGCTTCTTCGGGAAGAAAAAAAATCGCATACTATTACAACAACCAGGCACTGTAAAGGCACGAAGATGAGTCAGGAATAAACACTCGGTGTTGTGCTGTTATAGAAAAATAATCAATAACACAAAAAATAAACTCGATGTTGTACTGTTACTTTCCTAGAACAGTGCAACACTGAGTGTTCTGTTCCTCTTATACCACAGCGAATTGCCAGTGGTTACAATTTCTATACTTTTTTATCCATTTGTAGTTACATTTCATGTTGTGGAACAGTCACGAAACAAGTTAGTTCCTGTTCTTACTTCCGTTACAGCAGCTATACACAATTGTTCCCTCACCAGCCTCTCTT
>CM074917.1:1990154-2007898 GCA_037576815.1 Pangasius larnaudii
GTCACGAAACAAGTTAGTTCCTGTTCTTACTTCCGTTACAGCAGCTATACACAATTGTTCCCTCACCAGCCTCTCTTGACTAAAAAACAAAACAAAACAAAACAAAACAAAAAAAAAAACAGCTTATCAATGTACTGAGAAACCACAAAGTATAAACTCCTCTGTCCTGGAGATGTCAGAAAACAGCTTCATCTCTGACTGTTATAAAGTTCTGACACTGGAGACTCCTTCCATAAATGTTTAATAAATTACAGAAAAGGTCACCATATCACCAATTACACACATTTTTTTTAAAAAAAATTCAGTTTATATGAAGCGTCCGCTGGACAATTCCCTGTGAATGAGCTGTTACTATGGAAACGGTACCGTATCACAACGAGAGCATTAATATTAACCTGCACTACTGTCAGAGCTGCTGTAGAAAATTAATCAACGCCTTCCAACCAATCAGACTCAAGAATGCAAAAGTGGTTTAATGTAATATCCAAAATAGCAAATGAAAGGGAGGAACAACAACGCAACTAAAAACTATACTGTCAAAACGAAAGAACATTTTCTATTGAAAAGATGAATCTAGAAAATATACCAGAGGAAAAGAATAAAAGTAAAGCACAAAAAAAAAAAAAGAATAAGAATGAATGGTACAAATTTTTTTTTTTTTTACAAGTAACCAGAAAGCTAGGCAACTAGCAAAGCAGAACTAGTCGAGAAAGTTTAACTAATCTTTATTTGCGGTATTTTCTTGTCACGGTAATTAGGGCTAAAGCAAGATTTAAAATTGTGCCACATATTAGAAACGTTTTTTTTTTTCCCTCCCTGTTTTCTTTGAGTGTCTTCTGTCAAGCCAAGCGCATCGAAGATCATATTGCTGATATTTTTTTGTGCGTTGTTGCCTACTGGTTGTGAAGTTGTACGTTTAGACGGAGTAACAATCATATTTCGGTCCAAGCCCAAATGCATCGAGTGAAAACATGGAGCTGCTGCTGTAGAAGACTCGCATAAAGAACATACTTAATAGAGATTATACAGTATCCAAAAAAAAAAAAAAAAAAAAAAAAAAAAAAGGATTATATATTTGCATATAATTCTGTAGCCTTTTAAAAAGAGAACACAATCAATTTCTACAAATCCAAGACACGAAGGAAAGTAATTCTATATTAAATCCAAATTCATCACTCATGTTCCCTGATTAAATTATTTTGCTACTTTAAGGCGTCGTCACTTTTGGCAGCATGCGACAGGATTAGCTAATGCAAAGCAGCAGCGTGGAAACACTAAAAAGCCCTATAATCCAAGTAATTTACAGGCTCCATAACAGGAGAGTGCAACTGTAAATCATTAGCAAGTTCCTAAAGTTCCACCAGATGGAAGACCTGGAAATAGCATAGTCACTGTGTAGAGAAAAAAAAAAAACACACACAAAAAAAACAAAGTGTGCTGCTGGGTTTACTGCTCGAGCAATTTAACACTTGATCACAGAGGCAATTTAACCCTCAGACACTGACATTTACAATACTCCAACAATTACTTAAACCAGTATATGTATAATCATTTCCTGACAATGGGTTGCAGTAGTTCAGAAGACAAGCATTCAGCTGTTTTAATGTTAGAAAGTCAGAGAAAGAAAGAAAGAAAAAAATTTGGTGAATTCCACTAATTCATTCGATTCAATTCGATCGCTTAAAAGTGAACGGTTGCTGACGTTATTCCCACATAAACACAAGAATGAGAGTTATTTACGGAAATATTAGCAACCTACGTAAGATAAAACGACAAGAAAAGTCTGTTTTCTAACTGGTTACATTCAGGGTCCAAACACACAAAAATTCAGAAATTCAAACTGTTTCTATTAAAAAAAATTTGAACTTTGTTCTGTGGAAGAAACTCAGAAGCTCGGTTCAAAATTTGGTTAAATAATTGCAGCCTGTTTCCAAAGCTGCTAAACAATTCTGCAACTTGGTTGGACTGAAAAAACTCAGAAACTCTGACTGAAAAACGTAATTCAATTGAAAAACTCAGATTCGGTTTTGTTGCAAAAATCGGAAATTTGGTTCTGAAATTGAAAACCTTTTCTTTTTTTCTGAAAAACTGGAACTTAGTTTGATTGAAAAAAAAAAAAACTTGGTTCTAAAGGAAAACTTTGAAATTGAAAACCCTTTCAATAAAAAAAAAAAACACTGAAACTTGGTTTTAATGAAAAACTCAGAAACTTCAGTTTAATTAAAAAAAAATCTCAAACTTGATTCTAATGGAAAACTTTGACACTGAAAAACTTGATTGAAAAACAAACTTTTTCTGAAACTTGGTTCTTTTGAAAAAGTCTGAAAAACTTTTCATTGAAAATCCTTGAAAACTTGATATGACTGAAAATCTCAGGACTTTAACTGAAAAAAAAAAAAACCTTTGCTTGATTAAAAAATTCAAACTTTATTCAATTTAAAAACAAAAACCAAACAGAGACTTGGTTTAAAATATCAGAAAGTTGGCTTGATTAAAAAAAAAACTCTGAAACTTGGATTGATTATAAACCCAAACTTGGTTCGATTGAGAATCTTTGAAAACTTTCAGACTTTTCAGACATTTTGGGACATGAGCTTCAAGCTGCCATGTGTTTATTTAGATCTCGTCATAGTACTTTTTCTTAATCTGTTAATTCCGCAGACTGTAAATGCTGTCAAGATAAATTTCACTAACCTAAGACTGTCTGAATTTACATGAAATTTATTCATTTGAAAGTGAAGATTTTTTTTTTAAATTGGCTCATACAGGTTTATAGAAACACATTTCACAAGCATTTCATAATAAAAGACCCTCAGAGCATTACTGATGCCCAGTTTTCACCTCCTTGGTTTTATGAGAGATTATAACTGCGATCAATAAAAGATCTTGAAATTTCAACCCTACATGTTTGATTATCTAATGATTTTATACCTACGTAATATCCAAATGTATTTGAATACTAAAAGTTTTAAGCAACTGAAATTTTCAACGGTATTTGACAGCTCTAGTATGCAATAGCATGTGCTTAAATGTGAAAAAATAAATAAAATAAACAAAAGCGATCACGTTTCAGTAGCTTTTCTGTGCCATTCCGTCATGATTATACAAAACGATAAAGAATAAAAATTAATAAAGTAAGATGAGAGCAATTAATCAGTGAATATACTTTTCATTGATTTGTTATTATCGATTATTGATTTGTTGTATTACTGAAAAAAATTACATGCTATTATATATATATATATATTTTATATATATACTATATATACTGTATTAAATATATAAAATACAGCTATTACATATTATATATTATATATTTATTTATTTATTTTTCTTATATAATTTTAGTATTTTGCTGCAGAAGTTTAGAGAGGATGTACGCGAGATTTATCGAATAAAACTCATAAAAACGGCTGAAATCATAATAAAATGCAATATATTTTTTTCCAGAATCCAGAAATCCATCCATAATATTCATAAAAAAATATGTTACATATAATTTTTATGCCCAGACGTATCATGCAAAAAAAAATTTTTTTGATCAAACTTAATTCTTACTCGGGTTAATGTATGAAAGTGTGAATGTCAATTAAGCGAGTTGTGTGTAAAATGTCGGTACTCTAGTGAGGTTCTGATTCGATTTGATTTCCAACGTTATTATTAAACAACATAAAGAGAATTATTGAAATGCGCCGAAATTACAAGACATCTAGGAAGTAATGTGAGCTTATTAGATGCTTGGCGATGACACGGTTGATTAATGCATGGCAAAAGGTCCTCGGTTGATGATTAAACAGAAATTATATTTTAATCCAATTCCCTTTATTTGGTCTTTAAATGTCACTCTGATGGCTACAGTATTCGCAAGCTTTCACTAACCCTTCATTAGCTTTAGGGCTGCGTGTCCACCTGTGTGCAGACACATTAAACGATTAATTGGTACGTTTCCTGGCAAAGAAAAGATTCATTTTGTCACGGAATACTGTTCCACTTTGTATTCAACGTTTGTTTTTTTTTTTTTAATGCAGAGACCAATTAATAACCCACCTCTCCAGCCTGTTGAGTCACAGGTCCAGTGTTAGCTTTTCTGCCCAAACGTAGTAATGAACTCATCAGTCCATGACTTATCAGCTTACAAACAGAAAAAAACGGCTTCACCCGCTGTCTCCAGCTCTTTGTGGCACCGTGTCCGCCAGCGCTGGCTTTAGCAGCCAAGATTTATTAATTCATTAAGATTTCCATTTACTATTCAAGAATAACATCATGTTCCTCCTCTAATACGGCCAATCCTTATAAATAACCGTCGAGCCAGGAAGGAAACAAAGGCAGGGCGAGGGACGTGGAGCAAGAGCGAGTGAGGGAGAAATGTATTCCGCTGAATGGAAATCATTAAGCACAGAGCCACAAATCTCTGTAAATATGATAAATTAGCTCCTGCCATATCAAATTGAAGAATAGATTCCATTTTGCACAGTGCAGTAAAGATGGTCAATCAAGACGATCCATTATTTGTCTGTGGGGCCTCATAATGTCAATCCGCCTTAATTATGGGGCTCTTGATGAAAATGAAAATGTATACAGCTCTTTGCGAGCGGTTGCTGCTTTTTTTTTTCGACGGTTCAGTCAACCAGAGTCTTTCAGCACTTTTAGTGGCTGATATTATTTGAATTAACGCCCTGCGTTTGTCCACTATATCCACATTATGCACAGCGGGGGTGTATTACAGCACTGTAATTAACAGTCATGAGCCTTACTATGTGGACAATCAAGACGTGAGGATTGATGTCATCATGAACAACGCCATGCGCCGTGTTCACAAAGAATCTTAAGTATAAAAGCAGCTTGTAACTGAACTGATTAGGAGGGAAAAAATGGGTGGGTTAATTGTTACTAATTACACCCCTCATTTTCTTTTTTGTCTGAGAATAGCATTTTTAGCATTAAAATCAGACCTAAATTTGCAGAAACACAGGGCTAGTCAATGGGGACTCCATATATGATGTACACCGAACCCAGTTCCATGTTTTGACGCAATTTGACTGACATGCGAGACGGCCAATCACAGAGCTTTTTCTTCATCCCGTTTGACTATCAACTTTGAAACAAAACTCTAATCAATGTCTTTAAATCAGAGATTTCATCAATCCAATGCTTTTTTTTTTTCTCTCAATCTGAAAAGCTCGTTGTGTATTCCTTTGCTCTCCTGCTCAGATCTAGTGCATGGAAATGCAGACAGCCAATCAGAATGCAACCGTCAAGATCCTGAAGCCTGTGACCAGAAAAGTGTACAAAAGATATCAGATGTCAGCTGGTCAACTTGGTCTTTCCTCATAACAAATAAAACACATTTTAATCCAAGTTGTGTGTTTCTTGTCTGACTGTTTGAAGCGCAATCCACTCGAGGCTTCCAGCTGCTAAAAAAAAACCCTGCTCTCTGACACAGACCAGAGGAAAAAAAGAAAAAGAAAACCTCAAGTGTTAATTGATCTTGTCTGGATTCTGTGAACAGAATGCAAATGAACGAGTAACTTCTCTTCTTTTTAATAGACTATGGCGTGTTTAGGTGGGTGTTAAATAAGAAAGGAATAAAACTTTTGACAGTGCAACATTATATAAGCAATGACAGGGCGATTTGATGAAGCACGGCTACTGTTGCGGCCCTGATTATTTTCCTGTCTCGGCACAACACGGAGTGTTTAATTCCATCCAAAGCAACTTTTCCAACACTTCCTGTGCTCCTGTGTTGTGTCTCGGCTAAAACTTTTAGTTTTTTTCCCCCTCACACATTAACTTAGTAAAGCAGAACAACTTACGAAACACAAAGAAATATGAATGCATAAGAATTTCTTCCATCATAGGCACCGTTCAAACCTCGCATTAACATTCCAGTCCTGGGTGATCGGATCACAAGTGTACAGTCAAGACGCCGGTGCTCGAGAAATAATTCGATAATTATATGAACGTTTCGTGTATCACATCCAGAGATGACTTCCTCCCTTGTGTTTTTTTTTGGGTCCACATCTTCAGAACAGGTGGCATGTACTACGGCTCTGTCCTTTGGCTCGGTTTAGCAGCCACAAAAAAAAAAAAAATGCTACATGGCATGTTTGATTCGCTTCCTGTGACGAGTCGACTCAGAGTCGAGTCTCACTAGAGTTCACTCAGAAGTGGACTGAGATCACCAAGCTCAGACGCAGCGAGATATGAATGTTTTTTATTGTGCGGTGTGCTAAAGAAACCTATAAATGAATGAGAGACGAGACGACGAATGAAGCTATGAAAAGCAGCTGCTGTCGTCTCTGCTGTTGTAGCGTCATCTTTTTCCATTAGCCTAGCTGCTGAGAGCTCTATCATCCAGCTCCATTTCCGAACAGTCTCGCAATGATTACGTATATATTTCCCGCTAAGGCAATGACACAGTCGGTTAGTTGGTTCTCTGTTGCTGTCCGGGACGCATCGAGGTGCTTTCACGTTCACACTACAAACGTGATGTGGTCATAAGCGTCCCAGACCACCTCCTAACACCTGTACTTCCGACTCAATGACCACGTACGGTCAGATCGCGTCCAGCTTATGGTGCAGGACGCACGCTAATGCCAGGTTTGAACGTGGCCTTAGACTTCATTGCTTCAGAGTGGACCGTATGTGATGTGCACAGGACACACCTTCCTGTTTCACCCCTCTTCCCACATTAAAAAGAGGACAAAGCTGAAGGAATATCATAAATTAGACGGAAAAAAGAAAAGCATTGCAAAGAAAAGTGGTACTGAAAAACGATTATCGGAAAACAAGCTTTGTGTTCAATGTCTAAAGACTTCTGCAGCTATATTATCATTATTATTATTATTTTTTTTTTTTTGCTGTTGTTCCCCCATCCCCATGAACAACCTCTTTTCCAATCTATAATGGGCTGCTAGTTGATTGTGTCCCAAAATTGTCCGTTTTCTATCTATTCCTGATAAATTAGTGTCCCTAGAATGTAGTGCACATTTGTTCATTTGCCACCTTTAGTGTGTTTGAATGGAGCCCTGCTGTGTTTTTCACCTTACGCAGGTCAGAACACAGCAATCACACTCGCACCGTCTGATCTAGCTGATCTGAGTGAACTCTTAATGAGATTCGACTCTGAATCAATTCGTCACAGGAAGTGAATCAAACAAGCCATGTGGTGTTTTTTTTGGGGGGGGCCAAAGGACAGAGCTGTAGCACTGCAGACATGTCACGTGTGAGGAAAAGACATGCCAAGGGAGGAAATAATCTCTGGATGTGACACAAATTGTTTTAAACTAGTTGTTCTTATAATTATCTAATTATGGATTGAGCACCGGCTCCCTGTTCTCCACGCTCGAGTGATTCTTCTGATTTCTACTCACACTTGGTTTGGTGATGGTTTCTGACCAATGAACGAAGTTTAATGAGGACGTAATCAGCCTGACACTCCCCTCAGACAATGCTTCTTTATTATTTTAATTATTAATTATTTAATTACGCGCGGCGTGAAAGCAAGCCAAACCAAATAGCAAACGAATCAAAGGTTGTTTCTGCTCTGATTCGGACTCAATAAACAGAATACAGTGTGTGAAAATGGTCAATGATCATTCTGAAAAATACGCAAAATAATTGTCTCATCACTAACTGCTAGACCACTAGCATATAGCCTGTTACATTGTTCATTCAATGAAAAAAAAAAAATCTAAATTGTTCTGAATTTAAATGAATTTGTTCTGAATTTTTTTTTTGAGTAACTATAAGAAATATGTACAAATAGCTGCTGGAATCTTTTTATAATCCGAGACACTAATCCAAAGCCTGGTGCTTTTATATCTGTTGTATAATTTCATACAGCTAAAAGATGAACTCCAAACACCTTTATAATTATACACAAACATCCCAAAGGCTTTAGTTTGTGAAAACCTGTTTTTGCTTTCTCGTGGCAGTAGCATGCTTTATACATTATTCCATTAAGCTCCATTAAAGCTGGAAGCCTACTCCTGTATTAATGACGGCTCTTATATAACGAGGAGAAATCTGCCTGTTCTGGGAAAAGCACAGATCTTCATCCTGATGGAAATTATTTACGCCTTTTTTGTGCCTAAATCACATGGACGTACAGTACACATTAATCCAGGATGTCAGGATCCTGACAGGATGACATAGACATGCATTATGTTAGCTCTGAAAGCTCACTATCTGCACGGCTACGTGACATCACCTAATCCGTCACGTTTATATATTTATTTTCCGTGTTGTGAGTAGAGGCAGTGCTTAGCATAGGGCAGGGTTGAAAGCAGGAAGGAGAAACTAAACATCTGGTGCTTTGCTCGGTAAAAAAAACACCCAAAAAACGAATCAAAGACAAACAGCACTACGTATTGTGCCTCTTCAAGAGCTAAACAGCTATGTTTATATGTTTATAATAAGAACGTGGGAAGGGTTTTTGCAGAGTTCGCACGCGGCGTGTGATACGTTTTGATACGGCTCTGGCTAATCAACAGCTGTTTCGAGTTGAGAACTGCAACGCTCGGGATTTTTAGTAATTAGTTTGTTTGTTAAATGAGCCTGAGCCAGCTATTGTACTAACAGCACATATTCTGTTTTTATCCAGTTTAATGCTGAAGCAGGAAAGTGTGTGTAGCGAGACGGTGATGTACAGGAGGGGGTTAAATAGTTCAGGTGGAAATGTCAACCACTGTCCGTCCATCCATCCATCCATCCATCCATCCAGCCATCCATCCATCCATTCATCCATCAGCACTTTTAATTTTGAGTTACACATAAAGGTTTAGAAGCTCAAAACAGAGCTGCCGTTCATCTTATCATCCGCGGATCGCGAGTTTGCGTTCCCGACAATGCCACAGCCATCCATGCCCAAGACAGCAAAACTGTCCATGCTGTCTGCTGTCCCTACTCCGTCTTTCCTGTCAATCACAGTGACACTAGCCAATCCTGGGCATCTGTGAGCTCATGTATGAAAGGAATTATTTATAATTGTACTATCCGTTGTCACCCAGATGAGGATGAGTTCCGTTTTGAGTCTGGTTCCTCTCAAGGTTTCTTCCTCATAGCGTCTCAGGGAGTTTTTCCTCCCAACTGTTGCCCTTGCTCATTAAGGATAAACATATTAAGTTTAAAATTTATATCCTGAATTTATATATTTCTGTAAAATTGCTTTGTGACAATGGCCAATGTTAAGAGCACTATAAATATAAAATTGAATTGAATGTATGTGGAAGAGGGTAGATAGCGCTTTTCTCCAAGTGCTCTGTGACGCAGCATGAGCAGCAGTTCGAAAAGATGTAGCTGGTTGGCTTCACGTGTCTTAAGAGGAAGCCTGACTTAGCCTTCACCCTCGCTGGCTGGAAAGGTGCCGTACGACAGGGGAGAGCTAACTTACGAACTATGAATAGGGATCTCATTCAGCATTTAAATAGGGTTATGAAAACTATGCATGCATTAGTTTATTAGCATTCTGTATAGTTAGCATATCATACTTCTCAAATAACAGTGCAGGTTCTTAACTGTAGCTTTGGCTAAAATCAGAAACCTTGTTGTGGGCAAACTTGCCACCCAGTAGGTCTGTTTTTTAATCAGAATTTGGGCGGAGAACATTTTGATGTTCCGTCCATGGCTGTGCTGCTGATTCGAGCCAAACTGATAAATATAACTGTGCATGCACCATGAGTGTAGAAGTGAAAGCTAACATTATGTATGCAAACGAGCTTATAGGTCCAAGGAAGAATAATAGGTGACATGAATAAAGGTGAACCATGAAAGACTACAAATGTTCCGTTTCTCTATTTAATATTTTTTCCTTAAGATCCATAAAAATCCGTCTGAATCCAAATGACTTCACTGGCTGTGCTCCCTACGTAGAGTATAACATAATGACACCCTACATCCTACCTAGTGCACTGCATGAACTAACTCGGTGAAAGAAAAATCCAAGTGTTCTGAGGTGTTTTAACATTTCACGGCGCATTTCCGCTCAACATTCTCTCTATCTGCACAGCAGATAAAGCATTAGCACCCTAAACTTATATTGGACAATACGATTTGTCGTGTTTTACCTCGTGACAAAGTAAATTGGACTGGACTCCGGACATCTTATATGAACAAAAACAGACACAACCAGCGGACTGATAGTTCTCGAATTGGATTCAGCCCCCCGAGCTGTATCAGTGAAAAAGACCTAGAAGCCGCCGATCTATTTTCAAGGATATAATATTACTTCAAATCTAGGGAACCTTTCAAGGTAAGTGTCTTGCTTAAGGGCACAACTGCAGTGGTCAGACTAAGTAAAAAGCAAAACAGTTCTCCATGAATCAAAAAAACGGCGAAACCCAACATTAAGGCTTTTGTTTTCAGCCGATATATTTGCTTATTACAATTAACGGCCATAATCTGCAATTAGCCCAGAGGTCAAGTCTCCTCTTACCTAAAAAGGTGTAATTATTTTTAAAGCCAAATGAGATTATGTTGCCGTGTATTTAATTATACAGATAACCCTTGAAATGTCAAAGTCACATTATCTGCTGTTGTGATAAGTAATTAAGCTAATGCAATGTAGCAACATCCTTTAAGGTAGTAATGTTACATTTAAAACATAGTCGTGCATCTTCTCAGCTTGTCAACTCAATGAGCTAACTCTGAAGAAAGAGCTAATTGATAATTACTGATGGTGCTAGAAATCACAGAATCACATCCCCCCCCCCACCCCCCTGTATGGGGAATCTAATCATAGAGAGGCTGTGATCATTCACGGAGACTTCACAGTGGGAAAGTGCCTGTCACCGAGGACGTGGATGCGGACTGGCAGAGTTGCGTCATGCTCGCTCACACTTTTATTTCAGGACATGCTAAGGTAACACCTCACGTCTAATTCCAGCTTCGGCACCTGTTTATCCCAGCTTATGAGGCCCGAAGCAACTTGCTCTGATGGACAAGTGTTGTTCGAAGTGATAGAATGTTATTATGACCATGTTCGTTTTTCTTTTTTTTTTTTGGCCTCACCAGGAGCTTTGCTTCATACTGGACTGTTCTAAAGGCAGATACGGACACATGCTGAAAAATCAGAGCTTGGGTGATTGAAGCGAAGAACAAGAAAGGCTACAGTAAAGAGCTCGCCGCTCGGAGATTGGCACCCAGCTGCTGATCTTTTCCACTTTGTTTCTCATTAGAAGGTATTGATAGAATTGACTGGGAGGAGCAGGGACATGAGTTATGACTCCGGGCCTGTCACAGCTCGACGTGCTGACATTTCCATGTGCCTGCCTCCCCATTTTTCTTTGTGGCCGAGAGTAAAGGGGGGTGTCGTTTGATGAGCCAACACCACACATACTGATCTGTGCGAGTCCGCATTTCTGATTTATGCGCTCTCACTTCCTGTGATTCAGCATATGGCATCAACACAAAGAGATTAACGAGGCCAGTGACCGGAAAAAGAGGAAAAGGAAAAGAAAAATCGCGGCACGTCCAGCCCCGCTTCGTTCCAGCATAGCCACATCCTGACTATAAGCGTGATGAGTAAAGTCAGTATAATTCATTAAAACGTGCAGTGCTCATTACTGTCTTTTCAGACTTTTGAGAGACTCATTACCTGCATAATAGAAGAGTCCTTATAACACTGAGACCATTCCTCACTGGAAATTAATCATCTCAGCTCGGACAAAAAAGGGGATTCTCTCGTTAAATATTAAAAATCTTCCACACAATGATTTCTGTTCTAATTTCCACCCACTCCCCGTCCTCACCAAGATAAAAATAAGCCCACATTATCGTGCGTGTGCAGCATCAGGACAAAAAAGGTGGAGAAATACTTACAGTTGACGGTGACTTTCACAGTTCGGGTGTCAGGAGAAGCAATATCGTTCTCAGCGCCACATTCATAATCCCCTGCTGCATCCCGAGTTATTCCGGTTATGTTCAGATTTTCTCCACTCTCGAACTTCCTGGCTATGAACGCAAAGGAGAGGAAACATTCGTATTAGCAAGCAATTACAAGCCGTTTGCAATGAATCCGTGTGCGTTAACATGTAGCGCTTCCAGTCTGGGATACCAACCTGCCGCACATTTGTAACAACATGTCACACGGTTTGTGTATAAACATATATGTAAAGATCAAGGTTATGGAATCAAAGAAAATTCACATCACTCTCATTCGTCTGAGTTCCTACAGTTTTGCTCATGACATCATCTTCCATTTAAACACCAATTTTAAAAAAATAAAACTGTAGCACTTCCTCCGAAGGACTCTACACTTGCCTACGAACGATGCTTGCCTTGGAAGTTGTCTTTTATGAAAAAAAAAAAAAAACAACAGAGAACAAATCTGAAAGAAAAAAAAAAAAATCTTTTAGAGTGTTACAATTTTAAGACTACATGAGTCTTACTGGTCACCTTTTTTTAAAATAAATAAATAAATAAATAAATAAATAAAAGAGGGTAGCTGAGTAGCTGTGACTGGGCGTGGCTGGGGGTGGGGCTAATTTTCAGGCAAGGAACCCTACATTGCTTTAAACTTGCAAATTTGTAACAATTCGTGCGACTCAGTTTGTATTAAACGTTAAGAAAGATAACGAAGCGACGAAGTTAGCGCTCATACTTTTTCTCGCAACTTTATTGTCTAAAATCAAATCCCTTTTTGATATGTTAAAAATTATATCATTTTTAAAAATTTTTCCTCCCTGCCAGCTGACTCCGCCCCCTCTGTTAAAACAACATAACTCTCATTGGTTGCCTTTAAAGGAAAAGGTGTGGCTACGTGGCTATTTTTTTTGTACCTTTACAAGGTTACGATGACAACATGGCCGTATCCTTGCTAATTAAAAATAATTTGCATGACTCAGTTTGTATTAAAAGTTATGAAAGTCAAAAGTTAGACTTTGCTACGAGGTCAGCGGTCGTATTTTTCCTTGAAACTTCATCCGTATAAAATTGAATCCCCCTCGTTTGTTCAAAATGTTGTTTTTAGGTCATGAGATCATCAGGCTTAGAAAGCTGTAGCCGTGCTACTTCCCTAAGAAAAGATGCACAAAATAAAAATTGCAATGAAAACATCGACCAGCCAAACAACAGAACTCTCCCTGTTTGCGTTTTAACCGATAAAAAGATGGGCGTGGCTGTGGGAGGAGCTAATTTCAACCTGAAAGGAGGAAATGCATTGCTTGCTTTCCACTGTTTTTTCTACAATATCTTCAAAATTTCTATGATTATGACAAGTCTAGGGATCATTTTAAACAAAACGCAGCTTCAGCTTTGACAAAATATGTGAAAGAGAAGCAACAAAGAGAAAAACGTACTAATTCTTTAAAATAACGCAGTTCAGTTTCTTCGACAGTAAATAGTGTTTTTTTTTTTTTTCTGATGCATCTATTTATATCCTTCTTTTACAGACACGTACTCTGACTCAGCAAAAGCCACGAGGAATAAAAAAGGAGAGCTAGAATAGAGGATTTGCTAAAAGGAGAGAGGGTGCTTTTGTCCTATTGTCCCGGCATTGTGGTGAAATGTATAGCCGAGGTGTCGTACTGAGCCGAACACAATTGTAGGGCTGTCAGAAACTTTTATCTCCGTTGATATTAAGCAGCGCTGACAAACCTCCTGAGAGGAAGAAGTTCTCCTTCGTTCTGAATAGCAGGTATGACAATGTGATAAAAAATTACTCCCCGAGCCGTGCAATTTGCATACACTTTTGTGTTGTCGCACGAAAACAATGACGTCCTTATAGCGAGGCAAACAAACATGACAATTTAGCGAACTTCAGGGCTATTAAGGAAGTGGCTGAGATGCTCATCTTGGGTGACAAGGTGCTATTTTGCTTCCATTGCTTTGCAAATGAGTCGAGCCGAGGATAATTTTCCTCCGAAATGCATTCAAGTAAACACATCCCAATGTGCATCATCATCTCTGGCTTGCAGAAATCGGTGTATTCGGTGTTATTTGAGACAATTAACACAAAATGTATGGTTTATGATCACCTGTAAATGTAGAACTACAAAATCATATTCTGGATAAAATGAACATACTTTATTTGTCAGACCTTTTTTTTTTAATCTGTTTCTCAGTGCATCAAATGCATTATCCGTCATTTTAAGGCTTGATAATTATTCTCAATAATAATTATCATGATCATTTGATGCTTCTGTGAAAATATTTATAATCCTGGCAGATTATACCGTACTCAAGCTCTTTACTGTAGAGCTACTGTAACTAGATTGTATTACACAACAGTTCTGGATTCTGATTGGTCAGAAGGTGTTGATTAATTATGTTAATGTTAACAATAATTATTATTGTTGATTAATTTTCCAGAACAGCAGCTCTGACAGTAGCGCAGGTTTATATTTAATGTGCTTCTTCTAACATGTTAATGCTCCAACTGTAGGCTGAACTAAAACCGTGTGGAATCATTGGTAGGAGTTGTTTATTTATGTTTACGGAAGGAGTCTCCAGTGTCAGAGTTACAGCTCTATAATTAGGAGTTTATGTTTTGTAGGTTCTCAACGGCATGATGATCATTTCTTCAAGAATGGTGAGGGAGCTGCTATAACGCAAGTCAGAACAGGAACTCGTTTCGCAGACGTTCCGCAACATTAGATGTAACTATAAACGGATAAAAAAGCACAATGTATTGGTGTTTAATGAATATAAATTGCAATCTTTGGCAGGCTGGTGTGGTACAAGAGGAACAAAACACAGGGAAATACTCCACGTCTGGGCGGTAACACTAAACTCGCTTCATCACACCACACCCCTTACTCCTCCTCCTCATCTTCCTCCTCCTCCCTAATTTTCAAGATCAGCGTCGGTTACTTGCCAATAATTTCTGATTTCTGAATTAAATGGCAGCTCCGTGTCGTCTGTTCTAGTTTGTTCTAGTGACTTCCACTCAACTGTTTAACTCGACCAGTAGGATCTTTATCTGTGATTAACCGAGTGGATAATTTCTTTACAGAGATTTCACACCGCCCCATCACTTATCATACTCATTACAGCAAAGGTCAAAATCAGCACAGGCTCCTGACACGTCTAATAAAACGGACGCTGAGTATTTCTGACGTACATGTACATGAAACATATTAGAAGCGATCCTTAAAGACTATTCATAGACTATGTTTTCACACACACACACACACAAACAATCTTAAGTGCACTCTGAACCGTGTGAGGAAATGAAATATGCGGAGAATTATGCGAAAAGCTGCAGCAACATGCCGACCAAATTAGGCAAATCAGAGGAGGTTAATCTGCGATCCCACATTGCTCTGTGTTAAGCGCAGTCACAGTAAGCAATTTCTCACATTGTGTTGAGAGCATGCGGCGCATTTCCTTCAGGTCTGCCTGCTGCTGATAGGACGAGTGCAGCTGGAGAATACATTACAGAGCGAGCCTACGGCGCTCTCTCCATTTCCACAGTTAACCCCTGAGAGAATACAGCAACACCGGACTAAAAGGTGTATGAGTGCTTCCTGTGGGTATTCATCGAGCTGTCAGCCATGAATTATCCCACACACACACATATATATCCCCCAACCCCCCCCCCCACAACACACACACACACACACACACACATATACATACACAGACACACACCAGTTTGCTTTCTCTTTATACCGTCTCTCAACACTAAGCCTGCTAACTTTTCAGGTTGGCCCTGCACTTTCCAGATTAACCATCGACCGTGGCTCTGTCAGGGACGCGGATTGTGTTGAAAGCATGATTCAGAAGATGAAAAAAAACTACTCAAAAAACTTAGTTACTGATCTAAAAGTCTGTGTGTGTGAAATCACGGGCAAACCAAAAAAAAAAGAATTCAATTCAATTCAGTTTGGAGCGTTCAGCCTAAAAATACAAAATTCAGACTGGAGTCGATTAGAGAAAAAAAAAATACCACTAAATATGACATTAAACATTAACATTAAATTGCGATGTATTACTAGACCAGATTAAAATTATAATTTGGCTCCAGAGTGACACAACAGAAAAGCGTTCGCTCAATCATCCAGAGGTCACGAGCTCAAATCCCGGAAACGCCACAGACGAAGACAGCAAAACTGGCCGTGCTGTCTGTGTGGGAGGGGCATACTCTCTCTCCGCTGTCAATCACAGACACTTTAACCAATCGTGCGTGTATGTGTAGGCGTCGAGTGTGTTACAGTCAAGCAGCCTCGAAAATTTCACTGAGATCTGAACTCGCCATGGCTATCAAGAACACTTAACAAGTGCAAAAACACTGGGTACCAATACTTTTATATAAAGCTTCTCATAGTGAGATTGCGTTTTCATATCTGCCCAGGAGCAGCGCTGCTAATTCTGCATTCAGCTTCATCCTTTTCTCCAGTAATAAATGACTCCATGTTGTAAAAGCGATGCCAGTGTTTATTCTGGTTTTACTGAATATGGTTTTCTTGTTATATATATATATATATATATATTTTTTTTTAGAAACGACAGCAGGTTTTTTTTTTTTTGCCCACAAGAGAATGATCTGCCTGCGCTGGGCGCTTAGTGATTTCAGCCTGAGATGGAGGGTTGTTAGGGAGTGTCTATAAAAAGACTAACAGGAGGACCAACCAAACACAAAACAAGCATTCTGGGTCATTCAAAAAATAAATAAATAAATAAATACATACATTTTTCAGCCAAATAATACAGCTGTGCCGAGGCCAACGGTTTAAACCCATTATTTCTTTGATGTTCTACATATTTTCCAGGTTCTTTGTACTAGTAAGACATAAAATAATTCAACTGTTGCACAAAAAAAAATTAAACAACGGCATGTTCTTAAAAGTTTCTGGTCTTCAGGTGTAAATACTGAGACTTGCTTCAGCTTCAGGTCTGAATTTCGTCAGTTAAAAAAAAAAAAAAAAAAATCACAAACGTGTTCACACAAACACTCTGGACTTTGTTTTGCTTACTGATGGAATGAACGTTGGTCGATTATTCGGGTTGTTAGTTTTATTGCTGAAAAACGTTACTCACTTTGTTATTGTTTAAGATGGTGCATTAACGCTGAAGTTAGTGGCTTGCTCATGTGTTAAATAACCTCAAAGAACCTTAATGTGACATTGTGAAAATGCGTGTTCACATTTATTCACATTTACGACGTTTATTCTTTATATAAATGACCCACAACGCTGCCGATAACTGCACACGCAATTCAGCGTATATGAAAATTCTTTAGTTCGGGATGTGCCGTGTCGTGCTGTCTAGTTCATACACACCGTCCTGTGTGTTTATTGTATACTTTTGTCCTCGTCTCACACTGTTGTGTAGTTGCACCTTACGCCTCGTGATACTACTTTCTGTTTTACATCACGGTCCTGAAGAAACGTTCTTACATTCCAAGATATACGTTATACAGAGGAATAACACCGCTGACTTCGGTTAACCAGAGGCGTTAAAGCCTAATCGAAGCAGTCGCTCAAATCAAATCCAAAGCACTTTAATCTGCATTCGCTGAAGATCACGCTTCCAAAGCTTTAAATCACAATAGAAGAGGCTTCTGAAAAGCTTTTACTGGTCAGGAAGTGTAGGCAGAAGGATATGCTGCGGCTGACCTTTCACATGGACCGGCGGTGAAACCTCGCTGGTCGAAAAAGTATCTTGAAATAATAATAAAAAAAATATAGAAAAAAAAAAAAAAAAAAAAAAAAAAAAAAAAATAAGAGCACTTCTACCCATTTCGAAATGTTTTTTGATTTTTAGTGAAGCCAAAAAAAAAAAAAAAAAAAAAAAAAAAAAAA
>CM074917.1:2046046-2056177 GCA_037576815.1 Pangasius larnaudii
CTGTTAGCTTGTTAGCCGCGGTAGCAGTTCACAAGCTTGTCAGGAGCAGTAGCAGTTCATTAGCTTGTTAGCAGCAGTAGCAGTTCATTAGCTAGTTAGCAGCAGTAACAGTTCATTAGCTTGTTAACAGAAGTAGCTTGTTAGCAGCAGTAGCAGTTCATTAGCTTGTTAGCAGCAGTAGCAGTTCATTATCTTGTTAGCAGAAGTAGCAGTTCATTAGCTTGTTAACAGAAGTAGCAGTTCATTAGCTTGTTAGCAGCAGTAGCAGTTCATTAGCTTGTTAGCAGTAGTAGTGTTTTATTAGCTTGTTAGCAGCAGTAGCAGTTCATTAGCTTGTTAACAGAAGTAGCAGTTCATTAGCTTGTTAGCAGCAGTAGCAGTTCATTAGCTTGTTAGCAGTAGTAGTGTTTTATTAGCTTGTTAGCAGCAGTAGCAGTTCATTAGCTTGTTAACAGAAGTAGCAGTTCATTAGCTTGTTAGCAGCGGTAGCAGTTCATTAGCTTGTTAGCAGCAGTAGCGGTTCATTAGCTTGTTAGCAGCAGTAGCAGTTTATTAGCTTGTTAGCAGCATGAACTGCTCGTTAGCTTGTTAACAATAGTAGCAACTCTCATTAAAACTCTTCACAATTCTCAATATTTAGCTACTGTCAGGTTTGCTTAGATTGGGTGAGGGGTGTGGTGTATCTTGAATGCTATTGGCTGTTGTGTTGATAAGTCAAAGATCTGAACACATCGCTACTCTCTGAGTAGTGAGATCTGAGTGAGATTTAAGAGAGATCTGAATGAGATCTGACTGAGATTTGAGTGAGATTTGAGTCAGATTTAGAAAGAATTGAGCGAGATCTGAGAGAGATCTAAGAGATCATTTGATATTTGAGTGAAATTTGCATGAGATTTAAGGGAGAATTGAGTGAGATCTGAGTGAGAACTGAATGAGATTTGCATGAGATTTCAGTGAGATTTGAGAATGATTTAAGGGAGAATTGAGTGAGATATGAGTGAGAACTGAATGAGTTTTGCATGAGATTTCAGTGAGATTTGAGAATGATTTAAGGGAGAATTGAGTGAGATATGAGTGAGAACTGAATGAGTTTTGCATGAGATTTCAGTGAGATTTGAGAGTGATATAAGGGAGAATTCAGTGAGATATGAGTGAGATTTGCATGAGATTTGACTGAGATTTAAGGGATATTTGAGATTTGACAGTAGCTCTCACCATTAGCTGAATAACAGATTTCAACAAATTTGCATTATACTGATAAAAACAAAAATTGGGGAAAATAAATAAATTAAAGCATGAATAAAGTGTCGTGGTTAAACCAGACTAGGCTTTTGAGTTACAGTCTGCACTACTACAAGGTTACAGGATGAATTATTTTAAAGATTTAGACTTTAAACCTTTCTGAAGCCTGCGTTACTCGTATCACGCCAGAAGAGTTAAAGCTAATTACAGTGCGTCAGTTATTAACAGATTCAGACAGGCTTTCTGTGACCCGAGCTCATTTTCATATTTTGCTGTGAAGTCATCATTATAGCCCGGAGCAAACGGATTTGTTTGACCCAGATTTTGTTTTCACAGCTTGGTGATTTGCTAAAAAAGTAAATATGTTGCCTGGCATGAGCTCTGAAGCGATGTTCACCGAGCACAGTTTAACTCATGAACAGATGGTCATGAGAGGCTGAAGATTTGGTGCATAAAATATTTTCTTCTAAATCAGGCATTAGAGAGAGAGGCTGGGCAAAGAGGAAAATAAAAATAAAACGCGAAATAATAAAATATTTACAGAGTTCATTTCCACTACAGATACCCAAGATCATACTGTTAGTGCTGTTACCAAAACTCAACAAAACAAAACCCAACAAAACAAAACAAAACAAAACAAAACAAAACAAAAGTAAACAAAATAAAAAGTCAATAAAACTTAACGAAACATAAAACAAAACTCAACAAAGCAAAACTAAATTCAACAAAACAAACCGGAACAAAACTAAAAAAACTCAACAAAACAAAACAAAACAAAAGTAAACAAAATAAAAAGTCAATAAAACTTAACGAAACATAAAACAAAACTCAACAAAACAAACCGGAACAAAACTAAAAAAAACTCAACAAAACAAAACCCAACAAAACAAAAGTAAACAAAAGAAAAGTCAACAAAACAAAACTAAAAAAAACTCAACAAAACAAAACCCAACAAACCAAAAGTAAACAAAAGAAAACTTAACAAAACATAAAACAAAACTCAGCAAAACAAAACCCAACAAAACAAAACAAAAGTAAACAAAAGAAAAGTCAACAAAACTTAACAAAACATAAAACAAAACCCAACAAAGCAAAATAAAATCCAACAAATCAAACCTGAACAAAACCTAAAAAAATTAACCAAAACTAAACAAAACATAAAACAAAATTCAACAAAACAAAACTCTTTATAAACTATAGGAGTTGAGCTGATGAAATTCTCTTATACTTTATTTTTATTTTCTTTATTTTTCTTTATTTTTATATTAATATATTTTCATTTTGTAAGTTCTTTGTTTCCTTTATTCATTTCTTTATTTCATTTAGTCTTTTCTTTCCCCTCTTTCTTTACCATCTTTATTTTTTCCTTTATTCTTTTTTTCCTACTTTCTATCTATCTATCTTTAAATTCTTTATTTATTTTTCTTTATTTTTTCTTCATTCATTTCTTTCTCCATTTCCTCATGTCTTTCTTTCTTTCTTTAACCCTTTCACACAGCTTTCATGTGTTTTCTTGCTAAGTTTATACGTTTTTCCTTCTTTTCTTTCTTTCTTTCTTGATTTCGTCTTTACTTCCTTTACCTGTACTTTGTATAATGTAATTTGTATTTTCTTTTCTTTATTTTTTCTTTATTCACTTCTTTCTGTCCTCATTTCTTTCTCTCTTTAAGATCTTTCATTTTTCCTTCCTTTTTTTTATCCTTTTCTCTCATTTCTTTCTTTCTTTCTTTAACTTCTTTATTTAGTTTAGTCCTTTCTTTATTTATTCTTTATTCATTTCTTTTTCTATGTCCTCATTTCTTTCTTTCTTTAACATCTTTAACATCTTTCATTTTTCTTTTTTATCTTTACTTTCTTTCTTTCTTTCTTCAACTTCTTTATTTACTTTAGTGTTTTCTTTTTTCTCTATTCATTTCTATCTCTGTGCTCTCATTTCTTTCTTTCTTTAACTTCTTTATTTGGTTTAGTCGTTTCTTTATTTTCTTCCTTATTCATTTCTTTTGAAATGTCCTCATTTCTTCCTTTAATATTGAACTACATTGTGCTGCTTGTACAGAATAAAACCTGATTAGAAATTTGTTTCCAAGCCGCTGGATAAATCACAATCAGCCTGAAAGAATGATTCTGGCGTTAATCCTCGGTTTAGAGTGTATCAGAGTGGAGCAGCAACCTGGGCCGAGCCATCATGGCTGAAAGTGCTCCAGTTTCACCATCAGCCTGACGGAGACGCTCTGTTATTGTTCAGAAAGGGCAAGCACCGAAGACTGATGAAATTTAGCAAATGGTTCCTGTCAGGTTGTGCATCATGAAGCCTAGCGGAGGCTAAATGGTGAACCTTAATGACAAACAGGAGCCATGCATTATTCCGGAAATAACCAAGTCTCTCCACAGGAAGCCCCAAACTCCGAGTGCGGAAGACTTACAACTAGAGATTATAGTGGGCGGAGTCTCGCTACATGACTCTATAGCAACAGTGCTATATACATGACTGTACAAGATTTGTTCATTTGCTTCAATATTGTGTTCAGTCATTAATAGAGAAGCGTTTAATCCGAATATATTTTATTCCCAGACCTGACAACTTTCACGTATTTTGCACAGGAGACTGCAAAATTTACCATCGGAGTACTACGACTTATCACTTCAAAATACACCATGAGCTAATTGATATATGAATCTGGAAGCGTCTGCGGAGGTATTGTGAACTCTCGGATATGAACGGACGCTACCTGGAAGCCCCGCCCACTTTCACTTCGAAATAATAATTTCTCCGTGTATGTTGAACTTAGGCAAGTAACATTAGACAAGTATATATAGCATCACTTTATTAGAGATGCCGCTGAAAATCTTTGACCAAAAATCGTCAAAGAAAAGGTCAAAAGAGAAAAAAAGGACATAATTTCCCACCTAAAACGTTTAAATAGGATTACAACGAAGTGTCAAATCTAAAAATTAATGGTGATGAGAATTAGAAAAACACGGGATTTTTTTCTCTCCTACGCCAGTCAGCATGTTCAAACACATCTTCACAGCATCGGCGGTGAAGATGCCAGGCATGCGGACATCAGACATTTTATAAAATGATTATACTGAATATGTGCTGCTATTGCTGATTTTTAATTGGAGGTTACTGCAGAATCACATCAAAATCCACCACCCAGCTTGAGCTTTCACGATTGCCACTGCCAGCAAGCAGTTCCCGACTACACAGCTGGTAATATTATTAGTCTTTCCCCACTCTCTTTCAACTCTGAAGAGTTGATGGAAATGTTTTTTTTTGTTTTTTTTTTGTCTAGTCCCATAATCGGTACAGGTCATGAGATTTCCCGCAGTCTGCCAAGACGCGGGATCGAAAATATCACTAGATTAACAAAGCTTATTTCATCATATAGACTGATAATGTATGTTTAGGAACGATCCGACGGAGATCACAGCAGGTATAAAATAAAAAGAGCGCTTTTGCGTAACTCCACACAAGTGTCACTTCGGCAAAAAAAAAAAAAATCCAGAAACATGTCACTGTGGACACAAATGAAGAGTCTGCAGGAATCATTCAGCTGTTTTTTTTTTTTTTCCCCAGATTCTGCTTTTTTCCCGGCACGTAATCCCCTCTTGGGATTTGAAGCTTTGTTTTTTTTTTATCTGTCAGTCAGTGTTTTAAAAATGATGAAAGATTGTTTAGCTCCTGAGCCTTTTCAAGCTGATCCGACATTCACAGACAAACCAGGATAAGCATAAAGACAAACCCAAGACATTTGTATACTTTACTGTCGAAATAACCAGGACTAGACTACTGATCAGTGAAGCGCTTTTGTTTTCTAAACTAGAAAATCTAAATCTAAAAACGAAAAAGCAGTGTGAATTTTTTTTTTTTTTTTGCCTGCGCTAGGGGCCTCAGAATATCTAGGTTTATGCTAATCTTAAAAAATTAAAATGGCAGGATGGAAAAGTCACTCTGTCGATAAAGATGAGATGGGAAAAAGAATGACGATGGATGGACGGACTTCCTGTCAGTCTTTTCATAGACACGCCCCAACACCCCTTCACTCCGCCCCCCTCCCCCCACATCTCACGCTCACGCTGGTAATTCTCCTGTCAGCAAAATATCACCGTTTCAAAGAAATGCAGTAAAAGCAGAATAAACACGGGCAGCACTTTTTTCAGGACGGAGTCATTTATTACTTGGTGAAAGGGGATGACGCTGGACGCAGAATTAGCGACGGTGCTCCTGGACAGCTCTGAAAACACAATCTGTATAAAGCACCGGACTGTTTCACGAATCAACGTAACAAATCAAGTAGCAGCACTTTTAGAGTTATAACTCGGCTTTCAAGCAGCTGAAGGACCCACCCTTTAGCTAGCAAAGCAGCATGCTAATACCGGAGATTAGCGCGCATAAGCCTCCACTCATAAACATTATCATAAATCAGCATGAGCCGAACTCTGTGTGTTTACACAGTTATAACGCGGCTTTCAAACAGTCGCATGCCTGAGAGTGCCTGAAAGTGAAGTCATGACAGTCCTTGCTAATGCCAACTCTCGTCGAACCACTGTAGCTTTACATGTAACTATAAATGGATAGAAAGTACAAGGAGTCATCCTTTAATATTGTGTGTAATGTACTAGTTGGCAAATTGCTCTGGTAGAAGAGGAATAAATCACTTTCTGCCTTTTGGAATTGAGTCAGTGTGTGTTTCTTCTTCTAGCCGTGTTTTGAAGCTTTAATGCAAGTCACGGGGAAATGACACTTATTCCCATTAAAGAGGAACTGGATATTATTTTTAAACCTCTCTTCTGTGTGGAACGACATCTCCAGAGCTGTGCTCTTTACATACGACGGATTTCTATTCTTCTTAAAAACAAAACAACAGCTAAATTAATTGGATCCTCCAGCTCCTGAGCGTGGGAGGTGGCGCCTCGCGCCTCACATCCACACACGAAGCCTGTCATGTTGACTTTTTTTTTTTCCACGACAAGCCAGAAGATCAGATCCAGATTCCTCCTTCAAAACGGGGGGACTAAAAGCTGAGCGCGGACTCGGCGCGCGCAGGGGTAGAAACGCGCCACGGCGTCGAGAGCGTCAGGATTCCAACCGAACATCTTCTCACAGGAGGGTGTCGGGACGTTATTGTTCCTTCTTTCCTGCTCTGTGGAGTGACGTGCGGATTCGCTCAGACGTGGTGTACCAGTGGCGTGTGGGGTGCAGCTGAGTGATAAACAGCGCCATAAACAGCTCTGTTCAGAAGCACAGCTCTCAGAGGATTACGCCACGGCTCGGCTGTACGCCGCGTGAATGTTAATGCAACGTGCACCGAGGCAAAAATAATCCACTTTCTTATTTTCATACGAGCGCTCGGTTCATCCCTTATGTAACACTTCGTCCCATCACATGTCCTCAAACGTGCACAGCATGCGCTTGAAATCCAAACCTTGTCTACAAACGGATGGATGAATTTTCTGTGACCTTAACCCTTGACCAGTGTACATTCTTTAAATTTTTTAATACTATTGTAACATTTAACATACTTTTTTCTTTCTTTTCTTTTTTTTTTTCTTGAAAGCCACACTGCTGCCCGACCTAACGGGTGTTACTGTTACTACATGGGAGCGTATCGTTTTCCTGTAACCGCACATCCGGAAGTGTGTTACTCCTCTTACACCATGACGGCACGTGTGTGTTATTCTTTACTCCACGCAGACGGGTTGTTTCTCCTCGTTATTAACCGTCACGCTTGTAAATCCACATTCAGTCAATATTTCTGAAGGATGGTAAAATAAAAATAAAATCATTTAAATGTCGTTCGTCTGAATGTGACCCGCAGAAGCATTTTAAAGGAGCAGCGCATAGAATTCATCTTCATAGAGCGAAATTTCTAATATTCATTTATGAAGTAATATGAACGAAACAAACGAGAGCGGAGATTCTGAGTTTCTCTCACGACCCCATTTGTAAATCAAGCGATGCCACATTGGCATGTGACCCCTAGTTTGGGAACCTCTGGGTTAAAGAAATAGTCCCTAAGCCCTAACCTTTAACCCTAACCCCTAACCCCTAACCTTTAACCCTAACTCCTAACCCTTAACCATAAACCCTAACCTCTCACCATAATAACTTTTTTTTTTTTTTTACTTTGTTCATATGAGAATTCATATGAGAAATCTTGGAAGGATCCAAGATTTTTTAGAGCAAAATTTTTTTTAAATGTATTAAAATATACAAAGTGATAAGAAATTAATTTAGGAAATAGGCTAATTTATGCACAAATAAGAAAAATAAAATGAAAAAAATATTCTGCACAATAATCACCAATCAATATATTTATTTATTTACTAATTGATTGATTGTTGCTATTTTTATTATCCTTTTTTTTGTTTGTTTTTTTTACTTTGCTAACATCCCCAATTTCCCACCTCAGATTCTTCACATAACTGTTTATCAAAATATTTTCTGGAATTCCTCAAATAAATGAAAATAAAATAAATAAATAAATAAAATTACTACTGAAGATATGAATGTTTCTCCTTCAAATGTTTCATAAAAATAAAATAAAATATATATTTTTTCCCCCACATGGGGAATTGATTAAATATGAAATAAAAACTAACATGAAAACCAAATATAATATCCAAGAAAAGTTCATCTTTCGAGGCAAATCATTGTGTGATGTAAGGAACTACTGATACATGAATCATCAAACATTTCAAATTTCAAACTTTCCAACAATACAGTAAGATAAAAGCTTAGTTAGTTAAAGGTTAAACTTTTATCTGAAAAACGGAAAAATACAAGAAAGAAATGTATGTTAAATGTAATTGTGAAGATGGAAAAAGTATCAAAAAAAGAAGTACTGATACCAAAAATCTGCAATTCCTTATTGATTTTCTTTTTATTTATTTATTTCCAATTGTGTTAACAGCCCAGAGTTACCACCTCATATTTTTCCACATAACTGTTTATTAAAATATTACAAGAAAACGTTCAACTTTTAGAAGTAAAAGTACTCAAGATATCTAGAAAAGTACCTGGAAAAATCCACAAAAAAAAAAGAAAGAAAGAAAGAAAGAAAGAAATTTACGCTTAGTTACTGGAGATAAGGGAAACAAGTGTCGAAAAACATTATACTGTAATATTTATACTAATATTCATTCATTTCTTTTACATAGAATTAATTGTGCATGTTGGAAAAGATGGAAATCGACGGAAAATCTCCAAAGATTCCTCACAAACTTGTTGGGTGGAAGTCACGATTTTTGCCTGGTACATAATCCATTAATTCATACACAGTAAACAAAAAAAAAAAAAAGTCTACCGTAGCCGTCAGTGTTCAATTATTTAAAAAGCTTTTCATTTGAAAATTCGGAGCTGTGTGATTGAGCCTCAGGGTCTGAAAGCACCAGGCTGATGGAAACACGGCCACCGCGTTGCACTTTCTCTAAAAAAGTTTCACCTTGTGATTTGTGAGGCTAGTGTTAGTGTCAACAGTAATACTTTCACTCGTCGCGATGCTGTGATGTATTTAAGGAACAAATCCCGGCTCCACCGAGTTCATGTCTCATGCCAACCTTCATGATTAGTCATATAGTGGTGGGCGGTTCACCGAGACACAGGAACACATTCGCTAAAGGCTAGAAATTTTTATACCCAGCTTCCACTGCTGCTTTCTGCGGCTCTGCTGTGTTGATGTTCATTATGCTATTTTGACCACATGTCATCTCACGCCAAACAAAATACAGCAGGTTCAGCTACCACGTGGTAAAACTGAGCAGCTGTGGGTCTCACATCAATGAAGACAAAGCGATGCTTAAAAAGTGCATCCTAGAGCATGAGGAATAATTTACATGGACATTTAAATGGAACATTAAGATCTAATTTCAGCACTGGTTTTGTAGCACAGTGAGTACAGTGATGAGTAAATCCTTAGCATCCGGTACAACATGTCGTATCCAGGCTGGTTTTTTTATTCGTAGTTGCCCGATGACCAAGTAGATCCAAAAACCAGAGAAAGACAATAAACGCTACTTCATACTGCCTTTCACAAAAACAAAAACAAACCTTTTCATTTCATACATAGCGTGGTGTCATGCACCTTGATGCTGTAACTATAGCTCATGCACTTTTGCCAATTAAGACACGTTGTTCCTAATTTTGGCGGGTTTTTAGACCTCTAAAAATAGAGCCTAGTGACAAATCTAACGACTGTCAGAGCAGACATTAGTAACTGTCCTGCACTCAATATAGCTCTCCAGCTCACATCACAGCTTCTGTTAGATGAGATGAAAGAGCAGGTTCACTGGACTCACCACCAGTGTGTAAAGCCTGACTGAGTTCCACTTGCACTAATCACCACTGTTCCCAACAACCAATCACTGATCAACATTGTTCCCAACAACCAATCACTGATCACCACTTTTTCCTAAAGACCAATCTCTGATCAACATTGTTCCCAACAAACAATCACTAATCACAATTGTTCCCAACAACCAATCACTGATCGCCATTGCTCACAACAACCAATCACTGATCATCATAGTTCCCAACAACCAATCACTGATCAACATTGTTCCCAACAACCAATCACTGATCACCACTTTTTCCCAAAGACCAATCTCTGATCAACATTGTTCCCAACAACTAATCACTAACACCGTTGTTCCCAACAACCAATCACTGATCGCCATTGCTCCCAACAACCAATCACTGATCATCATTGTTCCCAACAAACAACCAATAACTGATCATCACTGTTCCCAACAAACAACCAATTACTGATCACTATTGTTCCCAACCAACAACCAATCACTGATCATCATAGTTCCCAACAACCAATCACTGATCACCACTTTTTCCCAAAGACCAATCTCTGATCAACATTGTTCCCAACAACTAAT
>CM074917.1:2056187-2067132 GCA_037576815.1 Pangasius larnaudii
GTTCCCAACAACCAATCACTGATCACCACTTTTTCCCAAAGACCAATCTCTGATCAACATTGTTCCCAACAACTAATCACTGACACCGTTGTTCCCAACAACCAATCACTGATCGCCACTGTTCCCAACAAACAACCAATCACTGATCATCACTGTTCCCAACAAACAACCAATTACTGATCATCACTGTTCCCAACAAACAACCAATCACTGATCATCACTGTTCCCAACAAACAACCAATCACTGATCACCATTATTTCCAACTGTCAGTGATACAATGACAACATTTATAGTATCAAATTAACATCTGGCAATTTTAATAAAGTGCTAACCATTTCTGTTTTGTCGTCAATTTTATTTTGGATAAAGTTTTTTTTTTTTTTCATATGAAGAATCACAACACAATGTGTTGTATTGGTTCTGAAGAAAGTGTTGTTATTGTTACAAGCCGAGGCCTTAAACAGAGACCAGTAGAGAAGATTGAATGCAATTATGAGATGGAAAGATGGAAAATCCTGTTCAGAGCAAAACCAGTGTGCATCCAGCAAAGTCATCATCTGCACAGCACGTGTGATTCGCACTTCTATCAGCTGTTTACAACACGTCCAACATCAGCATGGAAACTGATATTTCGGCTCTGCGTCATCTGCCTCATCTCATTAGACCCGCGTCCTGCAGTCAAGGACACGCGCCGTATTCACTTTCAAACTTCGCAGCCTTTTCTACTGCGTCCTTGGTCTTTTGTACTCTTCTGGATTGAACATGGAGGTTTTCTGAGTCAGGCTTTTGGGACATGTCACATTTATATCAGTGATTCCGCTGTATTTTTTAAAAATCATTTTTCAACATCTGAAAAAAAACCTGTTTAAAAAATGTCATTTCAGTTAAAAAAATAAAATAAAATCATCTCAACATCTCAACTAACGACTTTTTTTTTTTTACAAGGTTTCTTTGCTCTTAAATATTTTTAGCACAGAATTAGCAACCACCAAGAAGAAGAACCATAGTTCTTCCTTCATCATTCATCTTCACTTCAGTTAAGTTTCCTACATTACCCACAATGCCGTGGGTAGGATTTAGCCCTTGGTTCATCTCTATGTTAAGAGTGCAATGCAGCGGCGCTTTAGTCTTTTAGTCAGTCCGGCTCACTCACTTCTTCATCTGTACACTCTGCTCAAACATTTCAGCTTCCAAAGCTTCAACTGTCATGCTAACTCCACCTTCAGCTGCATTGCATTGTGGGATGTTGAGTCCAGCGATTGCTCCAACGTCTACACTACACTACTTCTGTGCTGGATTTCTCAATTTATATGACGTCGAACGTCGTTAGAAGTTGAAGTGCGAGTGAGAGAAGAAGCTCTTGTTCTAGCTAAGCATTATCGCTTTGTGGAAAATCTTTGGAAAATTTTTCCACCTATTAAACACCACTGAAATCACAAATATTGCAATATAAACATATTTAACATGTTTACGTTTTGCTACAATGCATTTCACAAACTTAAGCTGCACGTCAGTCCTAATGGAATCTTGCAAACAACGGGATGAGAGAAAGCGGAACTTTTGCAAACGTGCACTCGCCCTTCCTGGCTAGCAGAGATAGGCAAATCCCCATCTAGCGTTAATGCTATCTCTTTCTTACAAATATTGGAATAATTATGTGTCGCAGGAAGGGTCCGCTGAGACGCAGACACCTTTCTGGCTTCTGTAATTCTCCGAGCTTAATGCAGAGGAAGCTCTTGGTCAAAGAAGAACGGGCTAGCCTTTCGTCACTTCTTCCCTTCTTCCCTGCTTCTTTTGCACTTACAGACATCACAGTGATTCAGAACATGCAGTCTGAATAGACGCAAGAGTCAGAAAATGATGTAAACTGTAATAAAAAAAAAAAACTAGAGAAACAAACTGAATCAATATCTCGAGAACTTAGCTACGAGTCAGACTTTGCATTTAGTGTGTAAGAATGTCTAATCTGGAGTTTCCTAACTAAGGGTCGATCTCTTCGCTCGTTTTATTCATTTATTTTACAAATGAATCTTACAAATATCGCACCGTGATGCCGGGGTTTGTATGCTTGCTATTCTGAAATGTCACATTCAAACAATCCAACTTTAAATGAAATGCAGTAGCGTCGGAGTTCAGCAATAAAAACGGATACATTTCTCCGGCCTGTTGCCTCCGCTATTTCCTCAACATCATCGAGTGACTCTGAGTCAGTGGGACAACAAAAGTCAAGAAAATGAACTTGAAAATATGGCGAAATATTTATTGAATACAGCTTTACAAACGGAAATGAGGAGAAACCAAAAACGCGAAGGATTCGGAAGAACATTTTCCGTTTTCCGTTATTTTTTTTTCCTGGTTTAATTGATGTGTGTTATTAGGTAGTCCAGCTATCATGAATCATGTGACCTGTCATGTGGCGAAGTCTACTGATAAGTGACCAAGATCACGGATTTATTATAAGACAAAAATGTTTCGCATTTCACTCAGACGCAATGCACCACGTCAGCATTAAGAGAGATACAAAATGAATCAATAGACAAAATTCGCTGAAAGCTCATATTTAAAAAAAAATAAATAAATAAATAAATCATAAAAATTACTGTAGCACAATCGATTTAAAAAAACAAACAAAAAAAAAACTGGCTGTAGTTCAGCAACATGGCTTCTGCACCAGATCCTCTGTTGTGGTTTATCCAATCGCGTGCTTTCACGCAAATTATGTAGCTATTAGATCAGAGACTAGCTACAGAGAGCGCAAGAGGGACGTTTTCTGGTCTGAAGCGACGACATGAAATCACAAAAATCCACGAAAAGTCAATGACAGAAACAGACGTTTGAAAGACAACTGGACGGAGGACTACGCATTTATTCTCTTTAGTCTAAAACAGATGTTTCATATGTTCAGAGTAGAGGACAAAAAAGTCGTGAGCGGAGTTTTTTTTTACTTTAATACAGGCGTCAGACATGGAGTCGTGGAACATTCGGGTTGCTCACGTGACTCTGAGCGACGAATTTACCGAATTCGTTCAGCTTTAGTAGCTGATTTATTTATCCTGCTCACGATGGTTTAAAGGACTGTTTTGTTTATATTTTGGGAAATCGAACCAACCAGCTTAGTTTGTTATAAAATATTGTGGGGGACGTACAAGGAAGTTATAACACATGATGAAAATAATATACGCCATATTACGCCAAGTTAACGAGACAAAAAAAAAAAAAAAAAGTCGGTCAAAAGTTATTAAGTCGTTTTACCGAGAAACCGGAAAGTGTAAATTGCTCTGTCCGGCAAGATTTACAAGGCACTGACACTGGAGACTCCTTCCATGCATGTTACAACATCTACTAACGAAAAGAATTCACTGTATCAACACTTGCACATTTTTCTTTTTAGCTGTCACTATAGAAACGTTAACGTATTCGAAAGAGCGCTTTAATATATACCTATCACGCTAGTCCAAAGTTGTGACGTGAAGTGGCACTGCGGAAGAAAACCCTGACACTTCAAACACTGTCATATTTATAGCCATAAAGGAATAATTAAGCACGAAAAATAAGTGTTATCCAAAACTGCGTAAGCAAGAAATTTTATGTAGCTGGACAAATTTGTGTTGAATACCCCTGGCTCCGAGGATTAGCGATACTCCGATGGAAACACTGATTTCACACACACACACACACACACACACACACACACACACACACAGGGAGCAACGTGAGGGTGACCCAGAGTTCGAGGTGTGAGAGAGCCAGGATGGGAATCTTGCGAGACTTGACAAAAAAATGCTAAGCACAGGACGTTTTTCTCCTCACGCCTGCGGGAAGCAGGTGGTCAGAAATGAGGCCTGTGGGAAGATGAGAGGTGGCACCTAGCCAATGTGACTGTACATAAGCATTACCGGTTCCTCCATGATCCAGAAGGAAGAGAGCACTGCCAGGTACAGGTGAGCGATATGCCCAAAATATCATTATCACGATACTTGAACATGATATGAATCACAAGAACCAATGAATCTGCTAACAAACTTCCAGCCGGATAACCGTGTTGCACACAAACCTACTGACAAAAACCACTACGTTCAATGATAATTTATTTTTAAAAACTTCAATCTAGAACCCTTTCAGAAAAGCTTATACTTAGGAACTTAGTGAACTTTGCAAAAGTTCTAGGTTTCATTAAGACCTCTTTCGAAAAGATTTCAGCCTTTAAAGGTTCTATGTAGAACTTCTGTAGAAAACTAAGAACCCATAACTATCCAAGAACTACGCAAAGAGCCTTTGGCAAAAGCTACACCTTATATAGAACCTTATATAGAACCTTATGCAGAACCCTATAAAACAAGGTTCAATGAGAAATCTAATTTTAAAAAAGGTTCCAAGCAGAACCACTTTGGAAAGCATGCAATTTAGAGCTTTCTACTCACATCCTAAAGGTTTCTGTGTTTTGTTCTTCTGAAAGGTTCTATCTAGAACTCTAAAACAGTTAGTTAAATCTAATTAGGGATAAATCTAGGACAAGAAATGGTTCTTAAGTCCCTCTGAGGGAACCGTTAAAGGCACCATTTAGAGCCCTACAACAGAGGGTTATAGGAATAACCCGGTCCACAAGATTCTTAGTAGGAAATGTCATAATTTTATACATTAAAAAATAAATAAAATCATTGGTGAATTGGTGTGGAATAAAAGGAATAAAGCACTGTTTAGAAAAATAATCAGCTGCAGGGTTTTTTTTTCGAGTGAAATGCGAGTCGATGCCATCAAGGACAACTGAGAGGTACTGAGAGTTGATCCTGTAGACGCGTGATCTATAATTTCAAGGAGAAACTGTTATAAGAAACCTTTCTGTCAAACGCAATGTAAAAATGTGAAAGGCTAAAAACTTAGATGATCATACACTGTTTTTTTTTTTTTCTTCATCCTCCACATTGCTTTATACACCGGTTACATCATTAAGAGCGCACAGACTTTCACCGAGTCCTTCACAACAGCGTAGGATGTTTCTACAGTCATTAAAACATACCATTTTACTGGCTCTGCTAACTCCGCTAACACTGCTAATACCGCTAACACTTCTAACACCACACATGTCTAATAAAATAATGAGCTGAAAATAAATCTGCTCCTCGGCGATGCTGTGTGACGCTTCCGTGTCGTTCGCGGCCTGAACAGGCCTCTGCTCTGCCTGGAACGCCGAGGTCTGAAGCTGCTGCGATGATGGATGACACGCTTCCACCAAAGTCTCTCTCCCTTCCCTCGTGACACACACTCACGGCCCGACGCTTTTCACTGCTAATTGGGCAAACCTAGCAAATTCCTTCACCGAGACAGAGGCCGGCTAATTTAGCAGCTGATAACACAACCCAGAATTTGTCCAGCGAGTGTCCGGTAATGCTCATGCTCATGTAATATTTAAATATTACAGAGATTACGCGCAGCACTGAATGACCCTGAGCTCTAAATAGAAGAGCTTATTCGTTTTAATTATGGTGATGTTTATTACTGTGGTCATCTGTCTGATTAGTCGGAAGGTGCTGATTCGTTTTCGAGAGCGGCAGCTCTGACAATAACGCAGCTGCAAATCACAGAATGCGTTATCGTTTCTATAGTAACAAATTAAATAACAAAATTTTTTTTAAAAAAAGGGTACTCGTTGATATGGTTTTCTGTAAAGAGATGTTTACTTAGCCTTTATGGAATGAGTCTCCAGTGTCAGCGCTTTGTAAAAGTCAGAAGAGGCAGCTTTTGCTTTCTCAAAAGGCACAAAAAGGACGAGACAGCAGGAAAGTTTAGTTTAGACACTTTAGCTTCTGTGGTTGGGGTGAAAAAGGGAGCTAATTCTGATTTGGTACTTGGGTAGCACTGATGTCACTACTACTAAATATACAGAGGTCCCGCCCACATCAAATACCAAGGAGAACGGCAGAAAAAAAAATCTCTTATCTTAAAAACAACAACAACAACAACAACAACAACAACGTCTTTTCTCTTGGTAAATTCTCCACGGAAGCTATAGCTAACAGTAAGAAGCTCATTATAATAATGATAAAAAAAATAATTTGACCAGGAATTTCAGTTTTCTTGAGAGCACAAACAAAATAGTTTGTATAAAAACCAAAACCCCGCCCCCAAAAGTATGACTAATTAAGTTTGATACAATACGTTATGAACATCCCTAGAGGAAACGCGACACATTTTGTCTTAAAGCTCGGCACCATTTGTTGCCTTTGTTGTTTCGCATTTTTTAATTTCTGTATAAAGCTACTTCAGTGGCTAGTGCTATACTAACGTTATATTTTAGATATATCTTAATTCCGCAGTTAGAAGAAAAAAGATCGAGTCACCGTTACTCAAAATCTCATGTGCTCATACACATCAACCTGCAACTAACGTGAGCTAATTTACCCGCAACTGACTAGCCAGCTAGCTGGTCAGGGTGGCAGAAGGATACCCAATTTGCATATTCATGAATATTTAATGAAGGTGAACGTGTAGAGTGGTTCCCTTTGCCAGTTTATTGGTTTAAACAGTATATTCTTCTACAGGAATGAATTTTATAGCTCAGAGAAACTTTTTATTTTAAGGTGATTCAGCACTACTCTGGTCATCTATCAGTCTTGACAAGTATTCTTTAACTATTTCACAGACTCAGTTTGAAGTTTAAAGGTGACCAGGCTTTGTCTGTGGCAGCTCAGAAATTATAGAACAGCTTATCCATTATATAAAGTCGCTCCCCACAATAGACTTTTTTTTAAATCCAAGGTTAAAAAAAATAAACACAAAAAACATATTTATCCTTCTAGGCGTTTGAGTCTCTTTAAGGCCAGAAGTATCAAGTCTTCTGTCTAGTCATCTCTTATTCTTTTACTGCTTTTTATTGCTTCATTCCTTTATCAATATATTTGTTTCCTTCTCGATTTTATTTCATTTCTGTTTGACATTACTTGATGTTTTTTTGCGCAATGCTTGTCTTTTGAATGTACTCTATAAATAAAGGCGGCAATGACTCTGATTTGACTTTGACTTGCCTTTGGCTTGATTTGACCTGACATGATTTGATTGCCTTTGACTTCATTTGACTTTGATTTCACTTTTACTTGATCTGACTTGTTTTGACTTTGACCTGATTTGACTTGATCTGACTAAATCTGACTTAATTTGACTTTGACTTGATTGGACATTATCTGACTTTGACTTGATCTGACTAAATCTGACTTAATTTGACTTTGACTTGATTGGACGTTATCTGACGTTGACTTGATTTTGACTTGTTTTGACTTTGACTCGATCTAAATTAATCTGACTTGATTTGACTTTGTTTTGATTTTGACCTGATTTGACTTTGATCTGACTTAATCTGACTTGATTTGACTTTGACTTGATTGGACGTTATCTGACTTTGACTAGTTTTGACTTTGACTTGATCTAAATTAATCTGACTTGATTTGACTTTGACTTGATTGGACTTTATCTGACTTTGACTTGATTTTGACTTGTTTTGACTTTAACTTGGACTGAATTAATCTGACTTCATTTGACTTTGACTTGAAATGACTTTATCTGACTTGATTTGACTTGTTCTGCCAGTTTGCCTCTGACTTAATCTGATTTGATTTTCCTTTGAATTGATTTGACTCAACTTACCTTGATTTTAATTTTGATCTGATTTGCCTTGGACTTGACTTTGACAACTTGACTTTTGCGTGATTTGTACATGAAATGTGTCGCTTTCAAATGTACATTTTCATTCCCTTACTTTATAAGTAATATAACAATAATAATATAAATCAGCATTGCTCAGTAGTCTGAAAAGAATTAAGTAACTTTGTGACATTTGGTCAACACTTTTATGTATTTTTCTTTTTTCATTCACAATTTAGATTTTTATTGGTTAATGGAACAGTAACCTCTAATATTCAGAGCTCTTGATATCAGTGACATAACCAAAATTAAAAAAAAAAAAAAAAAATGGGATTGGGCCATCACTAATAATCAGCCTTTGAGTTAAGTTAATCATTTAAAAATCCCAGAGTGCAGCGGGTCTTTAAGATTTCCAGACTAAACTTGGTTTTTCCTTCACTCACTTTTCATGAGCGGCGAGTTTTCCGTGCTGTAACACAGATGCAATCAGTTCATTGTGCCATCTGCTCTTCACCGACCAATTTTTCAGTATTGATTCATGTGATGTTTTCTCACATCAGTGACTGCAGATACAGTCACATCAAACAGAAATGACTTCACCTACCGGCAACACCGACTGCAGCACGATTCTGCTGTTTTTTTTTGTGTTTTTTTTTTGACACTTATAGACACTGAAATGTAACTATTGCACGACACAAAGATTACACACAGGTTTCATCATTTATGTTTCATCACGTTTTAACTGAATCAAAGAATCCGAGACGGGCATAGGGTCATCGGGGTGGCTGAGTTTCCATCGACTTTATGCACGGAATAAAAGTAAGAAAATGAAAATATACTCGGGAATAAAAATTATGCTGCCGGCAAATTGACATGCATTATATAATGACATGGTTTGCTGCATAAAAAAAAAAAATCTAGAGACCAGTGATGAATATTAATCGGTTTTCCAATCGTTCTTTTGTTTCAGTTAATCTCCAGAACAACTGATCACATGACGCTACTGAAATTGTCCTTTTGCTAATGTGACGTCGTGTCCCATCAAATTTTTAACAACTAGAAAACTAAGAAGACTGAATTTCCTGTCACATGACACTCAGTATGTGGAACTGCAAAATATTTCCTGCCAAAAGTCATTTTACTTCATTTCAAATACATACATATATCTATATCATCAGTGTATCAGCTAAAGTCAACTGAAATTGTCAAAAAAAAACACACACATTACAAATAAATGCTGTTTCTATCATCAACTACCAAAAAAAAAACAAAAAAAAAAACAAGCATTCCTACCTAATGCTTATATCACTAAAAAAAAATAAAAAAATTGAAATTCAAATACACAAGAACTCAAAAACATGATATTTAATTGGTGAACTCTTGGATGATTTGGGTCAAATTTACTAACACACTTGATAAATTCATGTCTTTTAATTTCAAACTTCTGTATAAAACAGACCAGAGGGCGAGTTAGTTACCTCAGTTAGCTAAACAAAACAAAACTGCTACGGTAAATTAGCTAAAATTAGCTAAAGTTGCTACGGTAACAATAAATATTTTTCTAACATAAGACTAATAAATCAGTGAGAGAACAGCGATGTAAGTGATACTGAAATCCCATTTGTGTCGCTAGTTTACTAGCAGTTAAATAAACCACGTGGGATGGGAAGAGGACATGAGTGGGTGTCTAATTTCCATATTCATGAATATTTATGTATGTATTTGCATTTTAAATGAGGGTGAACGTGTATAGATGTTTCTCTGCCATTTTTAAGTGGTCTCTCAGGCATAAAAACATAACATGTCTTATTATAGTTACTTATACTAATTTCACTGGTTTATTTTTTTTTTTAATATAAATTAGACACAAACAGATATTTTAGTACAATTATTGTTTATTAAAGCAGTCAGTAGTCTGAAAGAAATCACATTACTTTTGTATTCAAAATGTATTCCAAGATCTTTTGTGTATTTTTACCTTCTTTTTTTTTTTTTTTAATTAGGGGTCCAAGCACCAAAGATTCTAATCAGTAAGTGGTTTCTTAATGATGACTGCATCATATAAAAAAATATCAGCCAATCAGCTTTTAGCAGGCATTGCAAAGGGTTACTATTGAGCTACCAATCATGAAACCTGAACATTACGACCGTGTTTATTGCTCTGAGTAACTTGGTATGATCTGGCCACGGTGACACGTTTTGAGAAAGGTGCTTGGACCCCACAGATCGCTGCTTGCAGGTTATACTTCACATTTTATACATGTCTGTAAGATCCATTTGTACTTACTAGAGTTGTGTCTGATGTTCAAATCCAATTGACTTTTTTTCAATTCCCAGCCTTTATCCTTTCGTGATCAGGTAAAAGTTAACGCATGCTTCTGACTTTTTAAATATATACATAAGTGATTTAACGGTGTAATCCCTGCAGTCCTGTTAGCTCTGTTAGCTAACACCTGGCCAAATAACAAAACCCATGATGTATTTATCGCATAATGGAGTACAGTCAGCATCACTTGAGCAATGTTGTGATGATGAGGCGCTGAGGGGAATTCGCTGTTCACACAGACATGAAGAGACGGAATAAAAATAAAGATGTATATGATTTATAGGCCGAGGCCTGGCGCTGTAAATATTTCAGTGTCATCTGACAACAGATGTGTCGGTGCTGTAGGCGTACGAGTGTGTGCTCGCGACTGGAGTGTGGAGAACAAACCAGACAACTACAAGCTGTACACAGTGTATGACTGGCGCTCTAGGGAAGCAATCGACATGTGAATAAAGCTATAGTCATTTCTAAAAACTAAAGGTCTTTACAAAAAAAGTGACATTATCTTAAACATCAGAGACGGAGATACTAATACCGAAGAACTGAGTTTCTACTAATAGCAAAAAGACTTCCTAAAATGATCAAACTCACATGTTTCAAACAAACTGCTTTACAAAAAGAAATATACACCCCTCAACACAAAAAAGAATGTGACACACAAAATTTAATTCAAATACACTTAAAAAAAAATTGTGCAATAAATGAGTGCAAAATTAGATGTTTTTAAATTAAAAAAAAACTGCAAGGGAAGTATAAAAATTGGTAATGCTCTAAAAAATAAATAAATAAATAAATAAATAAATAAGTAAAATAAAATAAAATAAAATAAAATAAAATAAAATAAATGATTATAATTCATTCCATGAACCTCATTCATGCTGAATATATTTCAAAAGAATAAAATAAAATAAAATAAAATAAAATAAAATAAAATAAATGATTATAATTCATTCCATGAACCTCATTCATGCTGAATATATTTC
>CM074917.1:2072078-2084578 GCA_037576815.1 Pangasius larnaudii
AATATATATATATATATATATATATATATATATATATATATTTTTTTTTTTTTTTTTTAAAAAGAGTCTGACAGGCTTTTATACTGACTCGGTGAATGACAGAATGTCCAGCAGAGATTACTGCAAGAAAAAAGAAAGAAAGGAAGAAAGAAAGACAGAAAGAAAGCAGAAGAAGCAGTGGTCCATCACGGCTCCATCTCAGCGCTAAAGTACAGACTTTACACACGTGTCAGAAAGTGAATGTCAGATATATGTCAGCGAATGAAAGGGCTTTTCATTCTGACGACGCTGGAAGCCGTGTCTCCTCTCTGGACAGCACCGAGACAGATTCTCAGAGTGCTGGAAATGCGAGAAATGTGAGACGGCCTCGTTTACAGCTCCGGTCCTGCGACAAGGGGAAAATAAGTATAAATATAAAACACTGTAAAATGCAGCGTGTGTGTGTGAGTGAGTGAGTGAGTGAGTGAGCGAGCGAGAGAGCGAGCGTGTGATCTGAACTGTGAATCTTATAAATACATAAACGTCACGTTATCTAGAACGGAGGAAACTCTGAGCTACAACGAGACGACCTGCTCTGTAGTCTAGAGCCGTATCAATGCAGTTCTCCGCCGCTTCAGCTATCAGCTATTCGGCTGTCAGCAAAACTTTCCAGGATCATTAAATATATAAAGCGAGCTAGCTCGGAGGACAGAGGCGGTGTTTTAGGGCAGATAAGATCTGGCCTATTTGCAAAGGCAGAATAAGGACAGCTGTCTAATGCATGGCCTGCTCAAAATCTAGAAAATTCTACAGCGATGCACAAAAATTGTTTATATGTGTGTATATACATATATATATATATTCTGGCCAAAATGGAAAGGAAATTCAGGATACTCTGGAAGGAAAAAAAAATAAAAACAAGCTGATTTGACTTTTTGACCTGTTTGACTATTTGTTTATATGATTATTAGGGGGCCAAGCACCAAAGGTGCATAAGCAAACTTAATGAAAATGTACGTCTTGTTCTTCTTGTTCTTCTTCTTATTATTATTATTATTATTGTTATTAATATTATTATACTTACAAAATGGAGTCTATGGCGCCTCACTGAACACATTGTAGGCTTTTTATTAAATTTGGCACAATGATGGAGGACATTCTAAGCTACTTGCACAGCCATTTTGGTGTTCGCCATTAAAGCCCTCCAGTGCCACCAACAGGGCAAATGTGGACGCATGTTCACAATAATAACTCTGCAACACAGTGCCATGGAAACGCAATTATTCTTTGGGTCAAACAGAGTTCAACAGATACGATGATGCTCATTTCAGCTCTATTGGATTTTACGCCATATAACAGTTTTTTTTCACTTCTTCTCCTACAAATTCTGTCCAATCATCACCATCACAACATCATGACACCATCTGGAACAAAACTTGTTTCTTGGATTTTTGATACGCTGAAACGAATTTGACAGCAAAGTCACCAAACAGGAAGTGATTATTGTTCCAACCTTTGAAAATCGCACAACTCAGTCGTTGTCACACAATAAATAACACAAATGAAATAAAATATAAAACTATTAAGCGTGGCCTGCATAATGACTGCGATGCGGAAAAGCATTATAGCTGCTGTAATGTACTGTAAGTGATAACAGGAACTAAATTGCTTCGTGGACAAATGTAACTTTAAATAGATAAAAAATAATGACATTGTGGTTTATTAATAACTAACAAATTGTCTTTTTTGGTGTAAGAGGCACAAAATACGAAGGTTATGCTGTTATAGGAAAATAATCAACGTCAGCCCATCATCCCTACAACCTGTCGTTGATTATTTTCCAATAACAGAACAACACACAGAGTGTTTTATTTTATTCCTTGCTTAACAACACTGAGTATGTCGATTTCATAAATGTTTTTTTTTTTTACTTTGTATATCTTAAAGCCAACCAACCAGGAAGTTAGAATTAAGATGACTTTTTTAAGTTTGTAATCGACTGTGCATGCACAATTCATTAATTACGGCTTCATCACCCAAGAATCGGATCCAGAATGGAAATTTGGTGTGACCGCATAGACTCCAGCATGTTTAAGTGTACGCAGTCCTGAATTACTGATCAGTAATAAAAGAAACATCAAGTCCAGCAGCGCTTTGGTACAAATAAAAAAAGAATCTCTCTGAGCATTTTCAAACACAAGTTCTACACAACATTAGCCTTGTGTTATCCCTTAAACTAGTGCATTACACTCCCAGTGGTAAAGAGTCAATTATGCCTATTCTAATGTGTGATTTAACTAATCAGCTATTTATCAATTCTTTGCCCGAGCTGATTACAATGTGCTAGAGCTGGGAAATCACCAAACTAAACAATATAGCAACATAGCAGACTCTACTTCATAAGCAGACTCTGATTTAGATATAGCATGTATAGCATCAATGCAAGTTTCAATATGATGGACATAAGTTTAGTGATTTTCAGAAGATTTTTTTGGAATTCAGTTTGCAGACGTGGATAAAATCAGTAGGTTCTGTGTCCAGGCTAATCACTTTCTAACAGACGTGTAGCTTTAGTAGGTTTTAGATAGTAAGTTTTAAGAATACGGTTATCTTTTTTTTTTTCCCCGTCCACCACTCAGAGAAAGAAAAACACTCTTTCGCAAAAAAAGCTATTTTTACTCAATACGTTTGTTTAATCTTAACTTAATCCAGTTGCTGTAAGTGTTTAATATATACTACATCAACCACGGCCTGGTCATCAGTAGGAACTATTTTTATTATATGCACACTGTGAGTACCAGAGTACCAGAGTACAAAATGTCCAACACGTCAATGTGGAGCAAAAATATCAGCTTTCAAAGGCATTATCAGGACAGGATTAGGCCTACAGCTGCAGAGAATCATGTCCTCACTGGGAATCTGAGTACGCGCCGGGGTTAGGCACGGTGGCTTATTGGTTAGCACGCTTTCCACGCACCTCCAGGGTTGGGGGTTCGATTCCTGCCTCTGCTCTATGAGTTTGCATGTTCTCCTCCTGCTTCAGGGGTTTCCTCTAGGTACTCTGGTTTCCTCCCCCAGTCCAAAGAAATGTGTTGTAGGCTGATTGGCATCTCTAAATTGTGCGATTGTGCCCTGCGATGGGTTCGCACGCCATCCAGGGTGTCCCCTGCCTTGTGCCCTGATTCGCCTGGTACAGACTCCAGGCTCCCCACAATAAGTGGTACAGAAAAAGGATGGACAGACTTTGGGGTTAAATTATGTTAGCTACGAATTCCAGGCAACCAAAACATGAGACTGTGCAACAACACTAGTTTTAGGCTAGCTTGTGAATTTAGATCACTAAAATTTCCAAATCTCTGCGCAAACTAGAAATGTATTGTATTGTAGCATCTCCTGGAGGCCAAGTAGAAACAATTGGCTGATGACTGCCATGTTTTTCAAATGCTAGCTGAAAGCTGACTGGCTGATGACAGCCATGCTTTTCAAATCCCTGCCAAATGCTGATTGGTTATTGACAACCACGTTTTTCCATAAATCTGACTGGCTGATTTTTAAAACCCTGCCGAACTCTGATTGGCTGATACTGGCCATGTTGTTCAAATGCTTATGCCTGCTGAAAACTGATTGGCTGTTATTGGCCATGTTTTTTCAAATGACCATCCCTAAAGTCATCCCTAAAATCCCACTGACAGACTCTCTGTGCTTAGACTCCTAATTAATTTTGGAAAAAATATAAAAATATAGTAAAATAGACGTGGATCTTTATTAAATGGAGACGCCATAAGCCGTCATTTCTGTACTGATCAGCATGAGGAAGAGCTACATTGCTAAGAACGTGTCCTAAGACAAAGTCAGATTTAGACACGCAGAGAGGACGTGCTGTTTCAGCCTCACATTTCAAAGGAATTGTAGCTTTTTTAAGAGCTAGTGTTACACGAATAAAAATAAACAGGTAGCTCCGTGCACAGTTTTCACATCACAAAGTCAGCAAACACACAGCATTCCTTTGTACAAAAGCTACTCCCAAGCAGTATATAAGAAAAAAGAAGCGATCTATATCAGCAACCTGGGAATCCTAAATATATTCATAATGCTGATATGTTACAATCGAGCCCTGAAAACGCAGCCAAGTTGAAGGTCTTTGTTCTGAAGGTGAACGATATGAAATGAAATTCTATACGATTACGGTTATGGCCTCTAGTATGGAGATGAAAATGAGATTGGACTGAAATGGCTTGGTAAAGTATTGCACTCTGGTCTCGAGTGAAATCTCATGATTCCATAGAAATGCAATCGCATAGATCTGGCGTCTCTAAAAGTGCTCATAATGGGAATATTGTGTTAGTGGAAATGTGAGCTTTATGAAATCATTATCATATATGGAACAGTTATGCAACCTTTTTGAAACAATGGGTTTCAAAAAGGTTGCATAATGCTTCCATATTTTTGAAAACATCACAAAAATCGTGCTTTTATTCAAATGAAATAAAAATAACATGAAATATTCTAAGTATACGCAAAAAATCTATAAACTTTGATTCCCTTCTTCACAGATTTTAACCACCTATTACTCCATTTCTTAAATTTAAATTTTTAATTTACACAACAGCCAACAGTTGTGATTATTCAGCTACACCTGTCCACTTTAACCAGGGTAGCATGATTAGCATGATTAGTATGCTAATCATGGCAATCTGATTTGAATGCTCTTACCAATTAAAAGAGATTTCACACTTTAAAAAATGAGTTTAAAAGAAAGAAAGAAAGAAAGAAAGAAAGAAAGAAAGAAAGAAAGAAAGAAACATCACAACGTTGTGGAAATATTTTTTTTTCCCAGTTCAGTCATTGACATTACTTTGGTTTCCTTCACAAGTGTTAGCTAGTTTGCTGTGAATGTAGCTAATCCCATGAAGTTAGCCTTATGTTACCTAGTTTGCTGGTGAATATGGCTAATGGTTTTTAATAAATCGCATAATGTTTGCTAGCTTGCTAGCTTCTGACTAGCAACACATACAATACATTAGCATAATATTAGCTAGCTAGCTAATGTTAAGTGTAAAATGACATAATGCAGGCTAGTACATACTCTCATATTATCTAGCTTGTTAGCAAACTTGACTAGCTACTAAAGGCAAACAGGTAGTGCAGGAGAGGTAACTTTAGCTATGCTAAGTACTTAGAGTGCAGCGTTTATGTAGCTAAAATAAAAACGTTACTCATGGGTGCTCCTGTGTTGTTTTCCTCTGTTTAAAAGTGTAAAAAGACACTCTATGTCCATTTTTAGCATGGACATGATTATTTATTTTTAATTTAAAGTGCTTGAATACAATTAATAATGTTGTCTCTAGTGTTGTTTCTGTCAGAAAGGGGTAGTAACATTTATACAGGGTCTTTGGTACATTGTTTTTGACATTCACGTGCATATTTTTACACTAAAACCGCACGGTAGTGAAGTTTTTTTTCCACTTAAGGACAAATCTGTATGATCTTGAGAGTCACTGAAGGCACCATTGGAGTACTGAAGTGTTGTTCTGAGGACTGTTTTGCGAGTGAGGTTACACACATCAGATTACAGACTGGAAAAACTACGTGCTCCAACCGCACCGAAACACAAAATATTAACTCTCCACTAATGAAAGTAATATTTTCTAAGCATTAAAAGAGAACGGGCCTGTGTAAATATGAGGAGAGAAAGCCGAGCGTGAACAAGAGCTGACAATACGAGCTTAACGCATGAACGCTTCCTTATCGCAAGCTGTTCAGCGCCCACTTTCCCAAAGCCGCTGTGACAGAATGATTCGGCTGAGAAAACCCGCAAAAGAGAAAGCGACTGCGTCAGCCATCACACCATCAGACGTCGTGTCAAAATGGTAGTCGTTTTGTCAGTAAAATAATGATTACCTTTTGTATTGTTTTCTCATTTCATTTTAGGATATAAAAAAAACCAATGGAGTGAGTCCTGAACAAGATTTTATCACCGCCAGCCTTATTAGAATGAGATTTACTGATTTACTGAATTAATAAATATGGAACGAAAACAAAATTACCACATAGCCGCACTTCTTCTTCTTATTATTCTTAAATGTTGAAAAAAGTAACTTAGCACCAATTAACCTGGACTCATCCAGTTGTGTAAAACCTATCACAGGAGTAGATCCAGAGGTGCGAACAAGAAAATCCTAGCAGGCTGAGAGGGAAAAAAAAAACAGAATTTTATCACAGAGAATCCTAGATCTATGATTAGATGATATGGCTAGTCTTTTTCTCTAGATGTACGCTAAGCAACAGTAGGAAAACAGCGAGGCAAAGTTCTGCCGTGAAGCCACTTAATATTACTAAGTAACTTTTTTTTGTTTGTTTTGTTTTATTTTTAGTGAAAGCAACAGCTACCAAAAGCTAATTTTTGCGTCTTTCACAAATCGTGTCCTTTCCCCTTCAGTGAATCATCATTTCGCTGCTTGTTTAACTGAAAAGCTATGAAAAGTGTGGTTTCCGAGTAACCTGTATCGCCATAGCAACAGGTCAGAATAAACCATATATGGATATACTGTATGTTCTAGCCCAGTAACTAATATCTGTTATAGGAGTTAACGTTACCACCCCGAGGGTGATTAGTTTCCTCTCACAGCACAACATGGGTGTTTTATTCCTCTTATATCACAGCAATTTGCCAATGAGTGCAATGCAATAAAAAATGCATCATACTTTTTATCCATTTAAAGTTACGGTTAACGTTGTGGAATGTCCTTTTCTCACTTACGTTACAGCAACAGTAAACAACCATTCTCTCTCCAGCCTCTCTTTTTTCTCTCTCTCGTGATGTTAATAAGACAAAAAATAAAAACATAGCTTGTTCCACAAAGCCTGTGTCAGAAAATGTCAAGTTACAGCTTTACCTCACATTCTCTGACACTGGAGACTCCTTCCACAGAAGTTAAAGAAACTTTTCACCATATCATAATCGGTTTAACATGGAGCATCCACCGTACAAATCTCTGCGAACGAGCTGTTACTATAGAAACAATGACAGATTATAACAAGCACATCGACAAATACAGTACACTTTCGGACCAATCAGAATCGAGAACCCAACATCACTGTGGTATAAACTAATATAAGTGCTGATTTAAAAGTATGGAGAGTGGAGTTAAATATCCTGCGATCTCTCCCACTTTGACTATAAAAGCTATAAAGAAGAAGCAAGGCGCCATGCTGCTCGTCACACAAGCGCTTTATATTTTAAGATACTTAAAACTGTGTATTCAACACACAGCAGTTCAATCACTTTTATTCACCCTGCAGGTCTCCGAAGTGGCCCTGTGTGACAATCGCAAACACTTCACGGTTTTATCTGTTGCGCACGTTTCGATAAAGTCCTCGTTGATGTCAGCGCAAAAATAAAACAGGGCCTGAGTGCGATTTCAAAAGTGGCACTGATCTCTGGGGAGCGTCGAAAGGGTGAGCGCTTCATACCCAAAAATACGCCGATTAATCAACAGAGGAAAGAAGCGGTGTAAAGAAAGAGCAGCCCCCATACACACACACACACACACACACACATTGATATGAAGTGCTGAAGTGGGCTGAGCGAGCCAAAAGGCCAAAGAGCATCGGAGCCTCTGAGAGCACGTCCTGACATTAATGGGGAAAGTGGGACAGTCGTGACTGGCCTATCGACAGCATGCAACACACCCACTCTCATCCACTCCTCGCTGCAGATATGAAGAGCCGAGCCCACTCTCTCGCTCTCCTGCTCCCGATAATGAAGTTTTAAAATGTCACATTGGCCTGCATGTGAATATTTATTTCAAATCGCAGGAAAAAAAAAAAGACGACCGCTGGACGAGGAATCTGGAGCTAAACGCTGACGTGTAGCTCGGCTCTACGCACGCGGCGCGATGAGCGGCTGCAGCTGTGCTCCTTCCACTAATTACGCAAATAATATTCAGGCATGAGGTGATGAGAATGCTGGTCAGGTCTGAGGCGCTCTCTCATTATGGCCCGCACGGCTGCAGGAGAAAGACCTCTGTGACCATGAAAAACAAAGGATATTTGGGAGCTTGAGCTCCACTTGGCCTTTTGTCATGTATAACGATGCCTCAGGCGGCGAGGGTGTAACTCAGTAAAGAGAACTGTGGAGAATTCGACTGTTCTACACCTGCACTGAGATCAGATAAGCGAGGAATAAACGAGGAATAAACCACTACGTGCAGTGCTGTTACGGGAAACTAATCAACCATGTCACTCTTAGCGCATCCCAAACTGTTTTATTCCCCAGATACCACAGCGATCCGCTTATTTTTATGTCCTAAACTACATCATGTCACTTTTTATCTGTTTACGGTTACAGTTGATGTTCGGGAAAAACAACTTATATCAGCTGTGAACCGTTTCTCTTTATTTAAACGATTTCTATTACAGCGTTACGTCTTATTTATTACAAAGCGCCGACTACTGGAGACTCCTTCCATCAACGATCATGCACATATTTGAATCCTTTCGTGTCAAACGTCCGTCACACTGTGTAAGCCGTTACTACGGGAACGATAACGTATCAGAACCGGCGTGTTCATATACAGCCTGTGATCAGCAGCTGCACTTCTGACCAATCAGAATCGAGAATTCAACAACGCTGAGGTATAAGTGACCACATTTCCCAGCCCTAATCTACGGCAACTAGATAATATTTTAATTAGCGATGGCATGATGCAACATTTTCTTTTCCGATGTTGATACTAAATCCTTGAGGATCGGCTGATAACTGAAGCACTTCACGGTTAAACTCATTCACACAAAAACCACTTACGTGGTAGATACAATAAATATAATAAACTATCAAGTATAAATATTTACTTATCAGTATTATATTACATGTAAATCCAATTCCAGTTGTTTCCATTTGTCACATGACTCTGTAACCGTTATGTTTCCTCCGATATCCGATCCACTGGGTATCGGATCGGTGTCATCTCGAATTTTTATAAAAGTATGTCGTGTTACAGAATTACATCAAAACACCACAGGTTGATTATTATTCTCTTATTTTTACAGTTCATCCTACTATATCTGTGATACCTAAATGTCCTCCTCCAGGGGATGAGTGAAGAAATGAAATGTCAGTGTGTATGTGTGTGTGTGTGTGTGTGTGTGTGTGTGTGAGAGAGTGATATCGAGTAACGTCACAGCCATGCTGCTAACGTGAAGCACCACTAATGACTTTGGTGAAAATGTAAAATGGTCGCTGGATATTTTCAGACATTTATCAGCCATGCAGCATCGATTAATAGTCCAACAGTCATGTCCTGAATCTCAGCGAAGTCTCTCCGCTACGTAGCTTCTACTAATGAGGAAGAGAGCCAGCGTTTCCTTTCAGCCCATGAGAACATGGAGGGATCCCTGCTCATGAATTCATATTCGCTGCTCTAATTTAGATTCCAGCACTGAAGTGTTTTCGGTTCATGTTGGCTTTTAAGATGGCTTGACTTAAGAAAAAAAAAGAAGAAGAAGAAGAAGAAGAAGAAGTGTTCCTACGTTCGAAACATTACACACGTTTTTATTCAGAAATTACAATCTGAGCAGGTACGAGTTAAAATGGATCTTTTTTGTTACAAAAACAACTATGAGTACGTGTTTTGGTCCTCGCTCATAGTGATACTGATACGGAAAACGTGTCCTACTTAGTACTTTATACGATTATACGACGAATACGCTCTAACGATTAAAGAAAATTACTTACGTTCTGCTTACGTCAAAAAAATCATCTTGAGGTAATAAGGATATCAGTTTCTGTCCAACAGGATGTTTCGTTCACGTTTCGACACCATTGCTGTCCTACTTATAGCTGTCCTGTGACATCATCACTGGCGTCATCCTACGCCGTCTTCCTACTGGTGGATTTTAGATGAGCGTCATAGCATAATTCATAGAGTGAAATTTTAAGCAGAAGTTTCTCACGCTGCCAGAAGTGCTACCAGCGAGCGTCACATTACGCGTACGCCAATCACAACGCTGGTCACGACCAAATAATTCTTTTATGGTGTGCGATTTTGGTCTGTGACCGCAAAGTCAACCTACAAAAAAAAAAAAAAAAAAAAAAAAAAAGTTACGTTTAAACCCTATAGATACGTTGCTATATCCGGACTCCATTTCATAAGGTTATGAACACAAATCCATCACATCAAACGAGCCCAGAGCAGCACTGACTCCTGTCAATCATGCGTTCGGGATTTCACGGAGAACGAAACCAATCAGACGCACTCACTTCACTCCATTACCTGCATTAATTCTGACATAAACGAATAGACTCGGCTGAGGACTTAAATCTGCGCAGACGGTGATGTGAGCGCTGTGCCTTAAATAAAAGGCTCTTATTGGTCACAGTAGGATCCCAGGCATTTAAAATGCTAAAATACATCTAGAGTGCTGAAGAGTAATGATCAATTAATCAATCAATCCATCGTTTAAGCTTCAGCTCAGTGAGCAGGAAATTCACAACTCATCTCTCATTGGACTAAAAGTTTAATGCACTTCAGTAAAAAAAAAAATAAATAAATAAAATCTCTTTTCATATGATCATCGTGGTAGCTACAGGCTTGCCAGATTGCATCAACTGTTTGCAAGCCTGTACCATCCAATAAATCCTCCCTTCCTGGAAAAAAATGAAGAAGAAAGGGAAGAAGAAGAAGAAGGCAGGGTTGCCAGATTGACTCAACTCTTCACAAGACAACACCTCCTCCTACTCCTCCCTCCTTGGATTAAAATCATCATTAAATAATATCACCGTTAATGATATTTTAATTCTATACAAATGTTAGTGGAAAAAATAAAAGGAGGAAGGGTTGCCAGATTGGATTAACATGTTAAAATATGCCAAAGACTATAAATCATCCCAAATTCCTTCTAAACTACATGATATCTGTGATGCGGATGGTTATTTCGTTCCACAGCAATAGGACTAAGGATTTTGCAACTGAAAATAAATATTTATATCTAAAAAAAAGACCAAGAGAATGAAGAAGCACCTGATTTAGGACACGCCCATAATTCTTATTTGAAGGCTTATTTTCTTGTAAGATCTGTCGTTTTTTTTTGGTTTAACGAGGTCCCAGAAATGTACAGGTAAAAATAAGGGTGAACATGAGGAGGAAGATGAGGTTAGGGAAGATCCTGTCTACTCGAGTCTCTTTTGATATGATCACAGTGATAGCTACAGGGTTGCCAGATTGAATCAACTGTGCTCAAGTCAACACCATCCACTGTGTAAACCCTCCTTGGATTAATGCCATTCAATAAAATCAATATGATTGATAGTTTAATTCTATACAAATGGTAATGTTAAAAAAAAAAAAAGAAGAAGATATGGTTGCCAGATTGGATGAAAACAACCGACTATCAAATACCCCCCAATTCCTTTCAACTAAAATATATCTACAGTGCAGAAGGTTATTTGTTTTCAGAGGAATGTGATTGAAAATAAAAATGAAGCAAAAAAAAAAAAAATAGGAGGTTGAAGAAGCAGCTGCAAAACCTCCTAATTTAGGAACACACCCATGAATTTATAATATTTCTGATTGAAACTTAATCTTAATTAATCTTAATCTCATTTTGTGTTTAAAGAGGTCCAAGAAGTGTACGGATGAGGATGAGGATGAGGATGAGAATGAGGTGTGGGCAGATCCTGTCTACTCAAGTCTCTTATCATATGTTCACAGTGGAAGCTACGGGGTTGCCAGATTGCATCAACTGTTTGCAAGCCTATACCACCCCCCTCCCCTCCCCTCCCTCCTTTCCCCCCCCCACCCACCCATGCTTAGATTAAAATAATAACATCCATATTGTTGATATTTTACTTCTATACAATGTGGAACATAAGAATATCAATGTAAGAAAAAATACGACAAGGTTGCCAGATTGGATTGAAACACTCGTCTTAAAACAGTCATTACTTGAATTAATGTCATTAAAAAATATCAGTATGAATGTTGCCAGATTGGATAAAATGAAGTGTTGACTTTTTATAAAGCATGCTAGATTCTGTTTAATGCACAAGGTGGTTAGTTTCCAGAGTAACGCGATTGACTGATGATTTTTTTTTTCAACTTCTGACACCCAATCTGGCAACCCGGGTTTTCCAGCTGAAATGGCTGATTGAACGCCTTTTCACGCACTTTAAGACTTAAATACTGAAATGTTCAGTCCTGTGTTGTGCTTTGAGGGTTTAAAAGTCTAGCACAGAGACTTTCCAGGACGCAAAAAAATAAATAATTAAATAAAGATTATATTATAAGGGTTCCGGTTTGGGGGAGAAAATAAACAACAACCACAACAACATCCACAACAACAACAAAAAGAGCTGGCGCGGTTTCCGACCAAAAAAAAAAAAAACCTCCTCATCCTTCATTCCTGTTACGCAATCAGTGCAAGTGGACTGCGGATGTGAAATGAGGAAGGAAGTTTATTAAAAGTATGAAATGGTGCATTTGAATTGAGAATGTTTTGGCACCCCTTAAAGAAGTGCACTA
>CM074917.1:2105237-2119797 GCA_037576815.1 Pangasius larnaudii
AATTTTTTTTTTATTTATTTTTTTTTTTTTTTTTTTTTTTTTAAAATCTTGGCCACCTTGGTCACCCCCCCCCCCCCCCCCCCCCCACACACACACACACACACACACACACACACACACACACACACACAATTAATTCATTTTTACATGTTATTTTTCACGGCTGGATTTTTTTTCCACATCATTTTCAAACATTATTAATTTCCACATAATTGGATTTGATGGCACGACCTGGTGGAATGCAACATCGTCTTCCACGTGATATCATTCAGATAATCACGTGGAAATATAAAAACGTCCGATCACGTGTGAAATATCAGATTTTTCTTTTTTTCTGTCTCATAAAGATTTTATTTAGTCAAGAGCAAATAATGGTACATGACCTTTATCTAGAGTGGATATAATATATTTAATAATAATGATTATCTCTCTCTCTCTCTCTCTCTCTCTCTCTCTACATATATATATATATATATATATTAATATAGACACAAAAGGATTCATTCGACGGCTCTATAATAAGCAGTAGATCCACACTGAGCGCTACAGTGGATGCTTGAGATGCACACGTTATTAGGTTTTTCTTTTGATTTCTTCACAACACTTCATTTTTTATTTTTTTTTATTTTTTTTTTTTTAGCAGGGCAGAAATATTACTCCTTTGGATAACATTCCCCGAAAGCAGCTCCGCCATCTTCCGAATAACATCCATCATTGCATTTATTACATATGGATGAAAAGGAAACTTTAATATCATCAGAGTCCTTCCACCTTTTTTTTTTTTTTTTGCACAACGTACCCAGGGGGAGCTCTTTCTTTTTTTTTTTCCTCGGTGAAAATAGACAATGTTCCAGTGTAAGAAGCACCAGACGAGTCTGACCTTCACATGCCATGCTGGAATTTAATTTTACATCTCATTTAAAGCTGGCTATCACAGATGATTTTTTTTATTTTCCCCCTGCAGTTACCGTTGCTGAACACTGAGATTCTTCAAAGCGGGGTTTAATCCGTCTGACCCATCTTATTCGGAGAACACGGACCACTTGCTGTGCTTTTACAGTCTGTTCTTTCACAGAAGAGTTCAGAGCAGAGATGAGTAACACCCCTGCGTAAACATGCCGTACTGAAACATATGACCATCAGGTTATAATTCAGTTTATAACACTGGACTTGATAACTGGAACAGTAACACATTTTTACACCTGTGAGAATGTAATACAAAGCATACGTAGGTGATAAATCCTGCTGTGTCATGCTGTTATAGGAAAATAATCAACAACGGGGCGGCGTGATGAAGCGGAGTAGCCACAAATACGAAGTTTATATTCCCGTAACAGCATGTCTTGAAGTGTTTTATTCCTCCTGCACCACAGCAATTTGCCAGTGATTACAAGTTTCACTTTATTAATGAACGTCATTAAACGAATGAACGAAATAACGGTGATTTTAACATGTTACCTTTTCCCTCGCGAAGTCTTGCCGCTTGTCATTTTACCAAAGCGTGATCTCCTCTGTCCTTTACAGCTTTGTTACAAAGTGCTGGCACTGGAGACTCCTTCTATAAATGTTAAATACTTTAGGCAAGCTTCACATAGCAACGAGTACACACATCTGCTTATGTGGCGCGTCCGCTGTGCAAGTCCCCGCGAATGAGCCGTTGCTATGGGAACAATAACATTAGAACGAGTACGTTAATATAAACCCGTGAGAGAAAATGAATCAACAAAATCGGAATCCGGAATTTAACAATGGTATAATAGATCATGTAGGAGGAGGAGGAGGAGGAGGAGGTGCTTAAATTTTTAAAACTGACCTAATTTTGTTTTTTTTTCACTATAAATATCTTCTGTAAGTTCTTTCGTTTTTCTGACATGGGAAAGTGTTCAGGAATTCCAATAGGCTCACAGTGTTGAAGGTAGGGGGTGGAAGCATTTATCTGGTCTCTCATCTAGCAGCACATTTTAAACAGGAACTGCTTCCTGTCGTTCGCCTGCGGAACCCGAAAGAGTTTATCATTTTAATCAGAATCTGCAGATTGATTGCAGGAAGTGAGATCAACACGGCTGTAACGGATTGTTGGAAAGACTCCGAGTAATAGCCATCATGTACATGAAATGTATTTATTTATTTGTTTGTTTCTAATAAATCATCCTCTTGGAAGGCATTTCGTCCCGATTCCACTCGTCACTTCGTCTCTCATATATGTCCAACAGCACTGTTCAGAATTCATGGAGCTCATTAAAAGCAGGGATCCGCAGAAGTGCATCCGAGGATCTGAGCTCTGCTGTGAGGAGTCCAGTGATATTGGGCTCTCCCGGAGTAACAGGTATGAGGGCGTAAATAAACGCCGTGAGGGAGTGGGAAGCGGCGGAATTGGCTAGATTGTGATATTCCGAGGAGGATAATGAGAAGTGATGGGGAGAAGCAGACGGCGCGGATAAAACGCCTCCAGGCATGCTGAATGCTGTTTAAAAGGTGCACACTTTTCACCGTTCATACCTCACTTTCAAGAGGACAATCTACCCACAGGGCATTATTTTCTCCTCTATACTTTCACACACACACACACACACACACACACACACACACAAAACCCCTGCTTTCGGGTTCTCAGCAGTTTCAGGACAACTATATTTTATCCTAAAGCATTTATAGCTATTTATACAACAGCGCTGCTGAATTCTGGATTCTGATTGGTCAGAAGGTGTTGATTTGTTTTCTATAAGAGCAGCTCTGACGGTAATCTCAGATTTACACTCTTTTAACACTCTCGTTCCAATTCCTTATCATTTCGTAGTAACAGGAACATTCACAGGAACTTGCATAGGAGACGTCCACATAATCCAAAACAAAGAAAGACATGCTGTACCAATACGAGATGTTTATTTAACATTTACGGAAGGAGTCTCCAGAGTCGGCATTTTGTAACAGTCAGAGGCTGTGAATGTAACTTTTCCGACATCTTCAGGACAGAGGAGTTTACATGACAAGCTGTGGGATATTTTTTTTAATCTTATTAAGCTAAAGAGAGAAAAAAAAGAAAAGAGAGGCTGATGAGGGAATGACTGATTATAGCTGCTGCAGTGTAAACAACAACAGAAACTAATTTCAGTCCTGTCTCCGCCCCCCTGTCTTGTCATTCGTTTATCTCACAGTTGCGTCTCAGTTATGTCTAGGGGTTTTGGGTTCCACTTTTGATTGTTGTTTTGTTTGTTTGTATGTATGTTTGTTTGTTTCATGATATACCCTACAGCAGACCTGAAGTCAAAACAATGAGATAATATCTTGAAGTCAAAATAACGAAGCATTAAATCAAAAATGATGAGATACTTAGACTCTACATACTGTATGTCTCTACAGTGAGGGGAAATAAATATTCAGACACACTTTTTTTTTGTTTTTTTTTGTTTAAGTCTTTGTATTCTACCTTGTTTTGTTTGTTTTTTTGTTGGTATTTTGTTGTTGTTACATTAATAAATTAAAAACTGTACTTGTGGGCAAATCTAACATGCTGTTACTGTAAAATAATCAATTTCAGAGTGGGAAGAGTGACTCCGCTCTATCACACCATTCTGTCTGAGTGTTTCTGAGTGTTTTATTCCTTACTTATTAATGCTGTACTTGTTTGTGCATGTGGCATTCCATCGTGTCCGACCCTTGACCTAAGTTTTATTGGTCCGTTTTTTTTTTTTGTCAAATTCCGAACTTTGGCCAAAGGACAGAGGCAAGCATAAAGCTGCTCAGTATCAAAATATAACAGCTCGATAATGCGCTGGAGAAAATGCACCCGAGTTCAAGCTAAGTGCAGTGAAAGAGTTGATTAATGAGGCGTCGGCTTCCAGAGTCTGCAATTCCTTATTACGCACCGAAACACTGTGGTGTTTGTAGCTGGGATGATTCCACCGCTGTGGTGCCATTTAGCCCTTATAACTCTTAAAAATTAAACTGTTCATAGAATTTCTCAACAACGGAAACATGCATTTAACCATTCAAAACATATGTTAATCCATCTAAGGTAACAGTCTCTCGTTTTTAAAGTTTCGTTGCTGACTTTTTCCTCTTAAATAAGCATCAGAGTTGAGTTTTTAGCATAGAATTAGCAAGTATGCAAAATGTGGTTATCTAGCATCCAATGGTGATGGCATGGGAATGTTAAAGACTTACAATGATATGGTCTAAATTAATCATTTACTTTCAAAGGCAATCAATATCACAATGTTATTGAAAATGAATAAAAAAGAATGGGGAACTTTTCTTCTTCGCGTGATCTTCAGGAAATTCGGACGATGCTCCAGATATTAATAAGGACGAATGTGTTCAGTTAAAAGGGTGAAGTGAACGAACTAAAATGTACATTTTCATAACATATAGTGGATTCCTGATGGAAAAATATGTTTCAAGCATGAGAGGTTAAACAGTTTAACACATTAGTGCACAAATAATACACTTTGTAAAGTATAATAATGATTATATTTTAAGGTAAATTGCAGTTATAGTGCACTGGGATGGGTAGACATGCTAATTTAAATTATTTACCTGGAACATGAACAAAGATTGCTGTGAAGGAGGTTTAATCTTGTGTTTTATTTTTATTAATTATTTTTATTGTTATATGGATATTTCTAAATGTAACACCAGCAGGACACAAATAGTCGTGGAATCCATCCAACGTTATGGATTGACTGATTGAAAATGGGTTTCATGCAGATATTTTTCTCTTAAATTTCCCCACTTAGGGTTTGTCCTTGGCGGATCCCAAAGCAATGACAATTCTTCAGCCTCCTGAAGAAAAAGGAGAGGGGAGAACAGCAGTGGGTGGTAAAGCACATTCACTAAACCAATTTAAGTTAGTGCGCTGTAGAAAAATGTCTCCATTCTTTCTGCCCCGGCTGTGTATAAGGAAGACAAAGTCTCCTTTCAGTTTGATTATTCATGTGTGCAAATGGTCTTATTTCTGTTCCTCGCAATCAGACATCCTCTCATTCTGCTGGCGCATACCATCAGTTGAGCAAATACGATGAAATGGCCTGGGTGATTCAAAAGGACAGACCGGAAATAATTTAATTCGTCCTGAATTGTCTTATGACAACTGTTATACAAAAAAAAAGTCTACATTTATGGCTGACCTCAAAACGTTCGTTCCATTTTTGTATTGTTGTTACATATTAATTGATTTTTTTTTTTTTTTTTTTTTTAAATGCATATCGGTTGAAACGGTATTGCGTGGGTGTAGAAATTATATGGAATGATCACAGGAAGTAGGGTGTAATCACAAAATAACTGTTCTGTTGAGGAGAAGATGTGAAACAGTGAAACAGTAGCAGGACCAGGCATTCAATTATACACACTCAGCACTCTAAGAACTAACAGACCTCTGAATTCCTTGGCTGACCAATCAGGGAGAAGTATTCCACAGAGCCGTGTAATATCTGCGATTAATGATACGGCCGAGCTTTACTTTATGGCTGATACATAATTACGAGGTTTAATCTAATCCGCATTATCCCGTGGCACATACATAGCTACACGATTGTGTCAGTTATCTTTAAAGCCGCCATCTGTCATTTCATGATGAGCTTCGTACTGTTAGCTAAAGCTTCTGTGGTGGATTTACTACCGACTGCAAAAGAAATGAGATGTCAGAATTTCTTTTAATTATTTTCTTCTGGACGATCCGATGTAGGACTTTATTTGGCAGTGGTGACATTAATACTACCAAAGAACCGATCCGAATTAGCCTTCTGCCGATGTTTTACCTCTTTTACGATGCGATAAGGTGCGATAAGAGCTTTGGCAAGTGGGTGTTGGTCTGTCTTTGGCTTTGTAGGCAAGCATCATTGTTTTAAATCTGATGTGGGCGGCTACAGGAAGCAAGTGGAGGGAGCCAAGCAATTGGGTGGTTGAAGATCATTCGTGCAACTGCATTCTGGGTCAGTTGCAGAGGTCAGATGGTGAGCAAGGGCAGACCTGCGATTTGCAGTAGTCCAGTCTCGAAATCACAAAGGACTGAACAAGCACCTGAGTGGCCTGGCTGGATGGAAATGGCCAGATTTTGCTGTTGCTGTAGACGAGAAATTGGCATGGCCATGTCAGTTTAGCAATGTGAGGTAAGAAGGACAGTTGATTGTCCATGGTTACCTCAAGGTTGCATGCAGTGACAGATGGAGCGATCTGAGAGCTGTCCAGGGAGATCACAGGATCCTGACATCCAGTTTGCTGATCCAGTTTTGCTGGGGTATAGTTTCAGCTGATGAGCTGCCATCCATGATGAAATGTCTGCCAGACATGCTGAGATCCGTGTTGAAATGTGAGTGCCTGGTGGAGGAAAATGGAAGATGAGTTGAGTGTCATCAGCATAGCAGTGGTATGAAAACCCAAGAGAGCAGGTACAGAGAAACAGGAGAGGATCCAGCACTAAGCCTTGTGGGACACCAGTGGAGAGTCTGCACGGAGAAGATGTGGATCCCCTCCATGTCCACCTGATATCACCATCCTTCCAGGTAGGAGCCAAACCACCGCTACGCTTAAATATGCTGAAGGCATCTGAAATGTCACTGATCTATGCAATGATCTAACAGCACAAAGCTTTTCAGTAAAAACCACAAGAGCGGTTTTTGTAGACTGCGCTGCTTGGAAGCCAGAAAAGCATCTCCTTAAACATCTCTTTATTATCAGAAAACATCTTTTGCAAGAAAAACATCGTTGTTATGAGAAAAGCATCTTGTCATAACAAGAAAATATCTCGTTATTATGAGAAAACCATCACATTAGAAAAAGGAAACATCTTGAGATCTCGTTATTATGAGAAAAACATTTGGTTATTAGAAAAAAAAACATCTCAACATCTCATTATCATGAGAAAAGCATCTCATAATAACTGGAAAATGTAATTATTACGAGAAACGCATGTAATTATTACAAGAAGCACAACTCATTATAACAAGAAACACTTCATTATTATGAGAAAAGCATGTCATTATAACAAGAAAAGGATCTTGGGTTTCTTTTAACGAAAAAAGCATTACATTATTAAGGGAAATGATAAATTGCGAAGTTGACAGAATTGATCAAATTTAACTCATGCTTGGCTTAAAGCACAACGAGCTTTTAATGACAGCGAGCAGTGTAGACAGTATTGTCATTAGTATACAAATTACGAAGCAGTTTCCAATCCCAGCACTTATACACACTGCTTTATTCCTAGCTGATCTATTTGAACGACATGGAAAACTAAAATTACAGCATGTTACGTGTCTCCAGGCTGGTTCTGATGTTACGCAAAACAAAGTCAGGCTTTTATTAAAAACGTTCTTCGCAAAGTTGAGCTGAGACGCAGGAATCACCTTTGTGGCAGTACATTGTTACCTATAGCACTAATATAGTACGTAGCAGAGGGGGCGTGGCCAATAGCTAGCTGTGAATGGTAGGCGGAGTGGCAATGTGCTGTATGCTGTATGTCATGCAGGTTTCGTTGTTAGCTTTCCCACATTTTTTCCTCTTATCAAACACCACTGTAACTGCGCTAGCTAGCAATCCACCTGTCAAAGGAATAGCTGGAAGGATAGCAACAAATTAAACACATCACAGATGTTACAATATAAACATATTCAATGTGTTTCAGGATGATTTATCACATTTAAATATTAGAAATCATGTTGCTAGGTGCTTTAAACCCGTCGTCCACAAAGACGAATGTTTTTTTTTTGTAGACTTGAAGAAGAATTGAAGGGTATTAGGATCAATACATTTTACATTTCAGACTCTCAGAATCTGTGTTAGGTTCGTCTAGAGAAAAGGACATACTAAAGGTGAGGCGCTTTCTGGTGCCATCATGCTGCTTCTTTTGATACAGGATAATAGTGTTAGAGAAGAGGAAGCACTCTGCAGTCAAGATGATCAATATTTCAGAGCGAAGAGAACCTCCCAGGCACCTTTTCTTTCTCCGAAGTCAAACAACGTCACGAGCGAGACGCCCTTTGATCTGGCCAGATGGAGGGAGCAGTGTTGGACCTGCGCTCTTACACAAACGCCCCTGGACCCAGTGTGTACAGCGAAGCTGAGAACTAATCCATCTTCTTCTTTCTTCTTTCCCCCTCAGATTGAGCACGGCTCTGCAGAGCAACGAGGTCACCGCAAGGCAAAAGTCTGAGTGTGTGATTGTGTATGAGTGTGAAATTTTCCTTTGCCAGGATACAGATGGCAGCGGAGTAATTAAACCTGCAGTAAGCTTTTACAGGAAATGAATATTAACCATGTTTATTGTTTGTCCCCATGAAGTGGCTTGGTTTGATTCTGTATGATGACGTATTTCCTTTTGAAAAAGGAAGTCAGAGTGATTACGTGTTGAAGTGTTTCACTGATTTACACAACGAGCTACACAATTGCCACATGGCCATCCAAGCTAAGCAAACTGACAGTAGCTTAACAAGCTAGCTAAATATGGACAGCAGTGAAGAGGTTGACGAGACGAGAGTCCATGATATCCTAGACGATGAGATGCGGGGCGTTTCTGGAGTTTTGCGGTACACGTATGCCTCAGTGGTGTCGATGGTTGAATGTAGAGCCGCGGACTCATCACCGGGAGACATCTGACGCATCCGAGTGGTAGATAAAATGATATTACTGACTCTTACTAATGGAGAAGCTCTGACAGCATATAAAGACAGAAATCTCCATCAATCTGAGGTAACGGTGTTCCGTTAACAGCATTCCTAACAAGCTGCTACTGTAGAACAAGATGCGCCCCCGGGGGCGGGACATATGCGCTCCAGAGATCATTTAATTGGACGAACACAAGAGTAGTACAGGAGAAGTCATCAGAGAATGATATCAGATACAAAAACTGGTGTGAAATACCAATTCTGTCTTTTGACAGCTTGCCCTGTCCATTTTTTTGTTTGTTGTTTGTTTGTTTTTTTAGTTCGGATCAGAAACAGTAGTAGCTATATACAGCTTCTAAAGCTAACTTGTTAAACCAATATTAAGTCAGCGTGAAACTCGATTGTTTGATATACCGTTCGTTATGTGCTTGGCTTCATACTAGCTTCATTCTCATATTAATGATGCAAACCAAACTGCACTCGCTACGACATTCTCTAACCGGAGGCACCAACAGCCTCTTCTACTTCCCTCCACGTTTTATTTTTGTTATTTATGTCTCTATACACATTTATTGAGGACATATATGACAGGATAAGATGAACCCACTGGGTTTTTTCTTCCAATTTGACATTTTTCTTCCGTTTTAGTGTGCCAAGGACTAAACAGGAACTGATGTCAGACCACGCGCGCCATTGGATTGGTCCAATCACTCAAGCCAATCTCATGGATTTGTTGCTTTACCTAATTTGCATAGAATTTAGAAAATCTCCTCTAATCTCCTTTAATTCCCACCCTGTAGCTCAGTCTCTCTCTCTCTCTCTCTCTCTCTCTCTCTCTGAGCTAGCCTGATAGCAACCTTGGCCGTTGATTAACACAATATAGTAGCTAGCCTAATATAAGCTAGCTTGCTAAGACCGCATAAGAAGACAGGAGTGTGTAGCATTGATCTGTTTCTTCTTTCTTCTGAGAAAAATCACACTTAGCTATTAAGGTTTTAGACACCTTTAGGCAGAATGACTGTTTTAATTGCTGTGTTTGCTAAACTGGATGCTTACGCAATGTTTTTGAGGCTTTCTAAGAAGACGCCAAGGCAAATTGACCTAAATAAAACATTTTCACATCATTTTGGTAATTCTGTTTTTTTTTTTTTTAACGTAGAGATGCCAAAGTTTTGGTCAAAACCTGATTTTTTTTTTGTCACTCTTGGCTGTTTTCCAGAATTCAGACAGTGACCTCAGTGAGGTTTTTTTTTTTTTGGTCATCTCACAAAAATACATGTCCTTCACGCACATCTGGCGCAGCTGGTAGGGAATGAAAGGCTTATTAAAACGGAAACATGTGACTCGCCTCTCACGTGTGTCGATAAAACGCCTCAGAAGCGCATCTGTTGTTAACCGGCCTTAGAGCCCTTCTTTTTTTTTCTCTTTAGGGGTTAAATATACACTGTGTGACTAATAGACATTATAATACACGTTCATTACTCAGAATGAACAGATATCGATGCTATGTCCAGTATTATGTTTTTTTTTTTTTGTATTTTATTGTATTGTTTTGTTTTTTCAAACCAGCTTGCTAGAAGGATTCACAGGGCATCTGGTTGAGACTAGAGGTGTGCGTCAGGACTGAGATCTCGCAGGAGGCAACACAATAGTCGCACAAGTAGGAGAGTTTTTGCTTTCATACTTTCGTACTGGTTAAAGGCGTGAGGGCTGACAGGACAAAGACAGCGAATACAAGTTGCACAATTCTGAGCTCCAGAATAGAACCATATTTCCACCATATTTCTGTACAGATTGGCCTGAAATTCACAAAAGCTTTTATTTATCAAGCTCCATGTAGCTCATAGAAAGCTTGCCAGAAAGCTCCACAGGGCGTCTAGCTGAAACCAGTTATAAACTCGACTGAGGTACCTGAGGAACTGCACAAGCTGAATGGACGAGTTACGTTCTGCAGATTGCTATTTGGTGCTATAATTTGTGAATGAAAAAAAAAAAAAAAATGACTTGTTATTTCCAGCCATCCTGAAGATTAGGGGTTTAGTCCAGGTGTCTACTCCTGGTTTAAATCCTGATTCTGATATGAATATTTCGAGCATTACATCGATACCGATACAGATACAAATAGTCCTAGAACCTTGATTCACAAGTTCCTTTGATAGGAGATTAATTCAGATTCTGAGTAAAACTGAAGCACATGAACAAAACAGCAGCTGAAGTGCGAAAAAAAAAAGACACAGAAGAGAAAAAGTTCTCCAGTGCTTGAAATGAAAGAAGACTCTCTCCACAGCTGCGGAGGGTATAAAGGTGTAGAGACCTCAGGTTTTGAAGACCTGAGTGGAAAGGTTAAGGGGCCGTGTGTACATGACTGAAAGCAGACAGACACAACGTAGACATACAAAGGTGACAGAGTTTTATATATATATATATATATATATATACACACTCACACTCACACACACACAATTGCTCTGAATAGTAGTCTAGCTTCAGGATCCTGCCTTATCTCTCATACGATTTTATTTTTGTCAGGGTTTGCCGTCGGAGGCAGATGCAAGTGCAGGCGATTTTATTAAGAATTGAGCAAAACAAATCAAATATCAAGACTAAAAGCACAAACACGACCCGATAGCACGAGATAAGCACCGTACTGAAAACGCGTAACACACGACAAACACAAAGCACAGAAACTACGACTTAAACAAGGGCGCTAATCAGGTGCAAACAGGATGCAGGTAGGTAATCGGTGAGGTCATGTGACGTGCAGGGACTGATGGGTCGTGTAGTCCCGTGACGATTTTGATACTTTGGAGATTTGTGTTCTTTCTGCTATTGCTTTTATTAATATTACATTGTTTTTCGATTTATTCCTGGATTGGTCTCTGGAATGGTTTTGACTGGGATTCGTCTCGTCAATCGGGCGTACTGGGATTTATCTTTTACTCCTCAACACACACACACACACACACACACACACACACACACACACACACAGGAAGTATTGATTAATTTTTGATTATTGATTCATAATAAGATAAATAATAGGCATAATATTGTCAAGATAGTGTGGATAGAGAGCTAGCCATTTCTAGATTTTCTAAGATTTTATTCTAATCTAGTTGCAAGATACATTTTAGAATTAAAAAAAAAAAAAAAATGGCGCCCACCGTTTCCTAACATGGCATGTGTGCATTGAAGAGCAAAAGATAAATAACCTTTCTAGGATGAGAGGATTGAAGAGTCAAGAAGGTTAAGATTTAAAAAGATAATCCAGATCATTTCATTGTGCTACACCCCTAATAGACCCAACCAACAATTTTTAAATGTAATGTTTGAAACCATGCAGAATATAACAACGCATTGATATTTAAATATTTAACAAAAGTGGCATATTTTTCTCCTGCATGTGGATTTACATCATGTATAACCCTTGACCTCACTTTTATTAACCCGATTTTCTTATTTATTCTGTAGGGAAGTCCAGAGGTGACTGTTAAGCTGCTCAGTATCAATATATCTTAGAGATTAAATGCACTCAAACCGGTTCTTCAAAAGAGCTGCGCACAATGGAGCGACGTGCCGTTTGGCCTCCAGAGTGTGAAGCCGGTTTTTTTTTGACCATATTCAATTAAATTTAATGTTCATCCAGAAGATTTTTACTGACCCTCATTCGTTTCTGTGTTTGTGATCAATACAGTGTTAAAGGGAATATTTATTTAATGTTGCTGTATAAATACATGCAAATTGCCATCAATAAAAAAAAATATTTGCATTTAAAAATTTCTTTATTCAAGGCTTTTCAGGTAATAAAGTCACTAATCCATCCTCTAATCTTGGAAGATATTCGACTCCAAGATGCCGAGTTAACCAGCCAGGGTTAAGGTTTCTCATAAGCTCAATAAGAACACATTTTATAATTATTTTAAGCTTTTATATTCATGATGTTTACAATATAAGAAAGCTGAGCCATCAAGATAATTTAGGGCATGCTATGCAAAATAACAAAGTCTACCGAGTAAGCTGAATTTGAAATGTTGTACAAACAACTGAGCCAAAATTAAAGATGAGCTTTGTTTTTTTTTTTTTTACTTAGAATGATAAATATCTTTCTTATTATCTCTATAACTGACCTTTTTTTCCTTCTACAGTGCCTTGCATAACGGTTTCCATCCCATCTGACTGGGCTTGACCAATTTTGCCAAGAAGAACGAGCAAAACCTATCAGGATCGGAATTGAGATACATCCCAGAAGACCCGCAGTTGTAATTGCAGCCAAAGGTGGTTCCACCAAGAACGGACTCAAGGGGGTGAATACTTACGCTCACAACAAATGTCTGGTTTCTTTTGTTAATTAACCTTTGGGTCACAATCAAACAATATTCTGCACCATCAGGAGATAGACTGTGCAAATCGAATGGTAGAAATCAGAATCAAAGGTGCAGTAGATGATTTTTTTTTGATTCCTTGATAGCAGTTGACGAGTTTTTCCGGGTTTTTTTTTTTTGTAGGCGGAGAAATTTCTACATCGCGCTAGTTTTAAATGGATTAGGATTAGCTTTATACCCCGTTCGAACGTATGTTTAGCTCCAGTTAAGGCTCCAGGAAGTTTCCTGGCTTGCCTGAAATCTGCTCCGAATCATTCCTCAAACATTTACTGACACTTCACCGTTTTTCAAATGTTCTTCTTACGTTAAGTGAAAATCGTCGTTTCGGGATTAATGTGTTATTTCCCCCTTTTCTCGGTAACTTCAGGCTCTTCCTGCAGCCCCAATTGGAAACGTAGAGCATGATTTCTTTCTTTTCCTTTCTTTTCCTTTCAATTTGTTGAGGTTCACTCTAATATCTTGGTGAACCAGAGGTCTCAGAAGATGACTACTTCGATTTCTGTCTCATTTAAGAGTTTATTGTGCCCTACAGTGCTTGAAATGGAGGTCGTTCCCAAAACGCTTGTGCTGGAGACGAAGTCATTTTCTTGGAAAAGACCTGTAGCGGTGGACAAACAACGAAGCATTTCTTCTGGCTTTGTTGACAGTTGGCTGAAGAAAGAATCACAGATGGAGGGAGATTTTTTTCCGCCTCATGCTGGATTAGACACAAAGCATGGAAACATTTATGCGAATTCAATTCAGTTTTTATTTCTTTTAATGAATCTGAATGTCACTAAGCAGATTTCCAGAAATCCATAAGGAGATTTTAGATCCCAGTGGGGGAAGAAAAACTCCCCGAGACGACATGAAGAAGAAGATTTTTCCACTAAAAGCCAAATTAAATTAAAATATACTGCTTTTTTTTTAATTATTATTAAGTGAGAACAGGAACTAAGTTTTACAGCATTAAATGTAACTGTAAATGGATAAAAATGTACGATGTGTCGTTCTTTAATAAATAAAAAAAAAAAACTGTAATCGATGGTGGATTGCTGTGGAATAAGAGGAATAAAACATTTTGAGGCGTGGTGTCCTAAGTAAGCAAGCTTAGTGCCTCCCAAAAGTATTGGCACCCCGATGCCATTCAATCCGATGAAAACCATCTCCAAATACAAATGGGTTTAAATATATGCACATCAGTATATGGTGTACATTAACTCAGAAAGCTTTCTTAAGCAGTGAGTCGAAATTCAAAATTATTGGCACCCCCCAGGTCTGATATCTGGAGAGAATCTCAGTGTACACACCCTTTTTCAGCTCAGACCACCACTTGCAGTTTTTAGTAGGGTTTAAAATCCTGACTCATTGATTTTCTGTCCTGTAATCACTTCTGAGTTAATGTGGAAGTGTGTTTGGGGGTTGTTTTTATTAATAGTGCCAATAATTGTGTGTGTGTGTGTGTGTGTGTGTGTGTGTGTGTGTGTGTGTGTGTGTGTGTGTGTGTGTTTGTATGTGTGTTTGTGTGTGCGTTCCTGCCCCCTGTCCAGCATTCCCAGGACCCTGAGCAGGATAAATCGGTTACTGAAAATGAATGAA
>CM074917.1:2123044-2139943 GCA_037576815.1 Pangasius larnaudii
TTTTATTATCTATGGACAGCACTTTGGTCCATTTTAATGGTTTTGAAAGTGCTTTATAAATAAAAGTTGAGTTGAGTGAGTTGAGTTGAGTGTTATTGAAATGAAACACTTTTTACTTAAGAACGTTTCTCCTAGTCTTTCAGAGCACAAATCTCGAAACAACAAATCCTGCAACTTCCAGAGGGATTCCTCAGAGGAACCACGACAAAGAACCCGTAACGGTTCTAGATTTAGCCTTCTTTCTCGCAGTGTGTGGCTTATACTCTTCTTCAGCGGTTCTTTGTTCTATAAAGTGATCCTACATGGACTGTAAATAAAAGTAGAACCTGTTCACAAGCTTAAGTACTCTGTATTTTAATGCTTGTGTGTATGTGTGTGTGTGTGTGTGTGTGTGTGTGTGTGTGTATGGGTGGGTGATGTGTCTCAAGAAAGGGCTTCATGCATTTAGCATTTGGTAGCATTCTTGCAAAATCTTGGAAAAGAGGGTTCTATCGTCCTAATGAGGTTCTACTTGGAACTTTTTTTCTAATTTATGATTTACATAATTTAGAATTTATTACACAGAACCTTAAAAGGGCATTCGGTTGTGTTCACAACTTGAAAAATGGTTCATAAAGCTTCATAATAAAGAATATTTTCTTCATGAAAAAAATGGCGTTCTTCTTTAGAAAGTTAAAATCCTATTTCCAAGTTGTTGTTTTTTTTTAAATACATAGAACCCATAAAGACTCGGCTTATTATTTACTTTATTATTTATTAAAGGTTCCCCAGAGGAGCAGCTGAGGAACCTTTAAGGGTTCTAGATGGAATCTTCTTTCCCACAGTGTTTCTGTGACACTAACACTGTTATTCAGTGGTTTTTAAGACAGTGTAGGGTTCTTTGCTTCCTGAAGTGATTCGGTATGAATAAGGCAACTTTTACTCTTAAGGAGAACCTTTTTTTTTTTAACGTAGCTACGTACTCTTAACTGTCCACAGAAAGGTGCGCTCGTTTGTTTCTTCTGTATTCCACCAGAACTCCACCTTTAACGACAAATAAATGCTGCAGGCTTCACCGGTCTAGCAGCATGCTGCAGAGGAAGTGCGCACTTCAGCCTCGTTCTGGAGCGTTACTCCTCCCTGACTCCCTGAAGTTCTTCGAAGAAGTAAGAATTTGCCCGTGGCAGAACCCGAGAACACACACCTGACGAAACGATTCGCTTGTTAGGCACACGCGCGGGAGGAGCTCGGTTTTATTACACTGTAAAGAATGTCACGAATGTCTACAGTCAAAGCAGTATGACCCTTTGCGTGATACAGAAGCTTGTGTGGAATTCTGGGAAAATATTTAACCCGCCATCATGTTATACCGTTTCAAAGGCGCTTTCTCTACAGAGCACTTAAATTCTCGATTCTGATTGGTCAGAAGCAGTGGCATAGTCAGGAATCCATTTCAGCAATGGATGAGCAAATATACTAAATTATTATTATTTTTTTAATTCTGTAAAAATCCATTTTAGATGGATTCCTGATCAGTGGTGGCTCCAGCCCTAACAGTTATCTCAGCTGTTTAACAAATATTAATCACAAAGTCCTCATTCGCAACCCAAAACATTTATAATTCCACTGAAATTTCATCTTTAAAAAAAAAAAAAAGCTATTTGACAGATATAAGTGCGCTCACTGCCTCATTTAGCTCCATAGAGTTATTATTGCACCCAGTGGTCAAAATGGGAACTGCAACAAGCTCTAACAGAAGTCCATTGGGACACGTATCATGCTGCCCCGTGCTCGGGGGAGGAGCAGCGGACAGGACAGTTACTGGGTTGCCAGATGCTCTGGGACTGCCAAGATCTTGTTTTCTATCAAATAATCAGAATCTGATCAAATACATTTCTGCCAACGAAGGCCAAGTGTAAGTGCAGGAAGTGTATCTACGGTGTACAGAACCATTTCTTTTCCATTGTAAAATATACATAAGTAGACGGACACCTGACCCTCACACTCATGCGCTTCTTCCCCAAACAGTTGCCACAAAGTTTTGAAGCACATAATTGTCTAGAAGGTCTTTGTATGCTCCTGTGCACAAAGCGAGCTCCATGAAGACATGGTTCAGCGGAAGAACTCGAGTGTCCTGCCCAGAGCCCTGACCTCAACCCCACTGAACACGTTTTGGGATGAACATCAGCTCCTGACCTCACTAATGCTCTGGTGGATGAATGATCACAAATCCCCACAGCCACGCTCCAAAATCTAGTGGAAAGTCTTCCCAGAAGAGTGGAGCTCATTATAATAACAGCAAAGGAAGATGTTCATCAAGCACATATGAGTAAGATGGTCAGGTGTCCACGTACGTTTGGCCATATAGGGAGACGGAAAGCAGGAGTGGATAATGGAAATGCGCGCACACCACTGTGACCCTGTTTCCCCCACGTGAAGGCTGAGAAAAAGAAGGGAAAAAGTGTCTCCTTTTTCCAATTTTGTGGGGAAAAATTCAGGTTTTTTTTTTTTTGTGTGGGTTCTGAGATGTATTTGGGCTGGAAATGTTGAAATCTGACTGATATTAGCTCTTCTGTGTGCACCTAGCTGGCTCAAAACTGCTCAAAACAAGCTGCCAGACTATGCGTTGGATGACTATGACTACGATTCTCAACTCAACAGGTTACTCTAAAAATGCATTAGCTGCTTATCGCCTGAGTGTGACCGCGTCTCAACTTTATCTACTTTAAGGCCACGTCTTACTCCATGGTTAACTCTATGGTCACGAGCTGCTGCTGCTAGATCGCTTAGAAGTCTCAGTTTAGCTGAAAGTGACGCATATTTCTCCGTCTGTTCAGATTTCCCTTGTTAATAATATATTTTGTCTACTATGATGTATATATAAAAAAAAGCCAAGCTCCACTCTGGCAGTGGTCATGACATTTTTTTTTTTTTAAATAATACCACTACAAGTAATCATCACGAACTCATCACTTAGACTCATTTTGGACTCTATTTTATATAGAAATACAGATACACACCTGTTTTCTCTAATTCCCCTCACAACACAATACACAACCTGCACTGACTGGGTTGAAAACGTCAGTCTGGCGTCTGTCTCGTCACCAGCGTATGAGCAGACAAGTGAATATTCGCCATCGCTTTGTTTTCTTTTTCGTTTGGAGAGCATTACAAGATGCTATCAGACAGGATGTAAAAGGAAGGGGCTGAGAAGGCAGAAAACACATTTCTTATCGCTCCACATTGGCAAGACACAGCAAGCTGAGCAGTTTTTCACACACACACACACACACACACACACAGCGAACAGACTCCCGAGAGTCGCTGAGTTTTTTTAAAAACACAAAAGCCGTTAAGACTCACAGAATGACTTGCGCTGAATCATCTATACGGTGTTCAGGGGTGAATTGTAATGCAAGCACAAGCATAATTTGCAGATATAATCGTGGGTTATTGCTCCTTTTTCTTTGGTTTGCACCTAGCTGATATTTTCATAAAGAAATAAAGGTAACACCGTGGGGTTTTTCACCTACCTTTATCCAAAACTGCACTAAAATTATATGTCAGCGAGATCTCAGTTATTGGAGACACAATAGCGAAATAATGCTGCTTTTCCGACTTCAAGCGGATTCCTGTAACACTTCTTACAGCCTTCTTGCAAAGGGTTCACTTTTTTAAAATAAACAGACAGCCAAATACTAACTAAATAAAGCCGAACAAATTATTATTAGCGCTGCTGAATTCTGGATTCTGATTGGTTGATGAATTCTCTATAACGGCAGCTCTGACAGTCGTGCAGCTGCAAATCACAGGTTTTATATCAATACGCCCGTTCTACTATGTTCATCGTTAATGTGCTAATATGCTCGTTAATATGCTCGTTAATGTGTTATCGTTTCTATAGCAACAGCTCATTCACAGGGACGTCTACAGTGGACGCGCTACCTGGATGGATTTAAGAACTCGTGTAATTGTCGGTCTGGAAGGAGATGTTTATTGGACATTTATGGAAGGAGTCTCCAGTGCCAGTGCTTTGTAACAGTCAGAGGTAAAGCTGCAACTTTCAGTTGTCAGACATCATCAGGACGGAGGAGTTTACGCTTCTTTGCAGTTTCTTGGTAACGTGATGGTTTTTGTCTTCATGAATAACTGTTTATTTGGATTGTTAAGTGAGAACTTGTCTTGCGGATGTTTTGGATAATAATCCCCAAATTAGGGTCCTGAAGGTCTTCCGTACTTCAGGAGGAGAGGATTTGTTGGACTGTGTCCATGATATCATGAGGAAGTTTCACTCGATATGTCATGCACTTGGCAGCTATATGAAATCTTCTAACAAAAACGCTACACAACAACTGGTCATAACAAACGAGGTTTGCCCAAAGCCAGTTCATTCCAAGATGGATGACTCTGAAGATCATCATGCATGCAGTCATGTTAAAATGGCATTTTTAACAGCGCCCCCTGCAGTACTGGAGCACTTATACATGAGAAGGTGGTTTCGTCTTTGTGCGACCATCATACATCTCATCTCTGCTTGAACTATGCTGAGATCTTTAAGTTTGTTTCATCTAATGGTGCTTTCACATATGCAGTGTGTAGTCCTTTTGAATGGAACCACGGCGAGATCACCGCAATCACACTCGGGTCCTGAGCGAACGGGTCTCTGTCTGCCTCCATGTGAACTCTAGTGAGAAACGGTTTAGACTGGAATGCAGGAAGTGAATTTTTTTGAGCTGCTGAACTGAGCACTGAGACGCAAACTGAGCCAAAGGACAGAGCTGTAGCACTGCAGAAATGCGGCCATGTGCTCATGAGACTTGTACCAGGTGAACAAAACGAGAAATAAACACAAAACACACGAAATGTGACACACAATTTTATTTTAATCTAGTTATTATCACTGAATCACTTATGTAGCACCGGCTCCGTGCTCTCCACGTGATTTCTACGCACACGTAGTTAAAAGTTAATCTTTTTCCGTCGCCGTATTTCTGAACAATGAAGGAAAGAATTTTTCCGAGGACATCTTCAGCCCCACACACACACACACACACACACACACCAAAGTTATTTTGCCACTCTGATTCAAACAGACTTAACAGGTGTGAAAGAGTGTGAAATGTACATCACAGAAATTCTATAGGTTCCAAGGTATAAATAGTAGCTAGTAGTAGGTTACAATTCCTGGCTCAAATGGCTCCAAAGTCCACTTCCTGTTGAAAAGCAATCGTGGCTCAGATTGCAGGTGTAACACTCCACCATCAACACCGTCCCACACTTCATTCACTATATGGGGATGGAGACGATGGTGGGCAGCTCCCCTATGGGCGGAGGGTTGTACTTCTCCACCCGCATGAGCCGTCGCAAGATGTCGTCTCTGTCTCTGGGCCAGCTGAAGATGTGTGTGTTCTGGAGCCACGCAGGAACATGGCACTGAGGAGGACACAGTTAAATCGGATTAACAGCGCTAACACACCTCGCGCTAATCGCTGACAGTACAAACACACCCTGTCAGATTTGTCTTAATGACGGTCAATCCTGCAGGTTGAACTCAAGGACCGATAAAAGATGTCGGTTTGAAGGTGCCATGTATAAAATAAGGGCGACAGAAGAACAAGTGAGAAAATTTGAAGCCCTGGAGGGAGTGACGATTTATTTTCGAGCCATTCTGACTATATGATGAATCAAAATAACATTGTACAGATATGATCAATGCATTAAAACCTTGTACGTCAGTAGCTACTTGCACTATTTGAGCTTAGAAATGTCTAAAAATGTAACGGTTTCATCATCACTTAAAATTTTTACATCCACCCCCAAGTAGGCACAATGTCCATCGAAACAAAACTACATCCTGTTGGTGCTGGTCTGGGGATCTTTGGTACAAGACCAATGAAAAAAAAAAACAAACAAAAAAAAAAACAACGCAATTCCACAAATTACTTCTTAAAGACTCACCTACGTACCAATATTGCAATAAAAACGCGAATAAATGAACGAACAACTCTTACTCTCTTGGCGCCAGGAAACAACACAGGGATGAATCTGAAATTCCTGCACCCGTTCTGAATGAATTCATTCTGTAACTGTAAGATTAAAAAAAAAAACACACACACACACACATCACCAGTACAGAATACAAAATGAGCGAAAAAAAATTCTTAAGAAGTATTTTGGAGGAACAAAAACCCACCTGTTTGTGGATATAGACAGTGTTGAGTGTTTCATCATTCTCTATGCATAAAGAAGCATTAGTTACAGTCTCGAAGTACTTCGGGCTGATGATGATGATGATCAGATAGTCTTTCTAAAAAAAAAAAAAAAGAAAGAAATATATGAGACAATATACGAAAGAGAAAAACAGGAATTCTGTTGGTTAAAAAAGCCCTAAGACTATGAGATGAGATAGAGATGAAGACTCATGCTTCGAGTCACACAACTCAACTCGACCTTCAAAGCTTAAGGCGGGCAACTCGACTCAGATTTCAATGCTGCTGACTCACAACTTGCGTCACAACTTGGCTCAGATTTCAATTCTTATGACTTGCAACTCGAATCAGATTTCAGTGCTTCTGAATCACAACTCGAATCAGACTTTCAAAGCTTCTGACTCACAACTCGACTCAAAATTCAAAGTTTTTGACTCACAACTTGATGCAGATTTTGAAGCACGTGACTCACAGCTTGACTCAGACTTCAATGCTTCTGACTCACAACGACTCAGATTTCAATGCTTCTGACTCACAACTCGACTCAGACTTCAATGCTTCTGACTCACAACGACTCAGATTTCAATGCTTCTGACTCACAACTCGACTCAGACTTCAATGCTTCTGACTCACAACTCGACTCAGACTTCAATGCTTCTGACTCACAACTCGAATCGGACTTCAGTGCTTCTGACTCACAACTTGACTCACAACTCGACTCAGATTTCAAAGCTTATGACTCACAACTCGACTCTGACTTTAATGCTTCTGACTCACAGCTCGACTCAAAATTCAAAGTTTTTGACTCACAACTTGACTCAGATTTTGAAGCTTGTGACTCTCACTCTGATTCCAGCTACAAAGCTCATGACTCTCAACTCAACTCAACCTTCAATGCGTACGACTCGCTACTGGCCTCAGGCTTCAAAGTTTACGACTTACAACTCAAGCAACACTTCAAATTACGTGACTCACAACTCAACTCAGGCTGCAAAGCTTGTGATTGGAAGTCGACTTGGACTTGCAAGAGGTAGCATTTTCACAAAGTTTTAAATTATGACCAACTAGGAACAGCAGCAGCCCTCATTCTGGGTTTAGCGTGCACAATAGAGTGGGAACGTTGTGTATTACAGTGTCTATAGCAACAAACTAGTAGCACACAGCTCACGGAAATCGGCACAAGAGACTCCAAGTGTAAAAAATACACCTAGTGTGTATTTAATCCTCGCACTTACATACAAGTGAAGCGAAAACGGAAAATGCCGTGGCATCCTAGCAAAAGATAATGCTGCTATTAGCTGAAATTAGAGATAGTCTTGCTGTTAAGTTCTATCAAGGGTGCAAACTCGACATAAACTTACCTCCGTGATATACCTTTCCATAAAGTCAATCTTACTTATGCTCCTGAACTGCTGTTCAAACATGTCAATCTGCAAATACAGAGCACAGAACAACGTCACTGCTCTGAATTCAAATGAAACGAGGAATACGGGCGGAAAGTCGGTCCAAGGTTACAATATCTTTTTTTTTTTGTTTTTTTTGGGGTCATCATTAGCTTAATGCTGATGCAATCTTGAGCTTCTTTAATGAAAAAAAAAGAGATGAATTATTCCTCATTCCGCAGCTTCACACTATGAAATCTGAAGTAGTTCTCTCTTACGTGGGTGTAGAAGCCGTTGTGCCTCAGCAGTGCGACAAAATTGATGACCTCTTTAACGTGGTTTTCGTTGTCGGCTTCGTACGTCACAAACACTTTCCCTGCAACGAGCAACGTGTAAAAAAAAAAAAAAAAAAAGAGAGAAAGTTCTTATAAATTGTTTCTAGCTTCTATAATGCAAGTTTGAACAGGAACTAACTTGTTTTGTGAACGTTCCGCAACATTAAACAGAACTATAAACAGATTAAAAGTTCAATGTGTCGTTCTTTAATAAGTAAATAAATTAAAAAAAAGAAACGTTGGTAAATAGCTGTGGTACAAGTGAAATAAAACACTTTCAGAAATAATCGACAGTAAGTCCGCTTCATCGACAACACCCTGTTGTTGATTATTTTCCCATAACAGCATGACACGCAAGCATTTTTCACATATTTTATCATGTTTCTCTGCACTGAGAAAAGAAAAGAAGAAAAAAAAAAAATCGCTTTTACTCCAAACTCACTTAGAAAATGAAGGTCAAAGGGCGAGTGGTCGTAAAATTATATTCGTGAAATATAATAAAATATTTTTTCATGGATTTTTCAGTCAAAGATGTTTGGGAATGCTCTGAATCTGTTTATCTTTTTCAAAGGGGGAAAAAAAATTAATTAAAAAAAAACAAAAAAACAATTTTGTTAATTTGTGTTGTATAGTTGTGTATTTGAAAGTTTTATGCTGTTCATCTGTCCTCCTGAGATAAGCGAGTTCGGAGTAAACAGGTTTCCTGTTAACCTCTCAGTGCGGGCAAACATGAGTGTTATCTGTGGTAATCACACACACACACACACACACACACACACACACACACACACACACACACTACACACTAGACTGAAAAGCTCTGGAGTATCATTTAACGTTGCTCTTCTTTATTCGTTACTGAGAAGCGTAGAGAAACTCACTCTGCTCTAATGACAGGGGTGCGGTGCTGGGAACGCTCTTTGGATGAGGCTGAAATGATTCGCGTCTGCTTTCAGAGGGAAGACCACAGAATAATCACGAAAGACATAAAAAGAGTCTCGACTAAAGTGCATGACTAAAAAAAAAAAATAATAATCACGCTCTCAGAACAAGATCTGCCGAGGGACGAATTTACTCACAAGAACATATTACCTAGGAATGAGCTCGGGGTCTGACGGCCTGCTGTTACTGGAGTCTGGGGAAAAGAGAGAGAGAGAGAGAGAGAGAGAGAGAGAGAGCGAGAAAAAAGATTAAGTGAGTGACGGGATCAGAGATGATTTAATTCATACTGTGCACTCTTCACTCATGATCAGTTCACATTTCCTACTCAAACCTGTTGGAGAAATCTTCCCTCGATTAAAGGAAATCGATCAAGAACTTTTTTTTTTTTTTTGGAAAAATGAAATATGATATACACTCAACGTCCACTTTATTAGGAACACCTGCTCATTTATGCAGTTATGCAAGAAAATCATGAGGACGCAAGTCTTCGGTTAATGTTCACATCGAACATCAGAATGAAGAAAATGTGTGATGTCTGTGACTTTAACTGTGGCATGGCTTGGTGTCAGATGGGCTGGTTTGAGTATTTTCAGAAACTGCTGATCACACACACACACACACACACACACACACAAAACAGTCTCTAGAGTTTACACAGAACGGTACGAAAAACAAAAGGCATCCTGTGTGCGGATGGTGTTGATGAGAGAGACCAGACTGGTCTGAGCGGACAGGGAGTCTATAGTAACTCAAATAATCACTCTTTACAACCGTGATGAGCAGAAAAGCAAGCCAACCCATCTGGCACGGTTAAAGTCACAGACGTCACACTTTTTTCCCCCCACTCTCCGATGTTTGCTCTGAAGCTCTTGACTTGTATCTGTACGACTTTATGCATTGCACTGCTGCCACACCATTGCCTGATTAGCTAACTGCATGAATGTGCAGGCGTTCCTAATAAACTGGACGTTAAGTGTACGGTACTCAAATCTGCGGCAAACTCCTCTGAATCGCTTTTAACAATGCTTTTATGCATCAGTGTGTGTAAGAGCGTGCAACTGCAGGCGCTCTGGACTGATGAAAGGCCTGGGATTGTGCGGCGCACTGCAGCTTAGCAAAGTTTCAAGATGTACTCAGAAGTGTGTGTCTCTTATCTCAGCTGTTACACACAACCTAGATTGCGACTCAGATTTTTTTTCCCCCCCTTCACAGTAGATCGTTACTTTGATGTAATGCACGCAAGAGTGAAAACTGGTTCCCATAAATACGTGCTAGCAAAAGCATGAGCATCGCATACTTCGCGAAATCCAGCACGAATGCTGTATTTTGTAGCGTTTCTAGTTAGAAGCTCTTACCTCACACAACATTATGTGTATTTTTATTTGATATAGCTGCTCAGTGCGCTGTCAGTGTCCACTACAGAGGCCACACTGATTAATAGCGTTGCATTTTGGTGTCAAATGAGCTTAAGAGGGGCTTCGAACTAAATAAAGGCTAATAAATTTATAATAATAATCTGACAGGTTTATTACTTTTGAATATGCCATAAATTATATCCGTGTACGTAGAACTGCATTATACTGTTTAGAACTGTTTATAATCTCCTGCAACCCCGTCTGTGGCTTAGGAGAATTTTGCTCAGTACTGTATGTGGCAAAAGTGTTGACACCCCTAAGAAATACTCTAAATAAATAAATACTCGCACTTTTTCAAGAAGAGTGCCAATAGTTTTGATAGGACATTTCGTTTCCTCCTTCAGTTTTCTACCACTTGAGTGCAATTTATAACATCGTTCAAATACAATATATATATATATATATTTAAGAGCAAAAGTTTGCACCCCCATAGAATTCCTGTTTAGGTTGTTATGGCGTAAAGTATGACGGGCTGGGCGATATGATGATGCAATACGGACAGCATGACGCGTTTGGTCAGAAAACACTTCGCTGAGCTATCATGAGTACAACAATATCTTTTTATTCATCTTTTACTCATCTTATCGGAGGAACAGCCTTCAAATATCGTCATTTGCTATTTTCGCACAGCACTAGCTTAAAGGTGAGGTTTATGGTTTAAAGCAGTGGTTCATAAGATATTGAAAAACCCCGTTTCGGACACTTCTACTCATCTGGTAGAAATCTGGTAACCTCAGAGGCGCGAGATGATTTGAGTAATCTGAAAGGTGCACTCGAAAAAAACATCAACTCAAGCAGGTGCGGAACCCGATTCTGAATATGAGGAACTTTCCCTGCGTAAATATTGACACAAGTCTGAGTATTTATCTTGCTATACATTTGTCCTAAGGGATAAAACTGCAAAATGTTGCACTTGATTTGAGCAGAATAATGTCACTAAGCATGGATATGAATACATTACATATATATACAATACATATATATATATATATCAAGTGATGCAATTAGATGACAGTTATAGAATGAGAGAAAAAAAATACAGTGAGTTTACTGTATTAAAAACATGATGGGTCGGCATGGGGACGAGCTGAGCCAAAGCCAAACTCTGCCTTAAAGGCCACATTATAATACAGAGCCTTCTGGGTCATACAAAAAAAAAAAAAAGAGTGAAAAAAAAAATTTAACTCTGTTCCTGCTTGTCTTGTACTACATTTCTGAATGTCATCAACCCGCCAACAAACAAAGACCGCAGAGTTTGCGATATGAACTACGTTATCTAAAATTTGTAGTATTTTATCTGGAATCACCAAGACGTGAGAGGTAAATGAATACGTGAGCATAAAGAGTGCTGAATAGTTCAGGTTTTTAGTTAACAGCAGGTTAAATCTACTGAGCTGCTCTTTATCAGTGCACGCACTTTCCCCCTAAACGCAAGCAGTGGCATGTCTGGAAGAAAGAAACGATGTTGAAATACTTTTCATGTTCACACTCCAATGTTCGGTCCGGCGTTAAAAAAAAAGAGATTCGAAACACTTTATCTTTCGCGTAAAAAGGAGCGATTACCTGCTGGGTATCTCTTGCAAGCTGGGCCAATTATTCCAAATAATTAGTCAACAAAAAAAGGAATGTTTGAAATAATGTATTTGCTTTAACCTTGGTTTAATATGGCATTTTGGATATTTCAGAAAATATTTAAAAATGATCTGTGGCATCTTTTTGTATCTCATAAACACATTGTACACATTTAAAAACACTCGACTTTTCCTCACATGAAGGGACAGCAATATGATTATATAATATAATTAAAGGATATAGCAGGAACATAACACAATCGTGTAAATAAATCCATGTGTATACTTGTTTGAGAACAAGTAGGGGGTGAAAATCACACACACACACACACACACACACACATATATATATATATATATATATATATATATACACACACACACACCCTTTTCTGAAAGCTCAAAGTATGACTTTTATCTGCACTTACAGGAAGATGAATACGGCACGTGGTACCGTATGTCAGGATGTGGTCTCGGATTCATCCAGAAGGCGTGTCCCGGACCCGGCCCACAGCACGGCGCCCCGTGTGAGGAGCACGGCGGCAGGTAGTAGCTGTGCTGCGCTAATTCCATAGGGATGGAGTGAAGTGAGCGAGGCTGCTCCAAGCTGGCAGGGTCAGAGCTGTGGCCATCTGGAAGCGAGTGCGAGCAGCAGGCCTTGCTCTGATAAGAACAGTAATCTCCAGACACGAGGCAGGACGGACGTCCGTTGCTGGAAAATCCGCCTGAAAAAGAGCTGGAATGGAGCCACTGGTCTTTACGAGGCTGCAGGGTGCTGAAGGAGCTGTCGGCTTGGCTGGGGAAGGGCGTCTGGGCGCTGTAGCCCGCTGGCAGACCCAGACGAGGCTGGTACGGTCCGTAGCTGGACTGCATGCTGCTGCTCACGCTGCTGCAGAAGTCAGGGAAAGCAGCAGACCTGCTGGGAGGCGACTGAGTGGTAGCAGGTAAAACGGTGTGGGGGTCAACGGTGCTGACCTCAGAGACGGAATCTGAACAGGGCACAGAGTCTTCGTCGCTTTTACTCATGGTTTCGTCGTTCTCCTCTGGGAAGTTAAGTGACTGGAAATGAGAGCTAAAAAAACATGAAAACATGACTAATTAAGAGTAAACACACACACACACACACACACACACACAAACAGGCCTTTCGTTTCATTTAGATTTAACTATAAATCCATAACATGGCGTGATCTGTTTCTTCCATCAATTCGTTGATGAACACGTGCGTATTTTTATTTTCTCCTTGTTTATTTTTATTTTGAATTATTTCTTTTCTCTCGCTGTTCTTTCCTTCTTGTTTTTTTTCTCTCCCTCCCTTGTGGAGTGGCTTTAATATTCCAAAAAAAAAAAAAAAAAAAGTGATGCGAACAAAGCCAAGCTTACCAAGACGTTCATCTTCACGAAAACTGAGAAACTCTCAAGCACAAACCTTGAGAGGGTTTTTTTTTTTTTTTTTACCACATATATTAGAATTCTCAAATCTGATTGGTCAGAAGGTGTGGCTTAATCGCAACTTGAACAGTAGTCCTGGCTGTAGCATGAATAACGTAATCGTTTCTATAGTAACAGCTCATTCACTGCGAGCTGTACTCTGGACGCTCCATGTAACCTAAGCGTAATAATAAATAGCCTTTTTTTTTTGTTGTTTTTTTAAAATGTTTTGTTGGTGTTTAACAAAGAAAGACAATTTCGGCGTCTCGAGTGTCAGCGCTTCGTAACAGACACTCGTAAAAGTCTCCTAGCGTGAGAAAGTCTTCAGGATAGAGGAGTTTACACTTTGTGGTTTCAAGGTAACATGATAAGCTGCGTTTTTTTTTTTTTCTTTCTTTTTTCGTCTCATTAATGTCAAGAGAGAGAAAAAAAAACAGAGGCTGGCGAAAGGAACGAAAATAATCCACTTTGTATCAATTGCAATGTATCAAGTATCACAAAACCCTGGTGTATAACAGCATGGTCCGTGGTGTGTTAAAAGAGAGACGCTAGCGAACGAATGACTGCTTATAGCTGCTATAGCGTAAGCGATAATTGTTTAATTCATTCCCGTAAACTTGTTTCGCTGCCAGTGCGAACGTGACATTATATATATATATATATATTTTACTGTACATGATCGACTATCTTGAAAAGAAGCTACTCAGAAGTAAGATGAAAGCGATGGTCTTTACCTCTGATTTGTTGCCGTGGGTGAGAAGAGCAGATTGCGCAGCATCATTTTGCCAGTGACTAAAAGGCCGACGCCATCTCAGGGCCTCACTGGGTCCATGAACCTGCAAACACAGGACCACACCGTCGAGCCACACGTCCCATTTTCTGCATTATCGAAATATTAGGCTGTTTAAAGGTTTACATTTTTTTTTTAAATTAAACCTTCGTTTTTCATTTCAAATTTCACTACTGTGAGCAGACACGTGCCTAAAATATTCTATAAAATCCAACAACAACAGTATCACTATTACTGCCACTACAAAATATATAGTCTGTACTTGCTACCTAATGTTAGTGATTCAGCTAACTACACAAACTTATTATTATTATTTTTTTTAAAAATTAGTTTAATCTTTGGCATTTTACAAATGTTAAATAGTTTTAAAAGTGAAATGAATTGACTCAGCAATCATAAATCAATTATTAGAGATCATAACTGATTACAAACGGATTATTATCGAAAAAGGACAGACAACTGGAGGGTAAAAAAAATGCATTCATATATATATATTTTTTTTTTATTATGTGTAAATAATTGGAAAGGTTAGCAAGGTGGTCACATGTCAGTCGGAGGCCTCAGCACCAGAGCAGATTCAGTGATATCGTCAAAAGAATCTGAATCATACGGTAATAGCAGCGGATTCAAAAACTCGTTTGGAAAATCAGCACTTCGATGTAAATCGGTTAAAATATTGTATACCATAAATAATATGCATTTATGCATTTAGTCAAAAAAAATAAATAAAGTTTAGGAAGTGCGCGTTCACATTCGGTGACTATGAGTGGAAGATGAAATCTTGAAATATGAAAATGTTACTTTAAAAAAAAAAAAGAAGCAAATATTTGCTGAGTAAACTGTAAAATTTGTTGTGACAGCTGCACTAAAATATAATATTAAGTCTACTGTTTTTTTTTTTTAATAACAGGTGAAAATGATAAGTAGTAAATGGTCCAATTCTAGTGAATATAATGTAAGGTGTAGACAGGAATTATGAATAAAGATGACTAAAGAACCCATTTATATATATTAACCCATTTATATTGGTATGTATCATGGCCGCCGAGCTGTAATCCTCAGCAGAGTGTTATTAATCTGGCGCAGTGCAAGCTGCTTGACTTGACCTTTTTCTTGCAGAAGGGAAAGCAGTGAAAGTCTGAGTGAGAAGTGATGAGTGAGCGAGGCGGAGGGGATTTCTCTCCCTGCTTTGCTCTGTTTGTAGCGTGCAATATCAGAAGAGCTCTCCACGCCACTGGAAAGCACCTCAGTCATGTGGAAACTCGAGTGTGACCTTAAAGCTATATAATGGTGTCTGTCAGGAACAGAAGCAGAGCACAAACACCGTAAACAAGGTCACGAGGGCCCACGAGAGCTGAGGCCTGCGTAATTCAGTCGAGCTTCAGAGGTCTTTAGTAGGAATACGATACGATAATATGATACAGCTTCGGGTAATGAAGTTCAGTCAACTCACCACCAGTGTGTAAAAATCACTAGTGTGATCACCACTGTTCCCAGCAACCAATCACTGATCACTACTGCTCCTAGCAACCAATCACTGATCACTACTGCTCCTAGTAGCCAATCACTGATCACCACTGTTCCCAGCAACCAATCACTGTTCACTACTGCTCCTAGTAACCAATCCCTGATCACCACTGTTCCCAGCAACCAATCACTGATCACCACTGTTCCCAGCAACCAATCACTGATCACTACTGCTCCTAGTAACCAATCACTGATCACCACTGTTCCCAGCAACCAATCACTGTTCACTACTGCTCCTAGTAACCAATCACTGATCACTACTGCTCCTAGCAACCAATCACTGATCACTACTGTTCCCAGCAACCAATCACTGATCACCACTGTTCCCAGCAACCAATCACTGATCACTACTGCTCCTAGCAACCAATCACTGATCACTACCGCTCCTAGCAACCCTATTCCTGATCAGTGCTGCTCCTAGTAACCAATCACTGATCAACATTGGCCCTAGCAACCAATCACTGATCACTACTGCTCCTAGCAACCCTATTCCTGATCAGTACTGCTCCTAGTAACCAATCACTGATCAACATTGGCCCTAGCAACCAATCACTGATCACTACTGCTCCTAGTAATCAATCACTGATCAACATTGGCCCTAGCAACCAATCACTGATCACTACTGCTCCTAGCAACCAACCCCTGACCACTACTGCTCCTAGCAACCAATCCCTGATCACCACTGCTCCTAGCAACCAACCACTGATTCACACCATTGTTTCCAACAATGACTCTTTGATCACCACTGTTCCCAACGACCAATCACTGAGCACTATTGCCCGTAGCAACCAATCACTAATCACTGCTGTTAATCCACCTGCACACTTCTATGTATTTTGCTTTAAATTCTCTTCTTGGCCAGATTTACAGTAACGAGAGAGAGTTATTCCGTAAACAGCCATTTCCTTCATGTCTATTTCTTGACTCGACCCTATTTCTCGACCGCTTCATTTTATCGGCGTTCTTGAAATGACAGAATTTGGCAAACGCGCGACGAATCACTCCGCGGTGCCGACTTTTATCTACGCTCACCACAACTGCTTCTGTTTTCGGTAAGGAGAAACGTCTGGAAGGAGTCTCCAGTGTCAGCGCTTTGAAACAGTCAGTCATCTCTCTTTCTGACATGGAGAAGTCTTCAGGGCAGACGAGTTTCTCTGCGCTTTCTCTCTAACAAGCTGGCAAGCTGTTATTTTTGCCTTGTTAACTTTAAGAAGTTAATGTATATTATTTATATGTGTATATTAGGCAAATTTCTTTACATATATATATATATATATATATATATATATATATATATATATATATATATATATATATA
>CM074917.1:2140043-2160184 GCA_037576815.1 Pangasius larnaudii
TATATATATATATATATATATATATATATATATATATATATTTATATATATATATATATATATATATATATATATATGTATATATAAAAGAAAACGGAAAAATTAGGAATGTTTTACAATCTACAGCGTTTGTGTCATAAACCAAAAAAAATAAAAAAAGGTGTCACCCTCTATTCTCCACCCTATTCTGAGCATTTCGGATTGCAAAAGTTTGCACACCCTCTCTTTGCAGCTGCATTATCACAAGCACAATCGAAAATAACGATATTTTTTAAATTGTGATACAAATCTAGATATTTATTCCACTTTTTATTCTCACTTTTCTATGCCTGTTTTTCTTCCATTTCTGAATCATGAGTTTCGGTGCTGGTGATGGTCTGTGTACACAGATATCTTTTCATCTCCTTCTCCAACTCTGTGAAAGGTCAGTATTTTCTGTATTACTTTTTGAAGTTTTTTTTTTTTTTTTTTTTTTTTACTTCTCATGCCTCAGAAATCTACTCTGTAATTGGTGTGAGAACTAAAACGTTTATTTCACTGTGAATACGCTCTCGAGAAGGAAGACTTTTATAGGGGAAAAAAAAAATGGTTGGAAAAAAAAAATCATTCCTTTGTTGGTTAATCAAGAAAACATGACATGCTGTTATAAAAATTCACATTTTTTTTTTTTTTTTTTTTTTAAATATTGAACACAAATCCAAGAATAATCAACATTTCCATTATTAAAATTCCTTTGTGATATCCTTCTAATTAGGGATAGGAATTAAACAAATAATTAAACTGTAAATAATAAAGAAATAATTTCTCGAATTATTATAGATCAACCAGAAACTAGAGATTTTTGGATCTGAATATGAAAAAAAACCAACATTTTGAGGAAATAAAAAAAAAAAAAAAATGCAATGTTTCCACTCTAGTTAGTGTGATTTCTAAAGTTTATAAAGGAAATGGTTGTGTATATCATAATGACACGTACACTGACATATCAGGAAACAATCTTTTCAGTGATATACGATGATACGTGATTGTGAAGTGGGCGGAGCTTAAATCCCTCAAGGTTAGATTCATAAGTATGAGATAAGTTTCGAGCGGTGGACAAAAACAGCGAAAGAATTTTATCTCTATAACTAAAAGATGATGTTATAGATTGATCTAAAGATTTTTTTTTTTTGTCATTTCTACCTTACACGTCCTTACCAAAAAAAAAATCACTCCACTCACATCACTCCAGTTTTATTCAGTTTACATTACCTGCCTATTGAGTTTTATATCATCTACAACGTTTTGCTAATGACATACAAAGCTCTGAATGGTTCAGCTCCGGTATACCTTACTGATCTTCTGAGGCAGTATAACCCATCTCGAGCACTTCCTTCTCCTTATCAATGCCAGCGATGAATAGCAGCTCAGACGGTGGTAGTGCTTTTTCTTCCTTCACCCCTAAACTCCGAAATCATGTTGTAAAGGATATTAATAAGTTCTATAAATGATTTTATTCAAACTGGCTCATTCATAATTCCGAGAATTAAACTCATCACGTCGTCTGTGACTGTCCTGAACGTTTTACTTGAAACCTTACGGATTGTTTTATTATGTCATATGTCATTATGTTGTTATTTATTACTATTCATAACCACTTTTTAAGTTCTTTTATCCTTCTACTGGTTACTTACAATTGACTGTTTCATTCTTTGTATAATTATGACTACTTTTGTATAAAGCACTTTGAAATTTTAGTTGTAACAATGACTCTCAGTTGTACCTTTGGACCTTTAATATGCATCTTACACCTGGAAATATTGATATAGCGCACCTTTAAAAATGACATTTAGTTTTCGGCTTTAAAAAGGTACGCTACGTATACCTTTCTAGGTAAAAGATACATACTAGGTCGAAAAGAAAATATTATTATTATTAAATGCCCAGTAGAGCTGCACAATTTTGAAGAAAAATGCGATATGTGATACGATGATGCTGTAAGTGTGTAATATCAAATTAAATTATATTTATATATATATATATATATATATAAATATATTTAAAGACTGAAAATGACATTCTCTGATATCTGTGTTGCTCTAAAACCCTTGAAGTATTAAAACCACTCAGTTACCGCAATGCATATGGCGATATTTCCATTCGCGATATTTCCATAATTGCGATATACCGTGCAGCCCTAAGGCCTAGATTTAAAAATGTATCCATATCGAAACAGATCCGAGCAAAAACAAAATAAAAAACGCCAAGTTTAAGAATTAGTCCGACATTAAGCAAAGTGTTTTGCTGGTTGTGAACGTGTCGTATATCAAGTCTAAGTACAACGGCACTAAGTACAACGGTACTTTGGCTTGTCACTGTATGTATCTTTATTATGTATTTTTCACCCGGAGATGTGGATATAGTGAACCTTAAAAAAATAATTAAAGGCATTTAGTTGTTAGAGTAAAGCTTTAAAGGTGCATTACGTGCACGGAAAGGCTACAAGGAAAGTATTATATATATTTATATATATATATATATATATATATATATATGTGTGTGTGTGTGTGTGTGTAATGCAATATGTGACATGATGATGCTATAAGTGTGTAAAATCATATCATATAAGTGTAAAATTAGTGTGTGTGTATATATGTATAATAAAGATTTGTGTGTGTGTGTGTGTGTGTGTGTGTGTGTGGTACATCTTTTGTACCTTTAATATATATCTTTACTGGAGATATGGATAAGTTATAAAGCTATAAAGCTACACTACATGTCTTATGTACTCCTGAGGTGTACATAAGAGTGACAATTAAAAGTCAAGTTTAATACTTGTGTGTGTGTGTGTGTGTGTGTGTGTGTATTATTGAGATCGTTTGCCTCATAACGCACTGCTGTGTGTATCAGGCTTGTATAATAACCCTGTGATAACCAGACAAGGATGTGTCGTGACCTGAAGACTGAAGCAGGATGAACTGGTGTTTCCACATCACAACATTTGATGTGACATGAAAGACATGAGCAAAGCTACCGGTTCCGCCTGCACGTGCCTTCCTTACTTCCTTCCTTTCTTTCTTTCCCCCTTTCCTTTCCTGTCTCACACATTAATGCTGTTCAAACCTCTGCCTGTGCAACCCAAACTCATCAGCAGGTCAGTTCATTAAGCAGATACTTTGCTTCCAAGCCGACATTTTGGGTGCGTAGCGCGCGCTCTTTCTCTCTCTCTCACGCGCGCGCACACACACACACACACACACACACACACACACAAGCGTGCGCGCGCACTCACGTTACCACCACGACTTAAACTATGCACTCTTACCTCCGAGCTCATCCACACACACAGCTGAGTGACATCGGTGATGGAAAGTTCGGGGTCCAAAGTGAGTTAAAAAAAAAAAAAAAAAAGCAGATGAATCCTAAATCCTGAGTACACACACTCACACACTCTCACACACACACTGTCTCTCTTTCTCTCTCTCTTTCTCTCGCGCTTATTACGCACAACCTGCATTCCGATAAGTCCCGCCTCCTCAGCCATGATTGGCAGGTTCAGCGTCCAATCAGAGGCTTGTTCGTTTCTAGGCTTTAAAAAAAAACACCTGTACTTCTCTAATCTTAGGTGACTGTACCAGTGTGGTGCTAAATGTTATTAGGAGTAATTGTATTATTATTATTATTATTATTATTATTATTTTTCCCCAAGAATGTATAATACACCAATCAGCCATAACATTAAAACCACTGACAGGTGACATGAATAACATTTATTATCTTGTTAGAATGGCACCTGACAAGGGGAGGGATATATTAGGCAGCGAGTGAACAGTCAGTTCTCGAAGTTGACGTCACAAATCATACTTTTTTTTTTTTTTAAATCTGTTTATAGTTACATTTAATGTAGAAATAACAAGTCCGACAACAATAAATCAGGTCGTTGTACGTCAGAGTCCCTGTGAGCCAAGCAAAAAAGGAAAGGAACGGAACAGGAACTGCGCGTCATTACGTACAAACAAAATTAGCAAGGTGTTCACAGGGCATGCGTGTTCATTACGACACCCATGACACAAGTTACTTCCTGTTCTCGCTTACGTTATAGCAGCTATAAACAGTCATTCTGTCAGCAGCCTCTCTCTTCTTTCTCTCTCTCGAAGTTAATAAAACAACAACAACAACAACAACAACAACAATAAAACCTGCTGTCCTGAAGATGTCGGAAAACGTAAAGGAACAGCTTCACCTCTAACACTGGAGACTCCTTCCATAAATGTTAAACGGACATCTCCCAACAGAACACATCAATACTTCTATAATATGTTATTCTTTGATATATAACAACGTCTGTTTATTATTAATGTTTATCATCCACGGTATAAGTGCCTCGTGTAAGTTGTTACTATGGAAACAATAACTTATTAGAATGAGCGCATTAATATAAACCTGTGCACTAGTGTCAGAGCGGCTGTTATAGAAAATTCTCTTCTGAGCAATCGGATTCGAGAATTCAGCAGCGCTGTGGTGCGATCGCTATCACAGTGTCAGCAACAGACGAGCAAATAAATAAATAAATAAATAAATAAATAAATAAATGAATGCGAAGAGTCGCGTACACTCACAGATCACATGTGGCTCTGGAGGCTCAAGAGTTGTTGCTGAAGCAGATCTCAGGTGTCTAGTATCGGCAAATAAAACAGACAAACAAAAAAAAAAAAGTAGGACAAAGAAATGCAGAAGCAGCGAGTTTTAATGATAGAGACGGTGGTTTGAGGATGCTGAGGTTGGAACAGTCTGAGCAGTTCGAGTCAGGAAGGAAAAGAAGGTCAAAGAAAAGCTTCCTGACAGCAAAGAAAGACAGAGAGAGAGAGAGAGAGAGAGAGAGAGAGGAGAGAGAGAGAGAGAGAAAAAGACTTAGAACGCTGAACAGCACCAGCTAATATGACAATTTTTAAAAAATGTATGTTTGCACAAAATGAAACTTAATGGCCCTTCGTGCTCTTCATGAAGTGTCTATCTTCTGCATCTGTAGTGTGTGTGTGTGTGTGTGTGTGTGTGTGTGTGTGTGTGTGTGTGTGTGTGTCGGTTGCATACGTTTTCAAACCCACCCCCACCCCCCCATCCACCCCCTGAAATGCTGCACAGCAATTTTCAAGTCTTGCCACAGATTCTCAATCAGACTGAAGTCTGAGCTTTGACTCAGGCATCTTAACACAATCAGGTTCTTGGTTTTGAAACACACTCCAGCTTATCTTTGGTGACATGCTTATGCTTGGTGGTATGATTGCCCTTGTCTAACCATCTCACCTTCAATCCTGACCAGTTTCCCCATTGCCCGCTGATAAAGACAACACGATGCTCCCACCACCATGCTTCACAGTGCGGATGTATTGGGTTTTCGCCCAATGAAGCACTTCATGCCAAGGTCAATTTTTTCAATTTTGATCTTGTAAGACCGGAGAACCATTTTTGACATGTTTCTGAGTCTCCATCATGCATTTCGGTGAACTTCTATGATTATCAAACTTACACTTTGTCTCTTCTTGCGTCTCCGACTTAATCCCCTGTTTACATGGTCACTGACGGTTGGTGGATGGCCTCCTCTAGTCATGGTTGTGCCATGTTTCTTTTCCAAATCATTTTTTTTTTTAAACAACCAAATGCTGATTGATCCTTTTTCCAGAACTTTTAGCAAACTATATTGATCTTCCCCAAACTTTAATATTGTGGGACATTTTGTGTATATTCATGACACATAGTCACAATGAAGTCCATTTCAGTTCAAGGTTGTAGCACAACAAAGTGCGGAAAAATTTAAGGTCAAAGTTGATATGTTGAGGAGGTGTTTATTAAACATTTATGGAAGGAGTCTCCAGTGTCAGCGCTTTGTAACAGTCAGAGGTAGAGTTTACGCTTTGCAGTTTCTCAGGAACACGACAAGCAGCGTGTTTTTTCTTAATTAACTTTAAAAGAAAGAAAAAAAAAAAAGAGGCTGGTGAGGAAGTGACTGTTTATAGCTGCCGTAACATAAGCGATAACAGGAACAAATTTGTATTTGTATCTATAAACAGGTAAAAAAAAATTATGATGCGTCATTCTTTGATAAATACAATTGTTAACGTTGACACTTCAGGACTGGAATTATAGCAAAATCACGTCGTCGGTTACTTTCCCAGAACAGCATGTGTGTTGCTGTTATAGGAAGTGTGTGGTGAATGTTGACTATAAAAAAAAAAACGCCACCACAGTCTTATTAGTCAATATTTCGATAAAAATTCATATGATAATTATGAGTCATGAAGCTGTAATTTTCAGAAACGTGTATTTTTTTTTCCATTTCTGATCTTTAGACGTATTGCGTTACACGCACAATCTGAAGTATCACATATTCAATAACACAATTAAACTTTTAAACAAGACGAGTTATGTGAAAAATGAAATGCTCCATAGAACCTGTTAGCATTTTCTTTTTTTTTTTTTTTTTAAATCTTCCTCAGGCGTTGTCGAGTTTGCACACGTTTTTACGTGTGCAACCCATCAGTGTTATCCTGCCAGAGGGAAAGGGGTCACATTCAAACGTTTTGTTTTTTTTTTGTGCGTGTGTGTGTGTGTGTGTGTGTGTGCTCTAGCTCATTGGCGGAGAATGAAAACGTGACTCGTTCTTTTTTAACGACGCATGATCATGTCTTTACTCTGAAAAGGACGCAAGCGTGTAGGTAAATCACACTTCACAATTTCACAACCGTTGAAGTATGAAAATACAAACAACGACAATATCGCAGCATAACACTATAAACGCTCATATCCTAAAGTATTGGCACCCATCATTGACATTAACTATAACGTGAATAATACAATACAAGAAGCGATATCTTGATACGTATGGGAATGTTTATAGCTTTATTTTAACAGTTTTTTTTTTTTTTTTGCAAGACAGCGTTTTTTTTTTTTCTGAGTCTAAACTATTGGCACCTCCACAATTTATACAGGGTGTCTGAAAAGGCAGGAACCAATGAGAAGCACTATTTCACCACTTTCATCCAATACCGTGTTAATACCATTTTTCACCTGTATGGAAAAAAAATACGTATAAAAATAAGTGTAAATAAATAAAAATATAAAATCACATACATCTAGTTTAACCCCCACTGGTTAATGACTTTGCAGACACCCTGTATATACACTTTAAGCTTGTTTATATTCATAGGTTTTTCAGCAAAAAGACTCAGACAACCAAAAAGCTTTCGTTTTTCTGTGATCGGATCGAACAACTCCTCCCTTTTCTACAGGTTAAAAAAAAAAAAAATCGAAAAAAAAAACAACTTAAACATAACAACTCAGTAGTTGTTGCATGGGTGCAGTTATTACAGAATACAGAATAATACTCCTATTTTTATTATTAGCATTACAATTTTCTTCCCTTTCTTCCTTTTCATTGTTATTTGTATTGTCTTGAGAAAGCAGACAGGAAAAATAAATCCATCTGGATCGAAAAAGTTTGTTTAGTTTGTGAACGTGGACTTCTTTTCAATCAGAGACTGAGATGGCTGGAAGCTAAACGTGGAAATAGCTGTGAGGCACAAAGTCAGAGTTTGTCTGGGGTGTTTATGTTGGAAAAAAAAAAAAAACATCTCATCCTAGGCTTAACCTCCTGGCAGAGGCAACCAGGTTTAGAAGTAAAGCATACGGTCAATAATTTTGCCTTATATGGTCAAACATTGGAGCTTTTTCCCCTCCGGGTTTCTCAATGATTCCAGTGAATCACTGAATGTAATTTTCCTTTTATTTTACAGAAACAACGTGACAGTAATGTGATAAGAATAAAAGCAGAAAAGAGAGAAACAAAGAAATGTTGGATTTTATTTTCTTTTCAAAGCCCAGGATACACCAGCGCAGAGGGAAATTTTGAATGCGAAAAAAAAAAATTCATCCGTTCAAATAAAAAAAAATATATATATATATATATTTATTTGAAATGATGGATGTACTTGGAAGCCCTGACTTTCCTCTGGTTGGCAAAGCAAGACTCGAGCCAGTTCCTCTTTACCAGGATCGCCTGAGGATACTGCTGACACACATCCTGTAATTCCTACAGAGACAGCAAACACAAATAACACTCGTCAACGCCCTTTACCGGCAGCGCCATAAATATTGGCACCCTTGGTAGAGAGTATAAAATGGCTACTGGAGGAGAGAGAAGAAGAAGAAGAAGGGAAAAAAAAGCAACTTGTGTTTAAAAATTCATGTTTATGATTTTATGTTTAGTCATTTTCATATTCCATTGAATTTAATTAATTGTATTTAAGTGAAGCAAATTTCTTAACCTCACAGAAGACCCTTATGCAGTGGAAATGGAGAGCTCTGTTGGAGCACGGGTATTGGTTTTGTTTTGTCGTTATCCGTTTTTGTTACTGTTATTATTATTATTATTATTATTATTAGTAGTAGTAGTAATATTTCTATTATAAAAAATAACCATAAAAAGACTTTGGTTAAAAAGTTATACTTTTTACTAAGTATATATTATTAACAAATCCATATGTGCCATAATTACTGACACTCCTTCATTTTAATACTTCGATCGGTGTATTTTGTTTGATTTTGTTTGTATTTTGTTTGATTTTAGCAAATGTCTGACATTTGCTAAAATCTGAAATAAAGAAATACGTTTCTATCTGCAATCTGATCTATTCCGTGCGCGTTTCGTGAACCTCTTGCATGTAACGTAGAATAATTGTTTAAATAAACATCACATGTAAAGCAAATAGAGAAAACTATTCGTGAATGACATTTTCATTCCTGTAAATCGTCTCTGATAGCTGTGACCATTTCGGATTTTCAGAAAAATTGAACTTTTGAGATGTTAGAATGTAAGAAACGTAACATTGGCCGATATTTGCGAGAAGGTCAGTGCTGTAGGTAAAACTAAGGAAGTTGAAAGAAGATGGCAGGATATAATGATAATAATAATAGTAATAATAATAATAATAATAATAATAAGTTTTATTTTTTCATTATAACCATTTAGAAAAATCCGTCTCCTATAGAGACTTGTATCTGCCAGTTAAAATAAAATGTACTTGTAAGCTGTAAAGTTGTTAATGTAAAGTAAATTGTAAATATAATGTAAAATGCAAGCCAGTAAAATGTAGAAGATATTGACCATGTCGTAATAACAAGATTCTAAGAAATAGTGCGAAATCTATTAAAATTATAGCTATACATTCTGAGAAATGTTTATATTTGTTTATGTTATGGCTTGATTAGTATTATTTACTACATTTACTGCGTTAGTCAACATTAATAACCACTAAACCTCAGCAGGAATAAACTATCAGTAATATTAATATAGGAACAAAGTGAAGCCCTGTTCAGTCTGGAGTAGTTTTACACGTGGAGACGGGGCAACTACGCTGGATTTTACTCTCTAAACTGACATGTTGGCACAGGAATGTGTGAAAAAGAGGCTTTATATAGACACTATAAAGTATAAAAACGCTCCACGAAGCGCTCGCTCTTTTCTATCGTCTCTCGCTGAAACCAAAACCAAACCAAGTGGCAGAACAATGAAATCTAGATGACGTTTAAAAAGACGTCTCAGAGATGGGACTCTTCCAGGGGTTTTAGGATTGTAGATTTGAGTTCCTGGCACAGGTGCAGAGAACATAGGTGCTGTGGTCATGTGACCTACTGAGGATCAAGCACAACTTGCGAGGCCACACCCCCTAGAATGAGTCAATTATTTGGTATCAAAATGAGGTGTGTGCAATACACATGGCATTTTTAGTGTGACGAGCGTGCGTCCATCGCAGAGACACGCCCACGTCTGCGATTTACGCAGACATCACCGATCCTGTGTGATCAGAGTTACTAAAGACGTCCTCCGGGAACATTATTTAACATTAATCTAGAAATCTGATCTCTTCCGATTAGTAAAGAAGGAGACACGTATTAACTGACGTTTGTTTACGTGGTAATGAGCTATGCCTGCACTGACAAGCACTGTTTAAATCCATACATAAAAATCCACTTTAAATGAGCAAAAATTGAAGGACAACGTTCCGAAATGTTGATAAATTTCTCAACTCTGGTTTCTAGGTGTCAATACCAGGACATTTCTAGTCTCAGTGCTGAATTTCGCTAGTTAACAAACACAAACATGTTCATTTTGTTGTTTCGCAAACTGGTTAATGCAGGTGTTGATTATTCGGTTTAATTTGTTAATTATTAAGAAAATATTTCAGCAATTAATACAAGCATTAGCTACTTTGTGAATGTTAAAGATGGCGTATTAACGCTGACGTTCAGGATTTGTTCACGTTATCTAACACACACACACACACACACACACACACACACACACACAAAAAGCTTTGTACCTGTAGATGGACTGGACTTTCTACCTCTGCCACAATGTGCGTAACCTGTGAGCTCATGACGTCCTCCTCATCGCCGTCATACGTACAGAGGGGTTAAGGAGAAACGTGTAGATAAACGTTTCTTATCGCCGCCTAAATCAAAGACGCTGACGCTGCTAACCAAAAGGATCTGAGCAAGCAGGCAAAGGCAATTTACCGGAAAAGCCATCGGTGTTAACCAGAAGTTGATGATTTTCCTATAAAACCACGTTCTAAATAGTTTTATTCCTTTTATACAACTACAATATTGCTTCCCAACAACAGGCGCAGGGTTAAAGAGTTTCTGCCGTGAATTAATTTAGTGAATTTAATTAGTTTAATTAAAAACCTAATAAAACACTGGGACACTTATCAGCTCACTCGTCTCACCAAACTTCAAGACTGCGTTAAAATCAGACTTAAAGAAACATATCTATGATAATTCTTCAGAACGATCAGGTAAGGAACCGCCTGAGTACGTTAGCATCGATGATAATGAGCTTTTTTTTTTTTTTTACGTGATTTTTTAGTTTACGTTGTTAAAAATCTCTAAAAGTCAGCTACTTCATGTTAGTTCTCCAGTACGCGATTAGAACTTGCCAGAAAATACTAGCAAAGATAGCTACGTAGTCATAGCTCGTAGTGCCAAAGCAGCTTTTTTTAAAAATTTACCAAACAACACATTGATATTTTTCAGCACAGACATAACATAATTCTTGTTTGTCTGTTTAAAAGCACAAAACAGCGCACTATTCCTTTAAGAACGGCTCTCTGCCTTATTGCTGGAAATGTGCTAAAGGCAGCTCAGCCTGTTTAAAACCTGTTCTACTTTAATAAAATTAATTATGTGCAAAATGTTCTCTCTCACACCGCAGAGCAACCACAAAAATCTTGCGACAAAGAAGGAAAAAAGGTTTACACAAGGTCGCGGATTTGGTGTGTGTCCTTGACAGGCACATGTTTGGGGCGTGCTTCTTCTCGAATCTATGACATCTCATAATTGAGAGTTTAAAGGATATGTGACGAGGTACCGTGCGAGTTTCTTTCTCTCCGTCGCCCCCACGTTGTAGAAGAACGCACGGACTCCTCTCATAAAGTCGGCTAAACCGGAAGCTTCTCCACCCTGCTGTGATGTGCTAGAAGCTTCTGGAGACTCGGCTTGTTCTTCTGATGGACCAGGAGGACTGAGAGAACATGAGGAGCCGGGAGAGACTGGTGCTGGAGGAGTGAATGCTGAGCGCGAGGTAGACGGGATCGCCGTGGTCGTAGACGATGGCGTCGTGGCGGAGTGAGAAGCCGTACGCTTGTAGTAGTATCTAATATTGACGTTAAGCACGTACACAGACAGTTTCTAGACGCATGCTAGGATTATATATATATATATATATATATATATATATATATATATATATGCTGGTTATTTTTTAAGGTATGCTTAAAGGCATAACTTACGCTAGCTATGGAAACGCAAAATAAACTCACTACATGCTAGTGAAAGAGGCGGAGCTTATGAAATGAAGGCCATATGCAGACATCGTAGAGGAGTAGTCCTTTCACAAATTACTCATGGAGAGTGCGTATATACGGGGTTTTACGGTAACCACAAGGGGTTTGATGAGGAAAAAGTTTTAGTTAAGATGTTTTCACTAAATCGTACCATTTCTATTCCTGTTCTAGGAAAAATGTATGTGCAGGTATTCATAAGAAACAGTGCATGCAAACGTCTCTACATCTGTCATGGCAGAAAACATCAGTGCATCACTGAAGCAAGGAGATCGAGTAGAGACGAGAGAACCAGCTGAAAGATTACTAATCTAGGATGATGGTGGGAAAGGGGCGGGGCTTACAGGGGGTCGGGTAATATCGAAGAGTGCGAGACCTCTACGCAACTGTCGATCATTCCAGATTCATTTGTCGGATGGCTCATCTGCTGTTTTTAATCTGACATTTTTTTTTTTACTCCAGACAGCGTTTTCAGATATTAAAATGCGGAAGTCTTACGCAAAATGCGTGAAGGTTAGCAGGTCTGCATCCGACTGACAGGTGAGTAGAGTCACTTGTCTTTATTGGCTGAATGTTTATCGTTCACATTGTGTTTTTCACTCTTGTTTACGGTTTGTGGCGCACTCTTCGATATTACCTGACCCCCTGTAAGCCCCGCCCCTTTCCCACCATCATACACACAAGTATGGAAGGATACATGAAGGTGGGAACTCCTCGGGAGGCTAAGTGCTTGCGTATCAGTCTCTCAGTGCCGTACCAGTTGAAACCTTTGGTGGCGTGGCCGATTCGTGGAAGGTGGACACTTGCTGGAAAAACAGCCAAATAAAGAATCATCGCAAAACCCCTTCCATCTAATATCACAAGTAATTTGTCACTCATCTGTATGATATGCACTGAAAAGAAACACCTTATTTATTTATTTCGAGACATTTTACTCATTTCAAGCTTGCAAAGTCAAATCTCATTCATGTTTTCAATACAAAACCCAGAAACTTCACCATGCCCTGTGGCACTAATCTTTTTTTTTTTTTTTTTTTTTTTTTAAATATTTGAATTTTTTAGATGTACATGGATCAGCTGAGAGTCAAACTACAGGAAGTAAACGTGAGCAGGATCTTTACCTTTCTTCTGCTTGGCAGCTCTGTAGATCTTCTTGAGCCCCTCGTCCAGGGCACTGAGGTAAATCCCCGATAGCTTGTTGGCTTTATCTCTCCTCTGGGCGACGATCAGAGCCAGCTACAACGGCATGACGAGTGTGATAATTATCATAATTATGTCTTATTCGCACGAGATAAGTGATCTCTTTATAAATCACCGAGACGGGTGTGTCTTCACGTGGTCTTCATGCTAAACAATTTCATGCGTGCTACACACCTCACTGTAATACACTATTTGTTCTTTATTACAGCGGGGCGTGTCACATGACCATAACATATGTAGCTGTACCTCAGAACACTCGGAAGTTTCTCCGATACGTCCTTTTAAGCTTGTAACCTGAAGGTGAACCTGAAGGTCGTGGGTTTGAGTCTCGGGTCCGGCAGGGATTGTAGGTGGGGGGGGAGTGAATGACCAGCGCTCTCCTCCACCCTCAATACAATGACTGAGGTGAGACCCTTGAGCAAGGCACCGAACCCCCAACTGCAGCAAAAAAGGCTGCCCACTGCTCTGGGTGTGTGTTCACGGTGTGTGTGTGAGTGTGTGTGTGTGTGTGTGCGCGCACTTGGATGGGTTAAATGCAGAGCCCAATTTCCGAGTATGGGTCACCGTACTTGGCCACAAGTCACTTCACTTCACTTCACTTAAGAAAAATCCTTCCCAAATAGTCACTAAATAAAGTCTAAATAGTAAAGACTACACTGTTGCACTCAAATTCTCTTTAGTACACAAGAGTTTGGTACAAGGCCCAAACTAGAATATAATCTTTATTGTGCAAATATCTCCTTTTAAAAAAAAAAAAAAAAAAAAAAAAAAATGCAGTGCTTGGACCCCTATAGTGATTTCTACAGGTACTGGAGGGCGGGGCTTATTTTTATTCCCATGGAGTCAAAACAAATCTGAGACAAGCGCACTCATCAATCCCACACTACAGAGCGATAAATAAAAGCCGTGCCTCATAAATGTCTTGGTTTAGAGGTCAGGCAAAGGTGGGAGGTTTACAGTATGCATAAGAAACTGAAAGCAAGCAGCAGAGATTTTTTTTGAAATCCCACGCACACCTCTAATGTAGAGGACGGAGAGCAGAAGGTGAGAAACAGGAGCTGGTAGAGTTATGACTCACATAGTCTCTTCTGCTCAGTCTCGACTGCTTGTCGTCAATGGAAAACAGCAGCGCGTTCCCAAGCTCCAAATCTAAAACGGAGTAACGGATGCGTTAATCTGGAAAACTGATGGACGCTCGGCTGGTGATGGATCTGGACATTTACTGACCTTCCATGTCTCCTGCCAGTTCGTACTGTTTCTTCACCTCATCCGATCGGAGCTCCAGAGCTGTGAACAAGCCACCGCGTCCCCAATGTCCAGAATCATCTACGCACACGCAGAGATAGATGCACGCTTTTTTTAAAACAAAGTTTAACTTCCTTTTGCGCATTTATTGGGACATACAGTATCAGTGGAAAAATTACCTCGCATCACAACCTCGCAAGTGTTCGTTTAAAATCTAAACTAAAATCTAATCTAAATCTATGCATATTTATTCAAAATTAAGAATTCTGTGTGTGTAAAAACGTCGACAACAAACATCCAGCCGACACCTTAACAGGGCCTACAGAGGATTGTGTCTTTCACATGAGCAAAATTGTGTGTTTGTTTTAATAAAGATGCAGTTTTACCTAAAAGTAAATCAAAAACAAGGGGTGGAGCCAATGCGAATACATGAACTGATCACCTGCCGTGCGACTGACCACAGCCTTGTGTGTAAATCGGTACAACTGTAGGGCAGTATTAAATTTGCAGAACCCAGAAATGCGAAGACAAAATAAAACTATTTACGGAATGTTCAGACACTAACTCTTCAGAGACATTAACCAGGTCGTACCAGGCCCTACGGAGGACTGCATCTTGCAAAATAACGATGCTTCTTTAATAAATATGCAATTTTTTGTTTTATAGAGGATGAAGTCAGTGTAAATTGATTAATTTTGCACCCTGAGTGCGATGTACTTACCTTAAAGTTAGTTTAGAAACAGAGATTGTGAGCAAATTAGTATTACTGAAGGGCAGGTACTAAATTTGCAGAACCCTGTTTCTGCTATTTGAAGACAAAATAAAACTGAATCGTAATTAAAAAAAATAAATAAATAACGATGACTCAACACCCCAAAGTTTATGGAAGTTTACACTTTGTGGTTTCTCAATAACATGACAACCTACGTTTTTTTTTCTGTTATTACCTTGAAAAGAGAGAGAGAAAAAATAGACGCAGGTGAGAGAACGACTGTTTATTGTTGCTATATTATAATCGAGAACAGGAACTAACTTTCACGGGTGTCTCATTAAACATTAAACACTGAACATTAAACGTAACTCCACACGGGTAAAAAGTGTCACTTCATTCTGTAATAAACCGAATTTTGTAATCGGCGGAATTAAACACTTACATGCTGTTATAGGAAAATGATGAACTTTGCGTCATCACACAACCCTATTGTTGATTATTTTCCTATACCTGTGTTTTATTTTTTACTTATATGATCTCGGAATAACAGTGAAACTGAGTCATGTTTTTCTCTCCAGAAGAGAACAAAATATTTGATACACCTAAACTTCAGGTTCTGCAAATTCCACTGATGACTCATCATGGACATAGTTGTTGTTGTTGCTATGACAGTACCAGTCATTTTAGCAAGGTTTTTTTAAAAAAAAAAAACATACCCACACAGTGAACGATAATGGCGTCCTCGCGCTCTGCCTGAGGATGTGTGACATCGCCGAGTACATAACGAATCGCCGTGTCATCCGAGTCTGTCGAGTTCACGCTGCCGATGTCTCCTTCTTCTTCTTCTTCATCCACATCCTCACCTTCGCTATCAGCAGAGGGCAGGCACAGCGATTTATACCCACACGATGCCCACCAGGCCATCCTGAGAAACAAAAACATACACACACACACACACTGTAAAATTTGAATTATTGACATAACTTACTAGATTAGATTTAACTTTATTGTCATTGTGCAGAGTAGGAGTACACAGCCAATGAAATGCAGCGTTTTCACATATCCCAGCTTGCTAGGAAGCTGGGCTCAGAGCGCAGGGGTCAGCCATGATACAGCACCCCTGGAGCAGATGTGGTTCAGGGCCTTGATCAAGGGCCCAACAGCGGCAGCTTGGCAGTACTGGGGCTTGAACCCCTGACCTTCTGATCAGTAACCCAGAGCTTTAACCGTCCAACACTGCCAAAGTTATAGCACTAGTTTTTACTTTTCTTTAGGACAAAAAAAAAAAAAAAAAAGACAAATTTTCATGTGCACATGAGAAAGTTTTACATTAATTATCTCATGTGTACCACTTACTATCTCGTTTTCTTTCAAGGAAACAAAATCTTGTGAAAATGACAAATTATCTCGTGCTCATGCGATAATTTTCCATTTTTCACAAGATTTTGTTTTTCCTAAAAGTAAAGGGCATGGTGTAATGTCTTTTCAGGTAATTATCTCACACGCACCACTTATTATCTCCTTTTCTTTCACCAAAAAAAAAATAATCTCGTGAAAATGACAAATTAATTTATGTGATAATTTTCCATTTTCACTATTTTTTAAAAGCAAATAAACACAAATAAAAACAAAGCTCCCTATTCAGGCAACAATAGATTTAAAAACAACAAAATTCACCTGACATCTAACTATATATATTATTTACAATAGCCACCAGGCACTTGAGAGGGGGGGAAAAAAAAAAAAAAGCTGCTGCGTTGTTTTACTGAACTACGTCCTTAACCAGATTCTTACTTCTTCTTGTATTTTTGCTCCTCGCGCTCTCTCTTCTTCTCTTCCTGCAGCTTGGCTCTTTTAGCAGCAGCTTCCTGTCTCTTCTGACGCCTCTCTTCCAGCTCGGACTCCGTCAGAGGCCTCTTTATTCTCGATGGCGCTGCTAACTGTCCAGAGAATAAAACCTACAGGGCAACGGCACAGTGTTCATTTTATCAGTCCATAAATTTAAAGCAAAATGACTTTTCTGTCCTCCAAGTCTGGAGCACAGCTACATTACTGTACAGACCACGCTCTGTTTCACCTTACTCCATTTTTCAAAAGGTTTGTACCCCTCCCCATGGTTTTTGAGAAAAGGGAATATGAATCTCCAAATTTTAATCTATCTGCAATATCATAGAATTCCAGAAAGTTAAATATATAACATATATAATATATAGGTGCATCCTGCAATTAATCAACAATCCAAAACATAGAGTAAAATGAAATGATATTATTTTGGTTATAAAACATAAACAGTAGATATAATAAAAAAAAATAAAAAAAACAGTCTACAAACCCCTATTCAAACTGCAGATTTTTTTTATGTAAAAAAAATTAAAAAACACAATAAAAATTAAACCACAAAATTCAAGTGAAAAACAAAGTTTTAGGGTGAAAAAAAAAAACCTTACAATAACCTGGTTGCATAAGTTTGTATACCCATTTATAACAAAGTACATGACTGAGCTCAGAATGAACCAATCACATTCAAAGTCATGTTCAAAAGTAATTACACCTGTCATCAATGAAGTGACTCTGATCAACCCCAAACAAAGATCAGCTCTTTCTGTAAGATTTTCTCGAAATCCGCTTGGTTTCATCCGACTGCCGAAGCCCTGGTCCACAAAGAGTTTACAAAGCACGTACAGGGTCTCACTGTCAAGTTATCGATCAACAACAAGTGGATAAAACCGGGCACCACAATGACACTATCAAGAACAGGACGTCCCTCCAAAATTGATAAAAAGGACGAGAAGAAAACTCATCATCACCATACAGACAGTGAAGCATGGTGGTGGCAGCATCGTGCTATGGAGCTGCTTCTCTTCAGCTGGGACTGGTGCACTAGTCAAGATAGAGGGAATCACGGATAGCTCCAAATACTATTTTGCCACAAAATCTGCAGGCCCCTGTTAGCCAGCTGAAGAAGAGGAAGAAGAAGAAAAAAAAATCATCTTCCAGCACAATAACGACCCAAAGCACAAATCCAAGTAAAAAAAAAAAAAAAAAAAAAAGAACAGCTTCAGATGAAGAAGATCGACGTTTTGGAATGGTCCGGTCAGAGCCCAGATCTACATCCTATTGAAAAGCCAGTGGAATGATTTGAAGAGGGCTGTGCACAGGAGATCTGCTCGCAAATCTGATAGATCTGGAACATTTTTGTGAAGGAGAGTGGAATAAAATTGCCAAATGAAGATGTGCTAAGTTGGTAGACTCTTGTGCAAAAACACTGAGTGATGTATTACAAGCAAAAGGTGATTTAACAAAGTATTAGTCAAGGGGTGTGCATACTTATGCATGCAGCTAATTGCGAGTTTTGACACCCCCCCCCCCCCCCACACACACACACACACACACACACCCTAAAAAGTTTCTATTTTTTTCCCCACTTGAATTCTGCAGTATTTAACACATTAAATGTGGAAAAAGTTCTGACATAATTTATCTTGGTTTCATTTTTCTTTAGAGCAAAAAGCTGCCATTTTAACAGGGGTGTGTAAACTTTTTATATCCACTGCAACTGTTGTAGATAAGAAGCTGTTATAAGTAGTTTATACAGAATTAATCTCTTTAACTCATCTTCATGCAGGAAAAATCTGCAAAAGTGACACGGAATTACAAATGGCTACTGTTCACTATATATGCTCACTACATAGGGCAGAACATTTATTTAGTTTTGTTGGTTTTTATATTTAAAAACTATTGTGTATATGTGTATATTTTTATATACTGAATAGTAAAACTGAAATGTCTCACTCCGGCTTTGTGGCGGAGACTGGGTCCTTCTTTCCCAGCGTCCTCCAGGGCAGCTGACTGCTCCTCCAGCATGAGCTCGAACCTTTTCTCGTCGTCCACGCTCGGGATTTTGGAGTAGTCCTTCCCCTCAAAGTAGTACATATGACCTGGAGAGAAAGAAAAAGCATTAATCTCGTCACAGAGCTGTATACATGACCTCAGTCAGGAGAGCTGCTGTATCCTACTCTGTCTCTCCTCATCTTCATCCTCCTCTTCCTCGGCAGGCCTGACGTGCTCCTCGTCCGTCAGCCACTGGCCATCTCGGGACTGTCCCAGGATCTGCCGAAGGTCCACGTGCTGAACCGAGCTCTCGTCTGATGACAGCAGTTTGTGGACTCCAAACTTCAGGATCTCACTCAGCTGCGCGTATACACACACACACACACACACACACACACACACACACACACACACACACACCTCAGATAAAATACTCACATCGCCTTGTGACAGAAGACATAAAGAAATAGACCTAGGAAAAGTAGAAGGGTCAAAAAGGAAGACATGAAAAAAGAAAGAAAGAAGTAAAACAAATGAAGTGAAAGAAAGAAAGAAAGAAAGAAAGAAAGAAAACCTAGGAAAGGTAGAAGAGTGAAAGAAAGAAAGAAAGAAAGAAAGAAAGAAAGAAAGAAAGAAGACCAAGGAAAAGTAGAAGGAAGAAAGAAAGAAGTGAAAGAGAAAAAAAAAAGAAAGAAAGAAAGAAAGAAAGAAAGAAAGACAGGAAAGGTAGAAAAGTGTGAAACAAAGGAAAAACATAAATAAATAAATAAATAAATAAATAAATAAATCAAACAGGAAAAGTAGAAGGGAGACAAGAAAGAAAGAAAGAAAGAAAGAAAGAAAGAAAGATAAGTTCTTTTAAGGAAAGGTACTGCAGGAAGAGTCAGGTACAGTCTGTGTTTATACGAAAACATGAGAATGTACGAGAGAAAAAGCGCAGAGGAGGAGTGAAGCGGTGGAGGTGAAAGGCGTACCTGTAGTTGAGCAGCAGCCTGACTGTTCTCCAGCAGAGAGAATCGTCCCTCCTCGATCACGGTGTTGGTGAGCTGCAGTTTGGATACGGCGCGGGAGTAAATGATCTCCTCCACCGTGTCCCTCCCCAGCAGCCGGATCACTTTCACAGCCCTGTCCACATCGCAGCCACCAAAACAGAGGAATACTCAAATACTCAAATATTCCAAATACTCCACATACTCAAATACTCAAATATTCCAAATACTCCACATACTCAAATACTCAAATATTCCAAATACTCCACATACTCAAATACTCCACAT
>CM074917.1:2229763-2246949 GCA_037576815.1 Pangasius larnaudii
CGCCATAAACACGCCATAAACACGCCATAAACACGCCATTAACACACCATTAACACACCTCTCGCATGCAAATAGCGAATAATGAATGAATGAATAAATAAATAAATAAATATTACACTGAGAGTGCCTCAGTGTTTATTCTAAAGTGGGCGTGTCCTAAACGGTGGTGTTCAGGTGGTGGTTGTAGGTGACCAGAGCGCAGGGAAGACCAGCGTGTTGGAGATGATCGCTCAGGCTCGGATCTTCCCTCGAGGCTCGGGAGAGATGATGACCAGGTCCCCCGTCAAGGTGAGCAGCACGGACCACGGCCCCGCCTCTTCACCCGCGTATACCTGTAAGGAGAAGGGGCGGGGTCGAGCAGAGATGTTTCCCACTGGGGGCGGAGCTAGTTTTAGAGCCATGTCACTGGAGGATGACAAATTTGGCTTTGAAATCATAAATTTAAGTTAAAAATATCACGTACGTTACGTGTCTCGATTTCTGAGTTGTTGTTTTTTTTCGGATGCAGTGAAAATCTCATCAGCCAATCAGATGTAGAGTTTTAGTCATGTGATACAGGGCATTTTAAGCAAGTGACAGTTTCAACGGCTGAGTTGATAACTCTTCTCTTTAATCAAATTATCTATCTGTCTATCTGTCTATCTATCTATCTGTCTGTCTATCTATCTATCTGTCTATCTATCTGTCTATTAAATAGTTTATGATTGAAAGAATATACATTAAGCTTGGTGTTGATGCTAAAACATTTTTGCGAATGTTGCACGCTGTTGTTACGTGTATAAATGTGCATTTATTTATTTATTTATTTATTTATTTATTTATGTAGGTGACGCTGAGTGAAGGCCCTCATCATGTGGCCATGTTCAAAGACAGCAGCCGTGAGTTCGACCTGGGAAAAGAGGACGATGTAGGATTATTATTATTATTATTATTATTATTATTATTATTAGAGTTCAGTGGATTTAATGGATTGCGAGACTAATGTTGCTGTTCTTTAGCTGGCAGCACTGAGGCGTGAGATTGAGCTGAGGATGAGGAAGAGTGTGAAGGACGGCCAGACAGTCAGTCCTGAGGCGAGGAGATTCTTTCTCTCTCTCTCTCTCTCTCTCTCTCTCTCTCTCTCTCTCTCTCTGACACCAACACACACACACACACACACACACACACATACACACACACACCTGGGATTATGTGGGATTAAATTTGAGTGTATCATATTGTAAACATGATTTATTTATTTTTTTTCCCCTACAGACGATCTCATTAAGTGTGAAAGGCCCGGGGATCCAAAGGATGGTTCTAGTGGACTTACCAGGAGTCATCAGTGTAAGGTTTAATCTATAGAAATGCCCATAACACGTTCTGAACTGGAGAATCCGGACCCCGAAGTGCGGCGTGAGCGGCGTGGAGTGGGTCATGGGTCACGTGTCGTGAGCGGCGTGGAGTGGGTCATGGGTCACGTGTCGTGCGTCGTGCGTGTGTTCCTCTACTACTTCTCCATCCAAAAGACAGATATCAGTTTTTTTGTTTTTTTTATAGTGTATTTTTTAATTCAGAAAGTGTCCAGTGTTCCTGCTTACAATCAGGAACAAAATATAATGTAGTTGTGAATATAATTAATATAACAAAAATTATAATTTGTGTAAAAAAAAAAAACAGAACAAATGTCAGACATTAGAAAAAAAATCACATGCAACAGTTATTTTCTTGCATTAATCAAAAAAAACCCAAAAAATAACAACATAGTTATAATCATCAGTCCTAATCAAGTAATTATAATAATAATAATAATAGATGCAAGCAGCAATTAAGGGGTCCAAGCACTTTTACAGGAAGACCAGAAGCCATTAGGGAAATCAGGAGATATATTAAATTTGAAGAAAATAATATGATCTAATATTCAAGTTTCAAACGGGGGTTGATCAAAATGTGTAGGAGAAGCTCAGAAACTCAAAATGGCTGACTTCCTGCGTGGAAAATCCCAAGTGGGTTTAATCAAGAACACGATCAAGAATCACGATTTGCTTCAGAAGTTAAGAGCAGTTTGTGAATTTGGTCACTTTTTTTTTGTTGTTGTTGTCGTTACATTTTATAGCTTTTTTCAAATTTTATTTAACACCTGATTCTGGCCTCTTTAAGATATTAACCAAATCGTTGCCATTTTTCCCCAAAGAGTTTTAGCAGGTGAAGATTTAATATTAGATTTTGAAAGTGCTTGTTTACTTGTTTACCACTGTACAAGGTCACATGTTCCAAACCCTGTGTTTGATGTCGTGTGTGTGTGTGTGTGTGTGTGTGTGTGTGTGTTACAGACGGTGACCACCGGAATGGCTGCAGACACCAAGGAGACCATCTTCAGCATCAGTAAAGCGTACATGCAGAACCCAAACGCCATCATCCTGTGTATTCAGGGTGAGCTTCCATACACTCCAGTGTCTCTCCTGATGACCTGTGTGTGTTATTCCTCATTAATACTCCTCCCTCTCTCTCTCTCTCTCTCTCTCTCTCTCTCTCTCTCTCTCTATCTGTCTCTCTCTCTCTCTCTATCTATCTCTCTCTCTCTCAGATGGATCAGTAGATGCAGAGCGCAGTATAGTCACTGATCTGGTCAGTCAGATGGACCCTCAGGGCAAGAGGACCATCTTTGTCTTGACCAAAGTGGACCTGGCCGAGAAGAACCTCGCGAGCCCGAGCCGGGTGAGTCCCCAGCCACGCCGTTTCATCTCTCGGGTTGCCATGGTTTCACTGTTAGCCCCAGAAAGCTACACAGCTAGCTACTGAAATACAGCTCGGACGTTTACGCAGGGCCGCACAAAACATATTTAAATCACAAATCGCCTTTCAGCGCAATTTCGTCGAAATAAAGCGTCGATCTGACAGCATTCGGGACGAACAAAGTGTTCGTCTGTTCATCTTACGCCGCAGAAATTAGCGAAGGATTACAGTCTTTATTTATTAAAGTACAACACGTCAAACTTTCTGTCCGTTTGTAGTTAAATGTTACGGAACGTCCGTGAAACAAATCAGTTCCTGGGCTTTAAACAGTCGTTCCCTCACCAGCCTTTTCTTTTTTTTTTTCCCTCTTTCTTGAAGTTAATACGATTGGAAAAAAAAAAAAAAAAACACAGTTGTCATGTGACCGAGAAAAGCGTAAACTCCTCTGTCCTGAAAATGTCGACATTACAACGTAATTTACAACGTTTATGTGGAACGTCGGTTGTAGACGTCCCTGTGAAAACGTATTTAATGTGAAGAGTCTAAATCTGATTTATAGAATATTTTTTATTATGCATTATTATGATTGAACTAAGAGTACTATGACTATGAAGGTCGGGGGGGAAAAAAAAAAGAAATATAATATATACAGTTGATAAAATATTAATTTTGCGGTCAGAATTATGTAGTTTGAACTGATAGGAGAGTTTGGTTGTAAATATGTTTATCGACTTTGACAGACTTTCCGGACTTCACTCCATTTTTAGGCACGGCATTCGCTTTGTGTCCACCAGGTGGCGACCTTTCATCGCCTTCAGCCCCGCGTGTCAAAGGAGAGGCGTTAGTCGGCGAGCGAATCCGTAAAAGTGAAAAGAAAAGCAATTGTTTATTCGCTGTTTTCATTCCCCTGATTGTGCAGATCCAGCAGATCATCGAAGGCAAGCTGTTTCCTATGAAAGCTCTGGGCTACTTCGCTGTAGTGACTGGAAAAGGTACGTGAACGTTTCTAGGCGTTCCTATATATATATATATATAAAAAAAAGATCTAAGTGGAAATATATCTCTTTTTTTTTTGTTTTGTTTTTGCGTTGCTAGGCAGCAGCAGTGAAAGCATCGACTCTATTAAAGACTATGAAGAGGACTTCTTTAGGAGCTCCAGATTGTTAAGGTGAGTAGTGTTTTCCGTTCAGAGGGGATTTAGTTCTCCGGTCTGGTAGTAATTATGAGCGAAATGGGCGTGTCTTCATGTCATCACACTGAAAATTCCACTTGTACTATACACACACACACACACACACACACACACACACACACACACGTACACACACAAGTGAGTCACATGACTATAGCATGTATCTATATAAATATATTTCTATTTTTTTGGAAACAGAGACGAGAGCCGTCGACTTGCTGCCTGTCTTCACCTTTGAGTCTTAAAGTTAAAAACATTACACTTATTAATTAATTATTTATTTATTTATTTATTTATTTTACAGCAGGACTGTCTCTCGCGCAAAGTGCACACTGTAACCATGACAACGCTCTCGCCAGCTCTAGCTACAGTAGCATCTGCTAATTCTCTAGCCGAGCTAGTTGTACTCTCTAGATTAGATTTATTATTATTATTAAGACGTCTATAAAAGCGCTGAGTGTGAATGAAGCGCTGCCGCATTGCGGTATAATGTTTAGCTGTATAACGTTGCTGTGTTATAGTATCGTGGTGAATCGTTTTTCTCTCTGAATGCTAATGAAACATGGCGTACGTGCAGAGAGGGGATGCTGAAGGCCCACCAGGTGACGACGAAGAACCTGAGCCTGGCCGTGTCTGACTGCTTCTGGAAAATGGTGCGGGAGTCGGTGGAGCAGCAGGCGGACGCGTTTAAAGGTCAGAACAGCGCAGTGCTGCTTTAAGTCTCATATCTCAAAGGTTTTGCAGCCAGCGAGGCTTTAACTGTCGCCAAAAATCTGCAGACTGTCTGGGTGAAGATTTCTTTTACCGACATAATGCAACATTTCAGATATCGAACACATGCTGTAACGTTTTGGGTATTTATTGGCACCTTTGAGCTTTTATATTCCTGAACGTTCCTCTGACGGAAGACATTTTTATTTTTATTAGATGGTATTAAATAATGCTGTGAAATCAACATTTTTCTCAAGCCTACGTGTTCCTGAGGTTTGGATTATGTTCTTTTAATACAAATGACGTGTCAATCAGGCTAATAAACATAAGAACTCAATAATAAGTAACTTATAATAGAAATAATTATAACTTTTGACTAAGCTTCATGAGCCTCGTTTGGAGATCAAATCCCGACTTCATTACGCATTTCCTGTTAAGATGTTTTAGTGTCTAAGAGCTTCATTTTAATTACATTTCATTAAATATTACCGTGAAATCAAATATAACGCACACGTATGATGAGTCGTGATTCGCTAATATTTATTCATTAAGGAATAAAACACTCGGTGTCGTTCTGTTTTAGGAAAATAATCAACAACAGGGTGGTGTGCTGAAGCGAGATCACAATCACCCCTCAGAAGTTGATTATTTTCCTATAACAGCACGTCCCGAAGTGGTTTGTTCCTTTTACAAGGCAGCAATTTAAGAACTCCGCGTCATATTTGATCCGTTTTTAGTTACATTTAATGTAGTGAAGTGTCTATGAAACGACTTTTCACTTGCGTTATGGCGGCTAAAAATGATTAAAAAAACCAAAAAAACCTGTCCTGAAGATGTCCAGGAACGTTACGAAGCACTGACACTGGAGACTCCTTCCGTTAAATAAACGTGAGCTTACACAAAACGTCGTCATATTAACGATCAAAGGCTCAAAGTCCCTGTGAAGGAGCTGTTACTATAGAAACGATAAAGAACATGAATCCACACCTTCTGACCAATCAGAATGCAGATGGATTATTTGTACTATAATCATAAAAGTTTTTTTTTTAATCATTAGGGTCCCGATAGCAGGACGATGTCCACTTTGCTGCGCTGTCTCAATCCAGGACGTTTCAGAAATCCTCCACACCAATTAGCCGGCTTCTCCTATTAACGGCGCGCCGCTAGATTTATTACCTGATGGTGGGACGCGCCCGAGCCTTTGTGTGGCCGATCGATGGGAGCCGCCGTGCCGGGGGCCGGCCCGATAACCAGAGCAATTAGCGTCAGCTCCATTGTGCAGGCCAGACAGCTTAGCCTGTGTGTCCCAGGGCCGGCGGTCCCACAGGGCCGAGCCGGGACGCTGATATAGAGCACGTCCGACTGCAGGGGCATCGATCACGGCCAGAGTGCTGCATCTGCAGCCCCTCAGGGACACGAGCCACACACAGGAGGGGAAAGACCTAAAAATAAACCCCCTGTCCTTCCTAAAGAAGTTCTAGACCTACTTTCTTCTAGTTCTTCTATTTTTCTTCAACAGCATATAAACCAAGACTGTAATCCGAGTTAACGACTTGGCAGAAGGATATTAATATTATTACAGTTATGACACGACTTCATCACACCTTCCGGCTTTTATCGGATTTGCCTTGAAAAGTGACACACGGTAAAAGCACTACGATGGAACAATTTCTCGAATCCGGTGCTGAGGAATCTTCTATAGCAGCAGCTCTGACGGTAGTGCAGCCGCACGTCGCAGGTCTACATCACGTTCTAATACGTAATCGTTTCTATAGTAACAGCCCGCGCAAGAAATATTTAGATCGTGAGAATTCCGAGAAAGTGTAGAAATTCAGTACTGAAATTTTAACCCCCCAAAAAAACAAAATACAAACGTCAAAACCTATAAAGTGGACGCTCCGGATAAACTTCTGTGAAGTTTTCTGTAAGGAGGCGTTTTTAATATAAAGATTTGTGGAAGGAGTCTCCAGTTTTAGGACTTCGCAACAACTGTGACATCAAGTTTTCTGAGGTTTTTTTTTTTGTCTTAAAACGTTTATAGCTGCTATAACGTAAGCGAGAACAGGAACGAGCTAACTAACAGGCGTTCTACAGCGTTACATGTAACTATAAACAGATTTAAAAAAAAAACAAAACGCAATGATTTTTAATAAATTCCGGATTGTAATCGTTAAAACTGCTGTGGTGCAGGAGGAATAAAACACTCCAGGGTGTACTGTTATAGGAAACTAATCACTGATTGTTTTCCTGAAACAGCATGACATGGAGTGTTTTAATCCTTTGCTAAGAAATAGTAGAACAGCAACACAGTCAGTAATGAATAATAATAATAATAATAATAATAATAATAATAATACAATTTGAGCAAATATTAAGTGAAATTTTTTAAAAATAATGATGATATTTTTATATTTATGAATATTCTCCCTGAAAACTCGATTAACTCGCGAAACTCGACTCATGATTGCTGACTTTTTTCTTTTTTTTTTCTTTTTTTTTTTTTTCTTTTTTTTTTTTGTGATTAGTTTTGAAAGATAATTGTGAATTATTTATTAATAGATATTAACAGCTCCGCTTTCCTCATCCAACAGCATCTCGCTTTAACCTGGAGACGGAGTGGAAAAATAATTACCCCCGGTTACGAGAGCTGGACCGGGTGAGAGAGTCGGTGACACACACACACACACACACACACACACACACACACGCGTACAAGTTGATGAAAATCAGATCTTTATTTCTCTTCATTTCACAGAACGAGCTGTATGAAAAAGCCAAGAACGAGATCCTGGATGAGGTGATCAGCTTGAGTCAAGTCACTCCGAAACACTGGTGAGTGTCTTTTATCTCGTTTTTATCTCGTTTTTATCTCGTTTTTTCCCCTGAAATCTGGAGCTACCTTTTTTTTTTTGGGGGGGTCACCAAAGCTCCAACACCGACATTTCCCCATCAGATGGAGCAGCTTGAGCTGGCGATTTACCCACAATCCTCTACGCTTGCACTATTTCCACAACATATTGATTAGAAAAACTCATTTCTAACGCGTTTCTATAGTAACGACTCATTCACAGGGAATCGTGCGGCGAACGCTACACGTCATCAAAGCCAAAAACGTTCCGATCGTTCCGAGACGTTTATGTAACATTTTTTTGTTTGTTTATTTATTTATTAAAAGAGAAGGTGGTGAGGGAACGACTGTTTATAGCTGCTGTAACGTGAGTGATACGTTGACACGTACAGAGACTTGTTTCGTGGCCGTTCCACAACGTTAAAAGTAACTGTAAACGGGTAAAAAATTGCGACGTAATTGCTGGCAAGTCTCAGTGGTGCAAAATGGAATAACACACCTAGGGCCGTGCTGATTTAGGAAAATAATCAACTTCGGGGTGTGTGTGTGACAGTGACTTCGCTTGTGTGTTATTGCTTATTGCGTTTTTTTTTTTTTTTTTTTTTTTAAAAGCTGATTTAATCAGCTTGCAGATCTGGCAACCCTGCTGCTAATTCCTTCTTCAGCCACACACACACACACACACACACACACACACACAAACACACACACACACACACACCCAAATTAAAGCCACATGTACGATCAAATATCTGTTTTTCGTGTCTCGGCTATTAAAATCCAGCGAGTTCTGACAGAGCTTTCTATTCCGTGAGAAAAGTGCCAGCCGTCTGTGCTTCCACCTCGGGATTCGTCGAGCCCGGAGCGCGGACGTGTAGCTCCTGAATCCAAAGCCCCGAGGAACGGCTAAACGGAATAGATCAGATGTGCGTAGCGTCTCCTCTGAGCTTCATCATCCTCTCAGATCGATGCTATGATGAATAGCCGCAGGCTGCTTTTCTCTGCGTATCGGAGTCGCGCGCATCGACATGCCGTAGTCGAACAAAGCAAACAGGAAACGGTGAAATATGAGCTGTCGTTGATGATAAATGAGCCCCACACACACACACACACACACGCACACACACACACACACACACATGTAAAAATGTATTCCAGTTTGTCTGGAGACCAGCTCGTGTTACTGAGTTGCTGAGTGATTGGCGTCTGGGCTGATCTTTCGCTCCATCCAGGGAGTCCATACTGCAGAAGAAGCTGTGGGAACGAGTCTCCACTCACGTCATCGAGAACATCTACCTTCCCGCCGCTCAGACCATGGACTCGGGCACCTTCAACACCACCGTAGATATCAAACTGAAGCAGTGGACGGACAAACAGCTGCCGCACAAAGCGCTGGAGGTAACGTCACACTCAGTATATTTACACGCAGTTCACTACGTATTCTCTACGCAAGTCAGAAATCTTTCCTTATTTAAATGAGCAATAAAGATCTATAGCTATCTATAGCTACAGATATAAACCTGTAGCGTGTAGCTGCACAACCCCAAGAGATAATCACTATTTTGAAAATAACCTCATAAGCTCATGTAAATAAGCTACCACTAGCTACATAGATGCTTTTTTTAAAAAAAAGCACGCTAGCAAATTTCACTTAAGGCTAATATTAACTTCCTGTCCGAAACGTTAGCATGCTCGTTAACTTATCTAAGGTTAGCTTTGATAATGTTATGACTAACGTTAGAATGCAAGTTTTTAGAAAAAACAACACGAACAAATATTTGAAGCGTGAAGCATTGTAAGAAACCGTTAACGTTTGATAACGTAACAGCATTCCAATAAAACACGCCCTAAAATCTTTGCAGCATCAGTTGTTTGTTTGATCGTCATACAAACAAAAAAATGCGTAAACTATTAGAAATTAAGTTCGATGATCGTACCAAAATTCGAAAATAAAATCTTTTAGCAGAAATTGTTAGAAATTGTTTCATAATATGAGGAAAAAAAAGGGAAAAAAAACCATCATAAATTAAGCATCACAATATAAAGGAGAAAAAAAAAATACAAGCAAAATATTTTTGTTTCAGATTGTTAATGTTTCGTAATATGAAGGAAAAAAACGAAAAAAAAAACAATTTCGGTGTAAATTGAGCACAATAAAGAAAAAAAACAAGCAAAATATTTTTGTTAAAAATTACTACTACTACTAATAATAATAATATGAGCATAAAATAAAATAAAAATTAAGCAAAAATCATTTTCCTGGATAAATTAAGCATAACAAAAAAGAAAAAAAACAAAAAATTAATTATTTCAGCTTAAATTGAGCATTACAATAAAAAAAGAAAAAAACACAAGCAAAATATTTTTGTTAGAAATTATTATTATTATTATTAATAATAATAATAGTAATAATAATAATAATAATATGAGCATTGAAAAATATAATAAAAATTAAAGGAAAAAAGTTGGCTGGATAAATTAAGCATAAAAAAAAAAAATTATTATTATTAAATTAAATTGAGCATTACAATAAAAAAGAAAAAAAACAATGTTTTTGTTAGAAATTAATAATAATAATAATAATAATAATAATATTAATAATAATAATAATAATAATAATATGAGCATAAAAATAAAATAAAAATGTAACAAAAAATTGCTGGATAAATTAAGCATAAAAAAAGAAAAAAAACCAAAATTAATTATTTCAGCTTAAATTGAGTGTTACAATAAAAAAGAAAAAAAATATTTTTGTTAGAAATTATTATTATTATTAATTAATAATAATAATAATAATAATAATAATAATAATACTATGAGCATAAAAAATAAAATAAAAATTTAACAAAAAAAAATTGCTGGATAAATTAAGCATAAAAAAAAAATATGCAGCATAAAATGCTAGAAATTTTGTGCTTCTTATTACGAGCAAAACAAAAACGAAACCAAAAAAAAAAAAACCATTTTAAGCAAAACGAAAAACCCCCAGACCTTCTGCAGTATAAACTGTATAAGTGTAAGTTTAAATATTGATGATATGAGCTTGTTGTTTTTTTTTTTTTTGTTGTTTTTTTCTCCAGTCATGATGAGCGAGGGAGTATTTTTCTCTTCTTAACGTTCACTTGTTGTTCACTCGTTCACTTGGGTGCTCAGGTAGCGTGGGAGACGCTGCAGGAGGAGTTCGCCCGCTTCATGGCCGAGTACAAAGGGAAAGATCAGGACGACATCTTCGACAAGCTGAAGGAAGCGGTGAAGGACGAGAGCATTAAGAGGCACAAGTGGAACGAGAGAGCGATGGACAGTCTGGTAAACGAGCGTCTTTACTCCTGCACCGCTGTCTCACTCCATCGTGTCCTCCTTCTTCCTCCATCATCAGCAGTTCCTGACGTTTATCCGCTCTTACTCATCAAATCTGCATAGAAATGAGCGGCGGTTTAAACTCCGCCCACTAACCATCCATTAGCATATCATATGCATACGCCACGCCCCCGGATTACCTTAGCACGCATCTCATTTGCATAAGACACGCCCTGATTTATGCAGGAGTTGCAACAGTGAGCCAATAAAAGGAAAGAAGTTCATTGAAAGAAGCTGGAAAAAAAAAAAAGATATTTAAAGTTTACACAAAATTCAAACTGGAAATTAAAAAAAAAAAAAATTCATAATAACTTTCAGAAGAAAAGACCGTCATAAGTTTGTGTTTCGCAGTCTTTTGTTTTTACTGAAATTAATATCAAATTTAAGATATTAAAATATGCCACAAACTGGTTATAGGCGTGTTTTTATTAGTTTTAGAAAGAATATTACAATTTTTTAAATAAATTAAAAAGAAAATTGGCATCTAAATTAAACCTGGGGAAAACAAACAAACAAATAAACAAATAAATAAATAAAAGAAGAAATAAATAATCTAATGTTTCTTTTGCAGCCGTTTGTTTTTACCCAAATTAATATAAAATTAAAATAAGCCATAAGACAGTGATATTTTTTATTATTTATTTGTTTTATTTTATGTTTTATTATTAATCAAAAATGGTAAAAAAAAAAAAAAGTGCACAAAATTAAAACTGGAAATAAAATCAAATACATCAAAAAAAATAACTGTTCAACAGTTTCAGATGAAATATTTTTTTTCGCTGTTTTTGCAATCCTTTATTTTTATTTAAATGAATATAAAACGAATATAAAGCAGTTATAGAAGTGTTTTTATTATGAAAAATCTTTTTTTCAAATAAATGAAACTTTGTTTATATTTATAATCGGATTAATTATTCACAGTGTTATAAATGATGATATGTACAATTTAAAATATTTATCATTTTTAATTTTTTATTTTGTCATCTGATTTCTTTCTTTCTTTCTTTCTTTCTTTCTTTCTTTCTTTATTTATTTTTTAAGAAATTCAGCAATAGTGTTTAGCTGGAAGTTTCTTCCCAGACCTAAATCTCGTGTATCGTAGAATTAAAATGTTTTTTTTTTTTTTCTGATTTATTTATTTATTTATTTATTTATTTATTTATTTATTTCCTTTTCCCCCCGACACAGCGAGTGATCCAGCACAACGCTCTGGAGGATCGCTCCATCACGGACAAACCTCAGTGGGACGCCGCCATCCAGTTCATGGAGGAGACGCTGCAGTCTCGCCTTAAAGACAGTGCGTCCGTTCCCCGATTATTTCCCTTCTTCTCCTTCTCCTTCTTCTCCGTCTCCTTCTCCGTCTCCTTCTCCTTTTCCTTCTCCTTCTCCTTCTCCTTCTCCTTCTTCTTCTCCGTCTCCTTCTCCTTCTTCTCCGTCTCCTTCTCCGTCTCCTTCTCCCTCTCCGTCTCCTTCTCCTTCTCCGTCTCCGTCTCCTTCTCCGTCTCCTTCTTCTTCTCCGTCTCCTTCTCCGTCTCCTTCTCCTTCTCCTTCTTCTCCTTCTCCTTCTCCGTCTCCGTCTCCTTCTCCGTCTCCGTCTCCGTCTCCGTCTCCCTCTCCTTCTCCGTCTCCTTCTCCGTCTCCTTCTCCCTCTCCTTCTCCTTCTCCCTCTCCCTCTCCGTCTCCTTCTCCGTCTCCTTCTCCGTCTCCCTCTCCTTCTCCGTCTCCTTCTCCGTCTCCTTCTCCGTCTCCGTCTCCCTCTCCTTCTCCCTCTCCTTCTCCTTCTCCCTCTCCCTCTCCGTCTCCTTCTCCGTCTCCTTCTCCTTCTCCTTCTCCTTCTCCTTCTCCTTCTCCGTCTCCTTCTCCGTCTCCTTCTCCTTCTCCGTCTCCTTCTTCTCCTTCTCCGTCTCCTTCTTCTTCTCCTTCTCCTTCTTCTCCTTCCTGTTTGAGTCATGCTTCGCTTTTTTCGTTTTGAAATTATTTTCATTTCTACCTTTTACAGTGTGCACTTCAAGAAATCTCTGTGGGACCATTTTTATTTTATGAATTTAAAAAAAAAAAAAAAAAAAAAAAAAAACAAAAGCTTGTACAGTGTGCACTTGAAGCAAGATCTGTGGAGCCGTTATATTTTATAAATGTTAAAAGTAATTTTTAAAAAATGATTACTATTTATACTTGTAGAGTGTGTTTTTTTTTTTTTTTTTTTTAAATTAATTTTTCTAATTATTATACCTGAAAGTAGCTCTATGGGACTATTTTATTTCATTTTATTTTATTTTATTTTTTATTTTTATTTGAAGAACAATCCATTATATTTGACTAATTAAAAAAAAAAAAAAGTACAAAAAAATATTACTATTTATATTTGTACAATGTGTGCTTGGATGATGCTCTACTGAGCTGTTATTATATTTATTATTTTATTGATTTTAGAGGAAATTAAAAAAAAAAAAAAAAAGATTACTGTTTATTCTTGAAGGTAGCTCTATGAGTCCATTATATTAAATTTCTTTTCTTTTGTTTTTTTAAAATTAAATACTTGCTATTTATTCTTGTATAGTTAATACAGTTTATTTTTATACGTATTTTTGCAATATATATATATATATATACTGTACGCATATTAATCGTTTGCTTTTCCTCTCAGCTGAGACAGTGATAGCCGACATGGTGGGACCCGACTGGAAGCAGCGATGGCTAAACTGGAAGAATCGCACACCGGAGCAGGTGAGAAAGAACGTTTTCTTTAGCCCCGAGCTATTAAAACTACGTTTGGTTTTAAATGGGTCAGTAGTCAGGACTCGAAAGACATAATGTTCTGCAACTTGCTATTTGTCTGTTATAATTTTCCACGGCAAACCTGGAAAAAAAAAATTCCAGTACAGACCACGCCCATTTAGTTTTTTTTTTTTTTTTGCAATCCAAATACGAAAACGAAATAGATACAGATAGCGAGACATGCTGATACGTTTCTCACAGCACGTCCGTAACGAAACCAGAAACGAGCTGGAGCGTCTGCTGAAGCTGCACGAGGACCACACGGCGTACCTGGCCAACGACGAGGTCACCACCGTGCGCAAGAACCTGGAGGCCCGGGGAGTAGAGGTGGACCCGGTGCTGGTCAGTGCCGCCCTGAACGACCCCGTTACAAATACTGCATACTGAATGAAGCGTCTGTGTGTGGGCTGAACGGATTTATTTGCTTTAGATTAAGGACACGTGGCACCAGCTGTACCGACGTCACTTCCTTCAGAAGGCCTTGTCCCACTGTAACCTCTGTCGCCGAGGGTTTTACTACTACCAGAGGCACTTTGTAGACTCTGAGGTACGGATTAAGATGCACCGTGTCTTCTTCCTTCACAAAAACTAGTTTAAACTGAGGAGCGTGTGTGTGTGTGTGTGTGTGTGTGTGTGTGTGTCTCTGTCTCTGTCTCTGTAAGCGAGTGTATTTACGTGATTAGTGTCAGATCGTCATCACAACATTCACGGGGGGGGAAAGACATTTTTCTGGATGTTTCTAAAAATACACATCACTTCTCTTTCTCTGGTCCAGTGTTTTTTTTTTTTTTTTTTTTTTTTTTTTGTCAAAACGTGCTAAAGTGTGAATCAGAGAGTGTGTGTATATTCATATCACGCTAGGGATCTAAGCGTTTAAGGCTCCAGCCCTGAGATTTCTTCTGTGCGTGTTCCAGCTCGAGTGCAACGACGTGGTCTTGTTCTGGAGAATTCAGCGCATGCTGGGCATCACAGCCAACACCCTCCGCCAGCAGCTCACCAATACCGAAGGTGTGTGTCGAGGAGCGGCAGAAGCGGCGCTCGGGCGCGCGCGCGCGTGTGTGTGTGTGTAGTGTGTGTGTGTAGTGTGTGTGTGTAGTGTGTGTGTGAGGTTTAGTCGTGAATGTCGAGAGAGGTGATGTGGTTTTGTCGCTCTCGCAGTGCGGCGCTTGGAGAAGAACGTGAAGGAGGTGCTGGAGGATTTCGGGGAGGACAGCGAGAAGAAAGTGCAGCTGATTACGGGAAGGAGAGTTCAGCTGGCTGAAGACCTCAGTAAGTGCAACACACACACACACACACACACACACACACACACACCTCTCTCTTTCTCTCTCTTTCTCTCTCTTTCTCTCTGGTCAATGTGTGTATATGCAAAACAAGCAAAAGACTATTTTTTTTTTTTTTTTTTTTTTGCCAATTTTAATAATTATAGATTTTTGTGGCAAATTGCTGCGGTATAAAAGCAATAAAACACTTCAGGATGTTCTCGTAAAGGAAAATAATCAACCTTGTGGTAACCGTAAGCGTGTGTAGGTGTAAATCTGTGCCTTTTGCGTAGCTAGCTACACCAAAGATGCCTCAGACCTTTTTTTTTTTTTTTAATTTTTATTTATTTGTTTTCATTTATTTATTTATTTATTTATTTAAAAAAAAATTAATGACGTATTATTGACATAAAAGAGACGGAGAACACGGGCCGGTGATGGATCGGCTGTTCGTATCCGCCGTAATGTAACCGGGAGCAGGAATTAAATATTAGATGTAGCTATAAATGGATAAAAAGTATGACGGTTTTTTTTTTTTTTTCTCTCTTAAATGAATAAATAATTACGATAATTAATTAATTAAATGCTGCGGTGTACGATGAATAAAACATGACATTTTAAGGGGGAAAAAAAAACTTGTTTATTAAAGAACGACACATCTTTTTTTTTATTTTTTTTTTTTATCCGTTTTTAGGTGCATTTCTAACAAGCGACGTCTATAAGCAAATACACACACATTCATGCACATGCATTTCCAACACTGTATATATATATATATTATATTATGCGATTAAAGATTAAAGATTAAAGATTCAATCAAGAGATTAAGAAATCTATTGGTGCATCCAGGTTTAAAAAAAAAAAAAAAAAAAGCCTATTAAGCTACAGGAGGTTTGAACTGACGGAGCGTCACTTATCGAAAACCACTAGAGGGCAATGACATTCCGCGGATCAGTCGTTCCTCATCCTGACGCTCCCGGATTATTCTCCGGATTACACACTAATCACGTTACACCCCCGAAACGATCTCAGCTTTCATCAGAGCGGTTTATTCTTGTCCAGATAAACTCACACACACACACACGTCTGAGTCGGATGAAATCACTGGAATGGAGCCGCAGCACAAACGCAGCAGGAAGAGTTCCTTCTTCTTGAGGTCTCTGGCTTCGAGTCTTCCGGCTTCATTTTCTCATTTTCCGATTAAATTCAGCGTAAACACGGTTTAATCGGGATTAAAGGTGAGGGAACAGGGAGAGTTTTCACGGCTTTGGTCACAGTAATGATTAGGAAAGGAATTTATGGACGTGAAAGCTAAACGTGCCCAGACTTGACCCCACCCGTATACACACACACACACACACACACACACACACACACACATAACTGACCGTGTGAGTGTTATTTTTGTCTGCTAACAGAAAGTGAGCTAATAGATAATCGGCGTGTTTACAGCCGTGAGTCATAAAGTGTGACTCTGACTCTGTTCGTTATCGTTATCGTTTCTATAGTAACAGAGTTTACGCTTCTTCTGCGGTTTCTCTGTAACATCCCGAGCTCTGTGTGTGTGTGTGTGTGTGTGTGTGTGTGTGTTTAAAATTCATTAACTACAAGAGGAGGTGAAGTGCCGTAATGTAAGTGAGACATTAAATGTAGCTGTAAACGGATAAAAAAAAAAAGTAGTATGTCATTTTTTTTTTTTAATAAAAGTTAATACTGATTGTTAGCAAGAGATAAAACATTTCAGGATGTGCTGTTTTTTGTTTTGTTTTTTTCCATCACCTTCTGGGTGGTAAGTGTAACTGCAGCCCGTTGTTGATTAGTTTCCTATAGGAGCGTGACGCAGAGTGGTTCTTTCCTTACAGAAGTAAGTGCAAGCACATTACTGTGACCGTTTATAAATAGTAATGAATGAACAATAAATCTGTTAATAGGCAAATTTAGGCTTTTAAAAAAAAAAAAAAAAAAAAATTAAGAGTCTTTAAGGAGATTCGATGAGAAAATTGAGCTGCGAGTGATCAAGTGATTAAGAGTCGACGTGCCTCGGCTGCTTGTAGCTAATCGTTCAGAAACATGGCCGCAGGTTAGCTGTGAGGTTAGCTCGTGGTTAGCTGTGAGGTTAGCTCGTTGTTAGCTGTGAGGTTAGCTCGTGGTTAGCTGTGAGGTTAGTTGGTGGTTAGCTGTGAGGTTAGTTGGTGGTTAGCTGTGCGGTTAGCTCGTGGTTAGCTGTGAGGTTAGTTGATGGTTAGCTCGTGGTTAGCTGTGAGGTTAGCTCGTGGTTAGCTCGTGGTTAGCTGTGAGGTTAGCTTGTGGTTAGCTGTGAGGTTAG
>CM074917.1:2264583-2276661 GCA_037576815.1 Pangasius larnaudii
CACACATAGATAGATGTACAAATGGAGAGACACACAGACAGACGGATAGATATATATATATATATACACACAGACAGAGGAACCAAAGCGTGCACTTGCGCGCGTGCGCACACCACGTACACACACACACACACACACACACACATAGATAGATGTACAAATGGAGAGACACACAGACAGACGGATAGATATATATATATATATACACACAGACAGAGGAACCAAAGCGTGCACTTGCGCGCGTGCGCACACCACGTACACACACACACACACACACACACACATAGATAGATGTACAAATGGAGAGACACACAGACAGACGGATAGATATATATATATATATACACACAGACAGGAAGATATACATAGACACACACACACACACACACACAGATACAGACAGACAGATACAGACAGATAGATATACACACACACACACACACACACACACACACACACACAGACAGACAGATACAGACAGACAGACAGCTTGTCTCTCGTACTGTTCTTCTCCTCGTCTTTGCTTTTTTTTTTTGTTTTTAATTTTGCAGTGCTGTTTATCACGAGCCCTCGTGCTTCACCTCACACGCTGCTCATATCCCAGCTGCAGCGTTCCACTTTTTTCCTTTTTATTTCAGACCTCGTGCACTTTTTCTGGCCAGCGTTCGCTCCCTGGTTAATGAGCGAGCGAGCGAACGATCCTTACTGTGACCTCAGACACACACTGTAGGTGAAATAACACCGAGCTGTAACGCTAGTGTGAGGTTCGTGTAATTAGCATGTCCTTTATTTAAAAGAAGAAAAAGAAAAGAAAAGAAAAGCACTTAAAACACAGGCGCTTCATGCTTTCTGCAGAATTTCACACACAGTGTGTCATCGTGTTATGATTCTGTTGTTCAGAAACGTTTCTAAGCCCTAACTTCTACAACACTCTCTCTTAATGCGGCGCTCACGACATAACTCCGCCCCGCTTTCCCCGCGTCATTGCTACTCGTTTTTTTTTTTTTTTTTCCCCCCTTCATTCCCAGCCATCCTGCACATTTTAAGAACCTCTCGCTAACATTCGTCATAACTACATGGAGGAATATTATTAATTCCAAACACTTCGTATGTATAAACAGGTAAATATACATTGCATCCATGTAGAAGTTTATGAAATCATGGATCAGTGATCGCGGCGAGGGGCTCGTATCGCCGTGACGCTCGTAACACACCTGAAAATGTCCAGAAACGTTCTGCAGCCCTACCATTATTCTCTCCTCTGGTGTAGATTGTAATGTTTGCATGTCCTGTTCCATCGGTTTATTTATTAAATTGGTGTTGATGGTGAAATAAAATGGATATTAATTCAATGCTTTTTCGATTTCATTCATGGAAATAAAAAAAATAATAAAAAAAAACGTGAAGATATTTGAACTTTTTTTTTTTTTTACCTTCTGAGGTCAAGTGTGTCTGAAAATACGTCTCGGAGACGTATATATTAGCTATATATTAGCTACACGTAGTCACTATTCCAAGAAAATATCAGTAGAACTATCATTTTATTTTATGATGTTTATTAGTAAAATTCAAAAAATATATGTGTCCTTGTAATTACATTTCTATAAAAAAAAAAAAAAAAAGATTGGTTTCGATGAGCCCATTCATATCATGCTATAATGCATTCATAAGGCATTATACACATTGTTATTATGCATTATGATTGGCCGACGTGATGAATTCATAACACATTGTCACTTACATCGAAGAAATCCCAAAATAAGGACAACACAGATTACACATAACACACTAAGCAATTGTAGATGTTATAAACACTGCTTATAATGCATTCTGATAACAATAAATGACTTTTAAAAGGAATGAACCACTTCGGGATGTGCTGTTAATGGAAAATCGTTAACTTTGCGTGGTGACAGTAATTCGGCTTCGTCACACCTCACCGTTGTTGATTACTTTCCGTACAACAGCGTGACACTGAGTGTCTTCCTCCTTACATATTACCTCGATTTTATAGAATTACGTACCTGCCTCTTAAAAATTTGGTACTCGGTACATGTTTAGAATTGTATAAAATGTGTTGGACGTTCGTGATGAGAAGCTTGCCTAGTTATTGGAAAGGGATTGTGTGTGTGTGTGTGTGTGTGTGTGTGTGTGTGCAGAGGTCTGTGCTAGTGAGGTACATGTCCTGCAGCTAATGAAGCGGTGCGAATATGAGCCGTGGTGTGTGTAAGTGTGGGGTTGCTGAATAAAGCAGGGGGCTGAGAGGTCTTTAACTCCTGGGCATCCTCTCGCGTTTCACAAGGATTTGATTGTTACTGGCATCGCAACATGGCTGGAGGGGGGCAGAGGGAATCGAGGGGGTGGGGCGTGACGGGGGGGATTTCTGTTTCCTCCTTTCTAGTCTTCCTGACTTCGTATCTCCGGCACCTGAGGGGCCATATACAGTACACACATATATACATACATCCTGTACATATATGCTTCAGCTAGCCTTGATTGGATGCTTGTGCTCCTCCAGAGAATGCTAATACTCCCAGTTTGGGAGTAAAAGTGAGGAACTGGAGGCATTTTTTTCGAGAAAGAGACCTTAACCTAATGACTCTGTACGGTCTCAATAGACCAGAGAAAGAGAAGTCAACCTCCAGCAGAATGCCTTTGTGCTATCAGATAACCGGCTTCTGAGGAGGGGGAGGACACACTATATGGCCATTAGCATCTCCAAAGGCCGTCACGTTGACTAATAGCCCGGGCCACAACGCTACACTGGCTCAGTTTGTGTTTTGCTCCATTATATGAGCGACACAAAAGAGCCGAAGACTGGTAAAGACCTGTCAAATGTGCCACCGCTGCCGACGCTCACAAAGCTTTATTTCTTCCTCGCCCGAAAGGACGGACTTGTTCTTTTTCTGACTCTTTCTTTCACTTTCCTCCCACCCTTTTTTTTTTTTATCCAGGGGGTTGCGTTGAGGGTGGGCAGAGTGAGTCAGTCGGTGAATAAAGCTTGGGAAAAAGAAATAAATTCGGTAGTGCTCGGGCAGTTTTGGTCATGTTACCATTTGTTCGCAGGCTTGTCTTTGGCAGCGGGTCTTCCCCCTCGGGCTTTGCTGTGTCTCAGTCCCATGCAGACGGCAGTTGATGAAGGGCCATGTGAGGGCAGGGTTCAGTGTTTTATACGCCACCCACAAAGATAGGATCAAAAGCAGATAGCTGGGATTGACTCGTTAACTGCACCACACATTTATTCTTATTTATTTAGTTTTAATTTCAGATCTTACACTAAAATATCAACCACAAATGACGTGATCGAGCAGGATTAGTGTGAATATCGTATGTTATCCAAGGTAACAATGCAAGGATTTGACATGGCTGGGATTTCTTTTTTTTAAATATCAATTACTCATTCCTCTTTCTGGTATTTCGGCAGATACTGTATGTATTTATGTCATACACTGCCTCAAATGCTGCCCTCATGGCCATCGGGATCTCTTCTTTGACTCGTTCATGCAAACTGTTAGGATGTTCAGAGCAACCTAGCGCTCAATGGACTTATGAGTGGATGTTAAAAACTCTTAAATAGCTTTACAAACACTCGGACATATTTGTTTATTTACTTTAAAAGCAGGATGTAGGCCACAGCAATGATTTGTGATCCTCGTAGGTTGGAAACTTCCCATTTCCCAGTTCTCACTGGATATGAATGTAGAAAAATGGCAAGTTTTTAATTTAGTGCTCAGTAAGGTCTGACCTTTAGTCTGATATCCTTAGAAATAAATTGTTCATGTTTTCTTACGATAGTTATATGTTTTTCGCTTTTGCGTCCTTCTCTGGGTTTGGGGCGGTTTTGGACATTTTTGTATGCTTCTGATTTTACCTGTATATGAACATACTATATCAAGACTCTAGACCCAAAAATTGCAAAAATTATGATTATCATGGGTTTTTTTTTTGCCCTGTTTGTTTATATGATGAAAAATGATGATCATATTCCAATAAATGCACCAACTGTCCTGTGCAAGTTTCTTACAACACTTACAACAAACATGGTTTATCAATGCCAGAACAAAAGCCATGAGTGAAATTTAAGCCAGCAATTTTGACAAACGTTGGCTATTTTGCTTAGAATTGCATCATTTTTTAGCAACACCTATGCGACTTAGGTTCTACTTGGAACCTCCGGATAGGGAAACTGTGTGTAGTAGGGATCTACACAAGAGCAAGCTGAAGAATTCAAAGGAAAAAAAAGTGGTTTTCCAATTCCGATTTTTTCGGAACAACCTTCAAATGACGAATCATCTGTGCCAGATTTTCCATTATACGATCCTTTGTTTTCTGTACACTTGTGTCTCAGAGACCGTGTGTCTCAGTACAATTCCTTCGCTCTCCTCCGAGCTTGAAAAGACTAATGAGATTTCATCAGTACCTCTCTTGATGGCTGAGTCGACACTTTTTTTTTTTTCTTTCCATCGCACTGTTGTCCTGCCTGAGAAAGCAACAGGCTGCATTCTCCCTTTACTTTACTGTCCCATGGGCTGGATGCTCTAAAGGACAGAGAGAAACCCATAGCACAATTGTCTATTGTGTGCATTATGTTTGAGGCATCTTCCCATTGCTGCTGTGGGGTCCAATTCCCTCTGCTGAATTAGGCCCATGGGGATTTTGGCTGAGTCACAAAAGGTCAGTTATCTCCCTTCCCCATCCCCCTGTCCTGCAACCCGACATACACCATAAATTACTATAACCATTTAGCGTTGATATTAGCCCCCACTTGGAGCATTCACTCCTGAATACGTAAGGGGTGGAAGAGTTGAATGGTCGTCCTGTGGATGCAGTACTTTCTCATGTGGTAGGCTCATGTGATCCTGACTGGGCCAGGAGCTCCTTTCTTCCTCACCCTTCATCTGAATGGGTAAAGTGGGAAAAATCAATAAGATGACCTCACCGTCTCATGGACTGGAATGCCATAAATGAATTAGGCCCTTTGTTGCTGGAACGAGGCGATTTAATGGATTCCCGATGGCAAATCTATATTTCGTCTCGCTAATCCCTCGAACCACGGCTGTTTTCGCGCAAGACAAAACACGTCTGTTTTATGTCGCTCATAAAGGAACGTTAAAGCTTCACTGTTAGGGAGGTTTAATTTAACACGCCAGCCGTGCTCCAGCAAGGGAGGTAAACACAGCAAGGCTTTGAAACAGACGATGACAAAGATAAGGCCTGTTGCCATGGAAGACAGATCCGCAACAGAGTCCTTCTTTTTTTGGCCCTGGCAACTCCAGGCTGGGTGAGTTTGCATGGACTTAGGGGGATTACTGGGGTATTCATAGCAACCTCAGGGCCAGCAGGTGAGGTCCCCCTCAGCTTTCCTTATCCTTTGGGTAAACACGGCTGTTTGGGACCGAGCAGAGAAGGCTGAGGAATCCGTTGCCAGGATGAAAGTGTATCCACGGGGTTGTTGATCCCTCCCCGCAGAGTGGTTCCTCTAGGGTCCTGCCACTTGTTCCAGCATGAGCGAATCCAAGGGCCACATTCACTCTGTAAGTGGGATAGCGTGGCTGCACCAAACAGAGTCTGGTGACATTACTTGACTGGCAAGAATGGTATCTTAGCAGATGCTAAAACCCTTCGCAAACAAGCTCAGAGCTTTTGCGTTGATGCCGCGGCCTTTAAACATCAGAAGCGCTGACACTTAGAAAGAAACGGGATAAAACACTGTAGCTGTAGAAGTAACCAGTATGTGTTGTTTGCGGAACTGCATACAATATCATTACGTCTTTAAGATGCGAATGGTTTTTTTTTTTTACGCAGGTTTAAACGTAACCGCATAATTTGTTGTAATTTTTTTTTTTATCTTAATGTCATCTCTCTCTTTCATCTATACAGACAATATAAAACATTGCAACGTCTTAGATTTGCAAATTTGTAACAATTCACTCGACTCAATTCATAAGATACGTTACGAAAAGTCGAATCCGTACTCAGACATTTTGGTTGCAGAAATTTGGTTACGAATTTCACAAAATAGAACAAATGGGATCGTAAAACGATAGTAGCTCTTGTAGTAATCAGTATTTGTTTGGGCTTTTAGTCGTTTGCCGAATTGCATACACTACCCCACATGTTGAAGAGCTCCCTTAGACGCAGTTATTTTATTTACGCAAATATTAACATTTCTTGTCATCTATCTGTTTTCTTTACATGGACAGTATCCGCAAGAAGCAAGATGCGTAACGTCTTACATCTTGCAAAGGTGTAACAATTCACGTGACAGAGCTTTGTACCTTTGTTTTATGACTTCACGCCACAGCATACTTGCGCTTCTTGGTTCGACGGATTTCTCGTGAGATCAGTAGCTATCGTAGTAATCAGAATTTTCTTAGGGATGTTTGTTGTAAAATAATGAAATTTGCTGTCAATTTGATGTATTTTAATGTTGTAGATCCATTTCCTTTGAACATACAATGTACAGCATTACAACGTCTTGCAAATTTTTAACAGTAGGAAAGAGTGTAAAGGTTTGTAGCATTTATTATTTTTTTTATGACTTCACACCATGTCCCCTCTTTATTGTTTCACTTTGTACAGTTTTCTCGTGAGATCAGGTTTCAAGCCTATGTTTGATACAGACGAGCCAACACTAGATTACTCCAAGTACTCACAAAACAAACAAAAAAAAAATCTCAGCACTGAAACAGCTACTCTCTCTCTCTCTCTCTCTCTCTCTCTCTCTCTCTCTCTCTCTCTATGCACGAGTTAAACGTCATTTCTTGTGACTGTTTGCTCACCTGCCTGTGACTTGTTAGGTCACTTTTCTTGCCCTTCCTGCCCCCTGAGGCTGCCCCTATTGCGTCCAGCACGCCCACGGATCTGCTCAAATATTGTCTCAAAGCCTTGCGACTGGATGGTACACACCCTGTGGCCTTCGACAGTTGCTGCTTGATGGCCATTGTCCTTATTGTCCACACTGACTGTTTGGCCTCTGCCAGACCAGGACCTGGCCTGTGCAACCAGGGGACGAGAATGTGTGTGTGTTTGTGTGTGTGTGTGTGTGTGTGTGTGTGTGTGTGGGAGGAGGGTTAGCAGACTGTGAGTGTGTGTATGCATGGCTGTGATCTTACGCTCAGGAATGTTTGCTCTGACAATACCGAGCAACTGTAGTCACTCTGGCCTGAGTCCTCTCCTGCCTCAAATCAAACAGCACTTGTGAGGCGAGAGGCTCTTCTTTATCCGGCTGACGTTGCCCTTTTTTTTTTTTTAAGAGGAGGAAGGTAAATAATTACTAGGCTTTAATAGATGGATAATGTGCTCCCCGGGTGCCGGGACTCACCCTGAGCAAACAGGACAATCCACTGCCACAACATACTCTTATATGTGGCGGGTCTCAATAGATCCAAAGTACTAACCACCGACTTAGCGTTGTAAATAATATCTAAGGAAATGGACTGCATTTCTGTCATCTTAAAGGGGTACTCCAGACTAATTACTACCCGCTGTAGAAATCTGTAACGTGTGTGTGTGTGTGTGTGTGTGTGTGTGTCATTATCTCAGACATGGATTTGTACACGTTTCCCTGCACTGAGAAAATAACAGAAAGTCTGTTTACTACAAATTTGCGTATAGTGCAGGTTAAAGGGCAGATGTTGAACTCCGTATGTCAGAGGTCTTTGTTGGATAAATCTCTAATTCTGTAAACTTCATCCTTTCAGAGATTATTGTTTCACAGGGAATAATTTGTGGTTATGATAAAAAATTACCACTTAGTGATGCTGGATGGATGCCATAAACCCAGAACTACTTTTTTTTTTTTTTTATTGTGTTGCTTCAGTGCTGGAAAGTTGGATTTTAGATTTTACATTTTGGAGTTAGATTTTAAATAGAACTGATTTTTTTTTTTTTTTTGAACAGGTTTTCTGTTTTTTTTTGTTTTGTTTTTTTTCCCTCAGTGCAGGGAAACGTGATGAAACTCTTATCTGTGGTAATCACACACACACACACACACACATACACTACAGACACAGTACATAGAGGATTATTAGGATGTGAAATATTAAATATGTGATGTGAAATAAGCTACAAAGACAAACCCTCTTTAAAGATCTTACAAATGACAGAATTTTTTTTTTTAATCAACAAATTTTTTTTCTGAACTTTCCGTGTTGTGTAGCTGTGAATCGGATCAGGCGGCGTTCCCAAGACTCGGAGGTGGGAATGGCTTGATGTCTGACCTGCGGCCTGCACTTACAGAGTGCATTATGGAGCAATGTGACAGTATTTATTACTCTCTCTCTCTCTCTCTCTCTCTCTCTCTCTCTCTCTCTCTCTCTCTCAGGGCTGCTGCTACTCCACACAGCTGCATATTCTGCCTTTCAGACACTCAAACACACACACACTACTCAACACATTCCTGTCATTCACTCAGGGGAAAAAATGCAGAGAGTCCTCCCTCTCCCTCCATCGCTCCCTCCCTTTTTTTCTGTCGTTTGCTCTCCTACTCTCCAGCTGCAGCTCTTCTCTTGCTAATGAAATTAGCCAGCTCTCTGTGATGGCTCTCCGCTGAAGTAATGGCAGAGTTATGTCAACAAATTGGCACGGATGGATAAGGAGGCTTTATAGGGTGTGTGTGTGTGTGTGTGTGTGTGTGTGTGTGTGTGTGTGTGTGTGTGTGGGTGTGTGTGTGGGTGTGTGTGGGTGTGTGTAGGAGGGGTTGTAGGAATGTTAGAGCTTATTGGCTTATTGTTTGGCTGAACAATGTTAAATAAATCTCAGTTTAACCACATTCATTATACATTTTTTAAAAAAATATTGCCTCGTACTAGTTTTAATTATCGCCGAAAATGTTTATTTTTACGGAAATTAAAGCAAGTTGTCGATATTTTCTAACGTAATTAGGTCAAATTGATTGGAAAGATTGTGAGGTTTGTCAGTTTTGGGATCAAATTAGCATCAGAATTTCTACATATTTTTTTTAAATCAAACAAAATTCGCCATAAAACCATTATACATGTAAAGCGAACACACGTTAACACACTTCATACCACAGCGCTGTTCAATTCTCAAATCTGATTGGTCAGAAAGTGTTGGTTCATTTTCTTCAGGACTGAAGTTCAACTCTTTCCTTCTTTCTTTCTTTCTTTCTTTCTTTCTTTCTTTCTTTCTTTCTTTCTTTCTTTCTTTCTTCAGGACTGACATTTCTCATTAATATGACTATTTTTTTTGTCTTCAAGAAAGAGAAGATATAGCTGCTATGACGTAACTGAGAACAGGAACCAACTTCCTCCGAGGACGTTACGAAACATCATTAAATGCAACTATAAATGGATAACAAGTACGACGCGTCCTCCTTTAATGCACGTTTGACAAATTGCTGTGGAATAAGAGGAATAAGATAATCAACTTATGAGCCATGACAGTAACTCTGCCTCTTCATACCCCCATGTCGTTGATTGTTTTCCTGTATCAGCACAACACAGAGTGGATTATTCTTGAGTTAGTGATCAGCACCGTATACAGAGTCGACGCGGAACGGGCTTTTAATTAGCGCCCCAGCGCTGCTCTTTAATTTAACCCATGGCCTTATATCGTAATGTTTTCTTGGATGCAGACGTTTTATTGTTTTATATAACCCTGAACTGATCAGGATGTTCCTCTGGGGCATGGCATTTATCACTGCTAGTTTTCCGTTTTCCTTCAGCCGTGAGGGAATGTACAGTCTACGCCGCGGATAAACGTTTAACCCGGTGCTATTTCTCAGCCGTTCAGCCCGAGTCGGTTCCTCAGCCAGCCTGCCAAAAGCACAGACATTCTCCACGGGCCAATTAGGAGTCTACCTGCCCGAGGCCACCGTAACCCCTGCACACCCTCCGGCGTGAACTCTCACCCCTGACACACGACCTCGGCGCTGAATGAGAACACACAGGATCGTCAGAGCGAGACACCACCTGACCACATCCCCCCCATACACACACACACACACACACACACACACACTACCCCCCACTACACACACACACACACACACACACCCTTCACGCCTGACAGGAAATGAGCTGGTGGATGACCGGCTCTATTCTGTGGATTTGTGCGCAGATGATTCACTGTAACAGACGTTATTAAAACACGCCACGGCTGATTCATTTACATTCATATTTACTGCTAACGACTTACAGGCATTTACACGTTTAGTAAGTAAGGCATAATCAGCGACAGAGTGGTGTAAGTAAACAGTGAAGTAACGGCGTGTCCCGGCGTGTTTTATTCCCCTTGTACTGCAGCATTTAGTAAAGAATGCACATTGTAGTCTTTATCCATTTATAGTTACATTTATTGTTGTAGAAGGTCCACAAAGCAAGTTACATTCCCGTTCAAGCGAGAACAATAAATGTAGATATGCTTTAGCAGCCTCTCTTTTTTCTATCTATCTATCTATCTATCTATCTATCTATCTATCTATCTATCTGGAGTGCTTCCTCTTTCCTTCCTTCCTTAAATCTTTCTTTTTTTCTTTCTGCAGCATTTCCCCTTTCCTTCCTTCCTTTCTTCTTTAAATATACTTTCTTTCTTTCTTTCTTTCTTTCTGCAGCATTTCCCCTTTCCTTTCTTCCTTCCTTCCTTAAATCTTTCTTTCTTTCCTTCTTTCTTTCTTTCTTTCTTTCTTTCTTTCTTTCTTTCTTTCTTTCTTTCTTTCTTTCTGCAGCATTCCTTCCTTCCTTCCTTCCTTCCTTCCACAGAGCTGAAGACTTCCCCATGTCGGAAAACTTACTGTTCCAATGCGCTGACACTGGAGACTCCTTCCATAAATGTGAATTAAACATCTCCTTACAGAAAACGTCACCAAATCAATGATGCCATGTTGTTAATTTCTTTGTTAAATGACTTGACTGTTTTATCTGATACACGAGCGGTTACTATAGAAACGAGAAGGTATTGGAGCGGGCGCAGTGACGTGAAGCTGTGATAGGAGCTACAGCTGGAAGTACACTCAGAGCTGCTGTTCTAGAAAACTAATCAACACCTTCGGCGCAGTCTGTGTGTGTGGTAGAAGATGAAAGCAGATCATCAGGCTGTGAGGATGAAGACTGAAGCCAGATTAACCGGCAGCAGAACGCGGATCATCCCTGGCATAACAGCGAGACGGCGCGTCCCTGCTCGGACAATGCGTCCGTCTCCATGCCAACGCTGGACACTGTGGTCCGGAGCCCCCTGCCCTCCTCTGTCCTGTCCCGTATGCTAATCTGATGGATTAGCGCTGGTGCTGCTTTGTGCTCAGACGTGTCCAAACATGGCTGGAGTTGGCCGGGGTCACGCTGGACGGTGACCTTGGCCCCCGAGAAGCCCAGTGCGTGGTGAGTGTCGGGGTGGTGATGGGGCCGTGGGGGTGGTTTTTTGGGGTGGGTGGGTGGGTGGGTGGGGGGGGGTATTAGAGTGGGGCGGTACAGGGGACTCTAATCAGCTCAGAAGTCTGAGCTCTGTGTGCTTTGTCCAGGCCTCGGACGCAGGACACACGCTGAAAGGATGAGGAGTGTGAAGGTCAGACTGACCACAGCTTTGAAATGTTATCCACTGCACCAGGGATTAGAAATTAGAGTTCAGGCAGAATGGTAAAGACATGGTTTCCTCACTGAACACATTCAACACGCTGAACACACTGAACACATTCAACACGCTAAACACACTGAATACACTGAACACATTCAACACGCTAAACACACTGAATACACTGACCACGCTAAACATGCTGACTACGCTGAACACACTGAACACATTCAACACACTGAACATGCTGAACACACTGAACATGCTGACCACATTCGACACGCTGAACATGCTGACTACGCTGAACACACTGAACACACTGAACACACTGAACATGCTGAACACACTGAACATGCTGACCACATTCAACACGCTGAACATGCTGACTACGCTGAACACACTGAACACACTGAACATGCTGACTACGCTGAACACACTGAACACATTCAACACACTGAACATGCTGACTACGCTGAACACACTGAACACACTGAACATGCTGACTACGCTGAACACACTGAACACATTCAACACACTGAACATGCTGAC
>CM074917.1:2285594-2296892 GCA_037576815.1 Pangasius larnaudii
TAACAGAAATCTTCACCATATAAACGATTACGCAGATTTGTCTTTGTTAATTTATTATTACTAGTCTTAGATTACGTAGATCGTCTGGAAGTAACTGTGAATGAGCTGTTACTATAGAAACGATAACGTATTAGAACGAGTGCATTAATATAAACCTGTGATTTGCAGCTACACTACTGTCAGTTAAGCAACATCTTCTGTCCAATCAGAATCCAGAACTCAGCAGCTCTGTGACATAAAATACTAATAATGCTACACTTTTATTATTTTTTTGCTCTTGAAACAGTATCACACCTTATTAAAGAAAATAACATACTGCTTTCTTTCGAAGATTACAATTGGATTTATTTAGAATTTGTTGGAATTCATGTCCTCCAAATTGGGCGCAAGGATGCATGTGATGGTGGGCGAAGGAGGAGGAGGAGGAGGAGGAGGAGGAGGAGGAGGACGAGGAAACGAAATTGCCATGACAACCAGGCTGAAAACACACACTTCCACAGGCTAAAGCGCAGAATAGCGACCCATTCAAGTATGGCGCGACTCACAAAACCTTTAATGTCATACACCAGCAAGTTGCCATTGTGCGTCCGACTGCAGACTGTGACTTCTACAAAGCCTCAAAGAGCAAATGGATTAGAATATCAGTGAAAAGATGACTGAATCAAAGCCAGTGGATTGTGGAGATTACCAGGACAAAAAAAAAAAAAAAATCTCACAGTCGAAAGTACAAAGTAATGACTTTCCAGGGGATTGGCGATCATTAATTTCTCATGTACTGAAAAGTAAAACTGATATTTATTACAGCTTTGTCATATGATCAGAAATCAAAAGCAATTTGATTCGATTATGTTGTTATTTATAAGGGGATCCACACTGGGCCTTCATTACGCATTCATAAGCGTGAGTTGACGTTAGGACTGAGCGATATGACAATATAATAGCAATAATGCGATAAATTGTCACGATCCACCTTTCGGAGATATTGTTAGTATTGCGATAGCTTTTTCTAACATTTTTATGCTTTTAATAAATACACACTGAAAGTAAGCTGCCGATTTGATGCAAGTCTCTGAACTTTATCTTTAAAAGTGCAAATTCATTACAAACAATCAGATCTGCACAAGACGTAACACATTTCTTCCTTCATTAAGGTCGAAACAAGACTTGTTTTGTCTTATTCTTATGATCCTGATATTCTTTAGGCTTATAAACACGGACAGAACAATGGCACATCAGAAGCTTTTGATCGGTTTGTTGACAAAACTGGCTTCATGGATCTTAATGATTTGTCCAAACTCTTCACAGAAGCTTTGAGAGTTCGAGATGGAGAGTTTACACTTCCTCTTAAAACGTGTAATTAGTGTAAAGCTCACGTTAGGAGAGGACGTAAAAACAACAAGATGAGACAAAACAATAGACAAAACTTCTTTAAAAAAAAAAAAAAGGCTTGTTTTGGAGAAACGGCAGCTCTTGTGTCTTGAGAGTGACGTGAGAGTGGAAGGGATTTTTTTTTTGTCATCTGGAACATTTCGGATGGTCACTGTGGAGATGCGTGCTATTTCTCATCGTTCGCCGGCCCCCTTATCCCACCCCGTCATTCACACCTCCCCTTCTTCTCAGCGTAAAACAAAGGCAGGCGCCTGAAAGCGCTCTGAGGTAGGTAAATGTATTCAGTGACATCGGCCGGATGATTCTATTCTGCCGAGGCCCTGTAACATTTGTTTCCAGCCTTGTCTGAGGGCTGGGATGCCGTGTTGCGCCTTTTGTCCCACGTGCTCCTCACACAGGGCCGCAGTTAATGGTAGCCTTGTCCATGCCTACTGGAGCAGAAACTTTAGCTACTAGCCAGGACGGGGAGGTTGGCCTACCAGGGAGGCTAAAGAAGAAAAAAAAAAGTGCACGGCTGCCACACAGGTTGCTATGGGAGGACAGAAGACAGCATTCGGAAAAGCCCTCTTAAATGGAAGTGGTGCGGGAAAAGAAAAGATTCCACCCTCCTCTCTTCTTCTGAATACACTGAAACTGCCCTCCCTACTCTTCTTCTTTTTTTTTTTTTGTCCACCATCTTCTATCTTACTCGTCCCCACATCTGGTCTGCCATGCGAGCCTCATAGTAAAGCTCTTTTCTAGCCGTCCTAATGGAGGCCGTCTTTTCCTGCTCCTCTACCCTGCCACGCTGACAATAGGGGGCCAGTGGAGTGATGGTGCGGTGACTCGATGGCTCGCTTGCTCGATGGACCCCCATGCTGCTGCCTCTCGGAGCTCTTCTCCTGACTCGAGAGGCACATTAACCAGAGTGGCTCTTTTCTTTGTCTGGCCCTCAGGGTGGCTCAGCCGTACTCATCCATGGCTTCTCACTTACACACGACGGCCGGAGCTGAGCTTCTTCAACTTTCACTTGACTTGCTTAATCTGGCCCTTAACTTGAATATCATCATGAGAACTTCTTCAGGGAGTCGAGCATCACGGTTACATTTCCAAGAAATAACCTTTGTCAAGGAAAAACGGTGTACCATCAAATAATATTGCTCCATGAAAATTTCCATGAATGTGTGTAGAAAATGTGCATGTAGTTCAGTGACCCTGGGTTTCAAAACATGAACTAGCACGGCTTCTGTTACGGCCAATAAAAAAAAAACCCACATACATTTATGTAAATCATTTACCTGAAGGCAGATCATCAGGTCAGACCTACAGAGAGAGCTAGAGATGACAGAAATGGATTAATTTCATTCACATTTTCTGGTCTGATTATTGATGATTTTTTTTTTTGTTTGTTTAAAAAAAACCCAGAATGTTTAAAAATGAACAAATAGAGAAGTTAGGCATTTATACTCAACTTCAGGTTCATGATGAAAATGCTTGGACGGTTTTTACTTTAATACAGATGGCTAGATATGAAGCTTGCGGGACAAAGAAAGACCATGTTCATAGAATGTACAGGTTGCTTGTGCGGCACTGTGCGACGCAGTTACTGCATTCATTCGTTTGTTCATTCGTTCATTCATCTTCATTAACTGCTAGGAGTATAAACCTCACAATATGATCGTAAGGCAGTGATTCCATATTTGATATTTGATGATGCCACCAAATCTGCCACCATTAATTCACAAGTAATGACGATGATGTGGCGAAGGAATATTTTTAAAAGTATCGTCCAAATCACCTTGCGAGCCTATTAAATTATTTACACGCCAATAAATGCAAATATGAATGATTTTAAATATATACAATATGAAATAATTTTATAATGACTTATAATCGATTTATGATTGTTGCCTTGGTACATTTTAGTCGTCACCTTTTAAATTGATCCACATTCTGGAATTTTTACATTTTTGTATTTTGGGAAATAGAACCAACTAAGTTTATTGGAAAATATCACAGGTACATACAAGCAATAATAATAATAATAATAATAATAATAATAATAATAATAATAATAATAATTATATTGCTGCAGGAGCGAGTAGGAGTTGTAGCATAGTGCCACTGTGAAATTCAACAAGAATAACCACCCAGAAATGTCTTATTTATAGCCTTAAACTAATCATTAATGGTTACGTAGCCAAAGTTACGTATCCGAAGGTAACTGTCATCATCATTAAGTCACGTTAGTCGCTTACCGGATCGTTTTCCGGATAGAATTTTATATAAGCGGACCTTTACGTGGTAGAGTAGAATACTCCTGCTTTCAGATCTACAGTAATTGTGGATTTGCGAATAATAAAGTGCCAAATGACAAGTACTAATATGTGTATGCAGTTAGTGGGAGTGTTCTGAGTAATTTACAGATAGCAACTGTGTAATGACGTCATATGCAAATTAGGGGGAGGGATGTATATAAGGTAAATAAGGTTTTTGCATGTCCTTAGTGTTCGAAGTTAACGTGAGACTAGCTGATGTTTAAAATAATGCGCAGAAATAATCTGCTTAATGTGTCTTGATTTCATTTCTCACATTTATTTTTTTATTTAAAACTTTCTTCTGCTTTTTTTTTAAATCTATTTTTTCTATCTCTATTTTTTTTTTTTTGTATTTTTTCTCCCTCTCTACTGGTGGCTTTATCAGTCAAAAACAAAATGAACTTTATATACTGCTAATAAAGCTCTTATTGTCTTCTGAGAAGGGGGGGGTGTTAAAAAAAAAACTCAAAATAATCAATTGTAGAATTTTGTATGCTTGTTTTTAATTTTTTTTTTAACAATCTTGGTTGCTGTTGAACACGAAGCGAATATTGAGTGTATATATGAAGCAGATCCATATAAAGCTATCATTTCAAGAAACTTTCTCATCATTATTGTGACACATCATTAGTGAAGATGGTTTTAATTGTATGTTTACGAAATACGGAAATAAGTTTACACACATCTGCATAGGCCCCGCCCCATATTTTACACTTCTAGCTAGAAAAGCTTCATATTACATATTCAGTTCAGCAAACACACAACGCGGACAGATGTGCTGAAAGACCTGATTCTCTACAGGCCCAATTAGTATGACCGCTCGGAGGATTTTTGCGGGTGTTTCAATCTCAGCACGTGATTTTACACGCACGGCTCTTTAGTAAATCAGAGCCTTGATGTCCTCCTGAATAAAAAGCTACGACCTTGAATTAAGATCCACTGATATGATCTTTTCTTTGTTCATTTGAGGGGCCAAATAACACTCTCAGACATGAGCGTGTGTGTTTTGGTCCTTTGCTGTCGGACACACGTCATACGCCGTATATCAGGGAGTGTGTGTGAGAGAAGATCGTAACCTATTTCTTAGAAAATTAAATGGAAATAATGAAAATGTACAAAAGAAATTCTTTAATGGATTATGCGATCAGCACAGTGAGTGGAGATGAAGGTCCAGGGAGGTCTGGTTACCATCACTAAAGCGCTCTTTTTTTTGTTTGTGGGTTCTTTCTCACTCACACACACACACACTACATGAGGCAGCTTTATGGGATATGTATTGAGGGATTAAAGGCTCTCTGTGGCCTCTAGAATAGCGCACCCAGCATGGCTGCTCCGTTTATGACACTTAGATACTCTACAAATGAGGAAAGGGTGAGAAGAGGAGAGGAAGGGAAATGGGACGCACACTGAGATCTCGACCACCTGGAGTCCAAAAATGAAATAAGTCTATTGCTTAATCCACGGAGATAAAAGAGGGACTATCTGTCATCAAAAGGAATTGGAGAAAGCTTTCTAAGAGGCTGAGAGCAGCATCTTGACATTATTTAATATTTAAACCAAAGCGCTGTTGAATTCTGGACTCTGATTGGTCAGAAGGTGTTGATTCGTTTTCTAGAACAGCAGCTCGGATTGTAGTGCAGCTCCAAATCACAGCTTAATATTAATGCACTCGTTCTAATATGTTATCAGGAAGGAGACTGGAGCTTCTCAAAGTTATGCATCTTGGAATGAAACAGCTTGGGCATGCCTGGTTTACTCAGCGGCTACGTCTTGTATGTATTGTTTGTTCTTAGAAGCAAGCCAAACATCATCTCCACCTGAAGTATGCTGAGAGCTCCAGCTGGGCTAAAGTGCCCCGCAGTCCATATCCTCTCTTTTACACACCTTCTTGTGTTACAAGGAGGCTTGTTTCTACCTGCTAGCGTGTTTTCTTGGTAGCATGGCTAAGTGTGTAAGGTGATCCTGAGTTGTCCTGCTTGGTTTCATGGTCAAAAGTCCTTAAGGGCAGTCAAGCACTTTTGTTCCTACACTTCAGGATTTGGAGTACTTTTCATAGATGGTTCAAGGACCTGCTGCTGACATGGCACTACATTTTACATTTATTTTTAACTATTTGCATGTGCATAAACATCATTTATTCATCCATTCCTTCATTCATCATTTCATAATAGTAATATTTAGGGGTTCTTCAAAGGTTCCTTAAGGGTTTAATGGACAATTAAGGCTTTTTAGCTTCCAAAACCAGTTCTACTTGGTTCTACTTGATCTATTGTAGGGATGTACAAAGAATTGTTCCCCCAGATTCCCCAGTTGAAGAACTCAATTGTCAATAAGCGATCTATAGACTGTCATGAAGCAGGTATAAGTGATTCTCAACAACATATCAACCAATTTTTTCAAACATGTCATATATGTATTCAATCATTACTATTAATGAAGTACTGTCTTAAATGAAAGGTGCAAGAAAAAGCTCTTAGGAGTGACACTATAGAAGAACCTTTTTTTTTGGTTAAGAAATGATTTAATAATCATTTTCCACCACAAACATCCTTTCACAAGTGAGAGGAGGAATGTAAACGCTCAGAATCATTTCAAGTCAACCAGATTTTAATGCTGCTGATGACTTAAATGTCCGTGTTGTCCGTCTAACCAAACTTGTAATGATATATATATAATCATTTTGCCTTTAATTACGACCTCATTGTGTCGAACGTTGTTTATTAGATCACGTTGTAGCTAGCTTGTTGGCTTGGTGATTAGGTTAGCTAGCTAGACAGTCCATAGTGTAATCTAATCTTGTAGCTAATTGAAAGATGTTCAAAAGAATGTTAAAAAGAAACTCGAACAGTATTCTACGGAAATGTTTAAGCTGTCTTCCAGCGATATGTGCTGATTCATTTGAACCAGTGTCCTGTGACGTTTACACTGGGCTAACGTGCTGACAGAAGGTTTTTCATTTCATAACACTTCTGTATTTTTTCGAGAGTGAGTGAGATCTAATTGAAACTGTAATCTATGAACACTGTCAAAGTTCCACCACCTCCCTAATTCCACTTTAACACCAGGTTACAGCAACAAAACAAATGGTTCTCATGTGGCATTACTCTAAAAAAAAAAACTTTTCTGTCACCCTGTACTAGAATTCCAAGTCATAAACCAGACTTAATTCAATTTCTTTTCAATATTTCTGCAATCTTGGTCATAACACACATACTGTGTCTTAGTAATTGGACATGTCTGTAGTTAATAAAGCCTCTTGTGGCAGGTCCTTGGTTGGTTTCTCAGCTTGGACTCGACATGGATGATGACTCTGGCAGAATCTGGCCACTGGATGGTTTTAAACAAATTCCTAAATCTCAGCCTGGATACTGATTTGAACTGCTTTTGTAATCCAAAAGACTGTCCTGTGCTCATACCCAGGACTCTTATACACAATCTGCTCATACACTCTCAGAAATAAAGGTATCTGTCCTTTTTTCCCCCCTGCGGTGGTACCGTCAAGGTGCATATTTCATACCTTTAGACTGTATCTTTTACTGGGTCTTTAATATTAAGTAGCTTTAATTAGCTTTTAGCTAATTAAACATGTCCCCTTTGATGGTTTGGTACCTATATTTCTGAGTGTGTACTGAACATCCTTTCCACACACTCACACCTGTATACTGGAATGATTTATAATCAGAAGAGGTTTGCTTTTGAGTCTGGATCCTCTCAAGGTTTCTTCTTCATGCCTTCATGCCTTCATGCCATCTCAGAAACTTTTTTTTCCTGAAAAATGTCACATGTGGCTTATTTCTTAGGGATCTAAATCTACATCTGGATTTTTTTTTTGCTAAGCTGCTTTTTGACATTGTCTATTGTTAAAAGCGGTGTACCAATAACACTGAAGAAATGAAGACTGCAGGTTAGAAGATACTTTAAAAACCTCTGTTTGCCAGACATGCTTGAATTCGGCATGGGTTTGCCAACTCACCACAAGAGGGAGCTGTCGTCTCTTTAAGGCTCAGTACAGTGCAGAAAGTGCAACCACATGGAGGAAACTCCAGTATACTGAACTCAATTTACAATAGAGAAGTAGGAGGGAAACATGTTCCTGTGGTTTTCGGTGATCTCAACTGGCTTTTTTTTCTTCTCCTGAGGATAAGTCCGGTGGTTCCATCACTAGCCAGACACGTCACGCTCTAAAACAGTTTCATTCAAACCAGATTAATGACTAAGAACTTGGGTAATGAGTAAGAAAATGGTGGACGATGTCTGAAAAGTTTTAGTTCAGTTCATTTAAAATGCATTTATTCTACAGCTGTGACATTGTTTTGAATTAGTAAACTTTTAAAAAAACTGTTGATACACGTAGACATTGTCTTAATTTCATTTGAACAATGATATAAGTGATACAAAGAGTCACATGACCACAGCCACTGAGGTCCAGCTTGTACCTTAGAAAAAAGTCGATTTTCTTTTAGATTTCTGAGATAAAAAGAAGGAAATTAAATGTTATAATACAGATACAGCAGCCATATTTGGTACATCCAACCTTTAAATGGTCTACTGATGATATGTTAATGACATTGTCCTTCAGCGTTTATATCACGTTCACAGGAGATGGAAACGTGTCAAAGGTCACAGCTGTGAGCGCTGGGATAACAGTGTCCTATTGTAAGATCTAAAAGAGGGTGGAGGAAAGTTTAAATCTTCACATTTTCTTTTTTGGAAAACTTTAAATAATTAAAATAATTTATTATTTTTATTGTTCAAATGCGTCAAATGGAACAAGTGCAAGTTTTGACTCTGAAGTTTTCCATCGGTGAATAAAACATATTTTCATAAATTGTCAGATAAATGTTCCAAGGTTTATGTCATTGAGTAAAATCTGTCTACTCACATAACTAAGGTGTAAATAATTTAGGATTAGGTGTAAATAATTTAGGATTAAGTAAGTTTTACAAGGTTACAATATTATGAACCTCTTGTTCTTTATCTGTCTTAAATTCTGTGCTTGATGATCATTAATCTCGTCAATGCTACAGTAATTCAGTAATTAACACAACATTTAGGCAATGATTCACCAAAAAAGTAACCGCAAAAGACATTAACACATTACAGCGAAACCGTAAGCCTCGGTTATAGAGCTGCACACTTGTAAATGTCAAACGCAAACTGATTCCAGGCCTTAATGAGATGAGAGCTGCATGTGGTGCTACTCCTGTTGACTCAGATGTGCAGAGTAAACAGGACAGGCCGGCTCTCTGATGGAGCTCCACTGCCGTGGGCTACGCATGCGGAGGATTAGGCTAATGCCGACCTGTGAGCGGGGCGGAGCAGCAAGACTCCCTCTGACTGATTAGAGCTCAGGTCAGGAGGGGGAGGGACATGCCATGGAAGAAGTTCCCTCCAAAAGAAGAGAGAGAGAGAGAGAGAGAGAGAGAGAGAGAGAGAGAGAGAGAGCAGCCGGGCTTGGATCAGCTTCTTGTCGACAAGAGATAATCCCGTTTGTCACGTCACTCTAGGGCACAGGTCTGGGCAAGGCCAGAGGGATCAAGGCAAAAGTATTGTGCTCCAGGGTCACATGTCTTCTCCTGAGCCCAAAGCTCGAGGTGTTAGCAATGTTCATGCTCTAAATCAGGGTTTTTACTTTTACTTTACCTTAAACCAGGGTTTTCCGGGAGGGGGGATGACGGATTTTAGTTCTCTAACCGCAGCTGTGATGTGTTGAGATTAGCAGATCTTTCAAACAGGATCTTTGATTGTTCTCTGTCTGGCTTTCTCTTGTGTATGCGGAAAAAAATAACAGCAAAGGTTTGATAAGACCTGAAAAAAAAAAATGACACACCCCATTCTGCCATTGACAATTCATACTTTAAAGAGAATATATGCTATTATGCTGTGTGTGTGTATATGTGTGTGTGTGTGTGGGGGGGGTGCATTTATTTTTTTTGACTGGCTTTCCTTGGATTAGTGGTACGCGTTACAGCAAAGCAATACAAAGTTCTTCTGAATGATCACCTCAATCCTACTATGAAACATTTCTATCCTGATGGATGGGTGTGGCTTTTCCAGGATGACTCCGCCCCCATCTACAGGGCGCGAGGTCACACAGAATGGGTTTATGAGGATGACAATGATTAAAAATAATGATCAGTGATGCTATGGCCTTGAAACTCAGCAGGTCTCAACCTAATTGAAAACCTGTGTGAGATTTTGGAGCAGCAACGCTCAACAAAATAAAAAAACGTGGGAACATATTTTGGAAGAATGGTGCTCAATTTTGAAGTGTAGAACCGATGCTATTCAAGCTGTTCTGGGGGCCCATGGTGGCCTAAAATGCTCCTGCTAGATTCAAGCCAACAGATTCCCTTGGCATGGTGTGTGTCTGGTGAGGAAGCATGTTAGATGTTAGGGAAGGTGCAGAAGGTGGAGGCGAGGTGATAGAGTAAAACACTTAGCCTCCTCATGTCTCACCTCTTGACTTGTTCGCTCCAGGCTTGGTAACCACATTCATTCTCTTTTTCCCATGACAAAGTCGTGTGCCATGCGTGGGTGCACCCATCACATCTCTCGAGCCGTCTGGCCTGGCAAAGGGCACCCAGCCTAGTTCCTGGGAAGCGCCCACATAACGCCACTGTCTGTCGCGCCAAGTCAGCCAGCCTCCGCGCCCAGACGGAGCCTCTGGCACAAGCCCTCATCCCGTTTCCTCACTCCTCTTTCCTACCCTGACACAGAGAAACGTTTGGGCCCAGTTTCTAAATCATTCTGTTTTATGCGAGGCTTGGGAATCTAACCAAGGGTGTGCCATTGCAAAATGGGAGCAGAGGAATAAAAAATGGAGGTGCAAATTGCCAAGTGCTTTGTGGCGAGCCCTGATCGTAAGCAGCAGTCGCACGCACTCCGTGCCGTTGCACATAACCCCACTAGCACCTCTGTAATTGCCTGCTTATGGGCCAGATATGTAATTTAGACCTGCGTTCAAATGGTTCTGAGGTGATGACAGGCCATTTGCACCAAGATTAAAAGCCCCTCCATTTCTTTTGGACCTAATCATATGTGCTCATGAACGTGCTCCGCAAAAAAAAAAAAAAAAGGGCTTTAAAACGCAGTCCAAGATTTTGGTGTTTGTGGTCCGATGTCAGATGTGCTGCAAATATTCTTTATGTGCAGGAAATTGCACTCTTGGAAACATGCTCGGGTGAGATGGCCAAAAAAAACGAGCGCTGTTTATGTAGCCCTGACTGCAGTAAGCTGTCAGGGCTACAGAGTTGTTGAATGCTCGAATCTGATTGGGCGTGAGCTGTTGATTCATTTTCTATAACAGCAGCTTTGAAAGTAACGCAGCTGCGAATCACAGGTTTATATTAATGTGCTTGTTCCAATACGTTCTTTTTTCTAAGAACATACGCAGGGATTGGTATGATGGATGTTCCAAGTAAATGGATTAAAAACACATGTAATTGTTGATCTGGTGGCGTTTTCTGTAAAGAGATGTTTATTTATTTAACATTTATGGAAGGAGTCTCCAGTGTCAGTGCTCGGTCACAGTCGAAGGTGTTTGTGTTTATGTTTTCCGAAATCTTCAGGACGGAGGAGTTCGCAATTTTTCGGTAACATGACAAGCTGC
>CM074917.1:2301042-2312028 GCA_037576815.1 Pangasius larnaudii
CTATTAATAAGGATTCATAGACGTATTGTACTATTTTTTTTTACATTCTTTTTTAGTAACACCATAAGAATTTTACAACATGTTTCATTCATTCATACCTAAAGATTTTATTCTTATTAACAAGTATAATTTATTTGATTGGGTTTACATAACCATTCATATGCACTTTATTACAGGATGAATAAAGGTTCATATAAGTTATGGACTAGCCATTTATCTAAAGGCTGATAAATCTTTTAGTAATGCTTCACAATAACTTTATAACATGATCCCATACACAGAAATGTATACCTAGAGATTTTATTCTTATTAATAAATATCGTTTATTTAATTATGTTTACAAACCATTCATAAACCCTTTATTACAGTATGAATAAGTATACATATGGGTCATACATACTAGCCAGTTATAATGTAAGATAATGTAAAAAAAAAAAAAAAAAGCAGTAACACATTTACAAACATGATTAATACATTTCAATAACAACCTCACCTTATAAAGTGTTCATAAACCATTAATAGATGATGCATTACGTTTACATAACCACCCATACAAACGTTATTACACTATTAATACAGTTAATGACTAAATTATGTTACAAATCATCTGTACTCTATTGGTAAAGAAGCAGGAACACATACACAAACAGAGTTGTAGATTTTCTCATCTTATGAAGTGTTTATAAACCATTAATAGATGACATATTTACTGTTTAGTCATGCTTAAACCTAGTTACAAAGCATTTGTATGCTATTGGTGTATTACTAGTAAATAAATAGATTTTATTCTCTACATAACCATCCGCAAAACATTTTATTACAATATTAATAAGGATCCATATAGGTCATGCATTAGCCATTCATAAAGCATCCTTTCTGGTCTGACTTAATGCTCGATGATGCTGAAGAATTCTGGATAATAATTTATAATTTATAATTACCTCACCTTGTAATGTGTTTAATCATTTAATAACGCTACAATCCTGATTATTAAACCATTCGCTCACGATTAGTTGATAATTAGCAACCTGTACACAAATGGAATTATACTTTTTAGAATTGTTAATAAAGTATTAATAAGCCATTAATAGATATTGTGTTACCTGGATATTAACAGTCGTACTGTTTCGGTTTCTATTTCATGACCTACAGGACATACAAACACCTTTATAATGTAAAGACTTCTTTTATAGATGTGTTTATCATTTATTTGATTCAGGGTATATAGTTAACTTTTAATAAAAAAAGTATTAATAAGGATTAATAAAGTATTAATGAGTATTTTTATATGTCATGCGATAGCTAGCGAGAGCTATTTAGAACGTATTGATCCTATTAGATGACATATACATAGTGTTTATATTAAACCTTAAATTACAACAAAATTTAATAGGTAAATTGGTGCATTTTACTCTAAATTATTATTACGTTTGATATGTTTTTATTATAAAAAAAAAAGACAGTTTATCAGTCCACTTAAATAATCAACATTTCCAGCAATACTCTTTGAAGTTCAGTCATCATGCTAAAAATCAGCATTAATAAAATCTGATCACATCACGATTACTGAATTCTGCATTAATGTGGCCGGTTTTAAATCAATAAACGATACCCTTGTGTCCATAGTGTACCATAATCTTTGCCTGTTATGTTGCTTAGCAACCAAAGCTTACTGTTAAAACCAAACTTTGCATAGAGGAAGAATTGTTTACTGCAGAAAGGATTAATATTAATATAATTAAGATTTTATATTACACTTTGCGTCGTGCCTAAGAACAGCCTTACCTGTGATATAATAACTATAACGCACATCCTTGAGTGCTTTAGTGCTTTAATTAAGCCTAAGCGGACAATTCAGGGTTTTTATACGTATAATCGAAAATAAAAGGTGTCCCATGTTATAAGGTGATGATTTTATAAAGAATGACTGATTTCTAACTTGTTCAGACATGTTGAGTCGGGATGGTCCTCTGATGAGAAGCAACAGATGCCTTACAGAGAGTGACAAAACAGATTCTGTGTCCTTGTCCCTTCGGTCAGCCTGTCAGTCTCCCACCATGATGCCAGTGTGTCTGTTCCTACACACACACACACACACACACACACAGTCCTGGGTAGAGACACAAAAGGAAACCCAGGTCACAAACTCAGTAAGTCTAACACAAGGGGCTGACACACATCTGTCATCGTCACACTTTTTTAGACTCACATGTATGTAATACAGTCTGGAACAGGAACGAGTGGGCGGAGCTAGAAATCGGTAAAGGCTCAAACAGGACAGGAAACAACTGATACGACTCTGAAGTTGTTGAAATTATTTTCCTAACAGCAGTTTTTCATGACAGTAATTTGCCAGTGATAACAATTGGCACGTACTAAAGAACGCATGACAGTTTTTATCCGTTTATTGTTGTGGAATGTCCGTGAACTGTTCTCAGTTATGTTAAAGCAGTTAGACACACACTCTCGCAGCTTGACACCCAGAAACTGTAAAACTGTAAAGTCCTGAAAACCTCTGACTGTTGCAAAGCCCTGACACTGGAGACTCCTTCCATTTCAACAATTACACACACACACATTTTTTTTTTTAATGTGTTTATGTAAGTTGTTACTATGGAAACAATGAGAAGGTTACTATAGAAAGTACCATAGAATTGTATAGAACTTTAATCAACACTCAACCTTTAGACAGTGATCTTCGGTGATGTTTTAGATTAGTTTTTGAGCTCTTCGTCCATTTTAATTGTCTTACCGTCGCTATTTAGGACGATTTTACATTTCTTTCTCATTCATTGTTAATAAAGTATTGGCACCCTTGGCTTTGTTCGTGTCGCTGTATCTTGCGTTCATTAACGATATAGAACAGAATAGAATGCTTCTATTGTCAAGAGTACAAATAAATGAGCTTAGCATCTTCTCTTGACATTGTGTTTTTCTTCCATTTTGTCTTTTTAACATCTCTATGTTGATTGTTAATAAAGTATTGGCACCCTTGGCTTTGTTCGTGTCGCTGTATCTTGCGTTCATTAACGATATAGAACAGAATAGAATGCTTCTATTGTCAAGAGTACAAATAAATTGGGTAAATATCTCTTTCTTTTACACGAACAGAGAATGTATGTAATGGAAATATATACGGTCAAAGTTTTTACTAATCGTGCCCATCACTAATCCTCCACAAAATCTCCTATTTTTACGGGTATTGTTACATGAAGGGAAACAGACACAGGAGCTCAATCAGAGTGCACAGTTCTGGATTCGGATTACCAAATTGTGCCGTGAAATGAAAACCCAGTGACAGACAGAGAGTATTCTGTCTCATCTGTTATTCCTCCCACTGAGATGTATTGTAAGGGTGTAGATCCTTCTGGCAGTAAGGATCGTGCGAGGATCTGACAGTAAGCAGTAATGTTTACAGCTCTTGTGGAGTCCTCTAACCTCCATGCAGTGTTCATTTACAATGCAGCCCCTTGGAAAGTCCCCTTGCCAATCTGCCCTGACCCCCTTTTGTTTGTCAGACCCATCATTTGGGAGGGTGTGACAGCAAGCAGGGAAATGCTGACAGTTTGTATTGAACTCAGCTGCTACGAAAGGATCATCCGGGACAATAGAGGACATTGCCCAGGCTGTCCATGCCCAGGCAAGTTCCAACTTGTCTTATTATTTCTTTTAATGAAATGAAACAATGTAGCAGGACTTTTAGTGGAACAGCATTTTTGCACATTGTGTCATTTACTCAGTTATTCCTTTTAAATCATCCAAAAAAACATCCCATGAACTACACACTAAAGCTCCTAAATAGGTTGTAAATTAGATCCACGCCCTATACCAGACTGAATTCTGTCATGACCGGCGCTGTGTGAAAGTGCGCGTTCTTGAGCCGCGGGTTGCGCATCACTATCCAATCCTACTCAGCTAGTTTATAGTCAGATCATTGGCTCACACATGCTGATAGACATTCAATAGCTCTATCCATATAGGGTACATAGAGTCCTGGGGTAATTTGCTATTATACTGAAGCTCCTCTGTGATTATTAGGTTTTTCAAATTGTTGCTGTAACCTTAGTTCGCCCCTAAACTGAAATACGAGGCAGCATCTCTCCTCTAATCCAGCGCCTCTTCGACCGCTTGGATGCCATGTTGTGAATGGCGCATGATCACATGACCATGTGACGCAAAGATCCGGGTTTACTTGCTAAAAAAATCGCTCCTCCTTTAGCCATTTATGGCTGGCCGGATGCAAGAGTTTTATCACTTTGGAAACGTAAAAAAAATAATTACAGACATCCATGTGATAAACTAATCCAATCCCAATAATGGTTTTAGCTGAGCTGCCAGTTTGTCCATAAGACAAATAAAAGAGAATTTTAAGAACTGGTGCAACCTTAAATAGTGTAAATAGTTTAATATGATACACAGATTTATTATTTTGCATGTTTATTACAACAATCTCATTATTTTTAACCAATTTTTAACCAAATAAAAAAAGCACTCCAGCTGGAGATGTGTTTTGCCACCTGTGTTACGGCTGTTGAAGTGTGCTTTGACGCATTCTTTGCTGCACAAATAAAACAGCCTAAAAATAGTGAGGTCCTGAAACAGATTTTGTTTTAATTATGGAAAAGATGACTAGTCGACTACTTTTTTTGAATTACTACTTGCGCACTCGATTTCTTATTGCACAAGCAAATCCATATGTAGCATTTGGGATCTAAGGAAATGACTGTAATCCTGTAGCTCACAGATCGAGCTAATCAATGACTTACAGGCTTCGTAAGAAATCTCCAAATTTCTTGCTCATCCAGCTTTGCATGTCTTCAAAGCACCTCAGCGTGTACGTCCGTGTCCTGACCTAGTGTGACCGCACGGACCTTCTACTAGCTGAATGGCTTCCTCTGTCTTCGTTCACTGTGTGGAAAGAAACAACAGTGACTTGTACTTATCATGTATGAAGGCATTCCCACCTGTGCTGGGCCTGGTACAGATGTGTGAAATATCAGCTCAGGGAGTCTGAGCCCTCAGAGCGGGGCAGCTGTTTATCCAATAGCACCTACAGGTCCTGGGAAGAGACGTCCTTAATATGATACACATGTGCTACATCCTGTCTGGGGCTCGCGTGTGTGTTCGGGGCAGCTGGGAGCCACAGGGTCAGGTTAACGTGTGTGTGTGTGTGTGTGCATGGACAGCTAGGGTGTGTCTTGAATGTGATGCAGATCAGTGAATCTATAGCTCATTATGCCAGTTTTAGCTGTACATTAACTCCTATTTCTTTCTTCTTCTTTTTTTTTTTTTTTTAATTAAGCGGGATATGACCCTCCGCTGCACAAGAGCTTCTCCGTGACTGTTTCATCCCGGATTTTGATATAAATCTTCTCAGATTCCAATTTAATGAGCAGGATAAGAGGGGGAAAAAAAACTCCTCCTGACACTAACAGGACCAGCTTACTCTGAGAGAAAAGTGTGTGAAGAGCTTTATCTGTAATCTAAAGCCATGGCTCTTTCACTATCCAAGACCGAGACAGATCTAAACCAAGGTTCACACTAGAGAGCAACAAACTGACAGGCGAGGTTCATTTTCTGTGCAAATGAGTGACGGTGAGCCGTGATTACAGTGACAGTGACAAGCAACATTTGAATTGAGATTTTTTTTTCAATTCTATGCAAATTACATATGACGCAGGAAAAGCGACAAATCCAAACGGTTTGCTCGAATGATTCCTCAGACCAGTCTTATGGTGTGACATTTCTTCGGTTCCCCGCTCACAGCTTTAGTTCCCATTTACTTACTGTTGCAAAAAATGCAAAAAAAAAACAAAAAACCTATAACTATGGTTTCATCTTATCCAGTTATTAAACATATGCAGAGACATTAAGAAGAAAAATAAAGCGAGTTGAAAACAAAGCTAATATGAATCCCAACATGTAAATCAAAGAACCAGTTTTGAGCCGCGGGTTGCGTATCACTATCCAATCCCACTCTACTAGTTTATAGTCGGATCAATGGCGCATACCGGCTCAAACACGCTGATCCAGAATCAGATCAGCGGCTCAATTTTCATACTGATTAAGCTTTATTTAATTAAACCAGTTAGCTTTAGAAACTATATATATATATATATATATATAGCTACTACTGCTTCTCAACAGAACCGACAACAATGGCAGTCATGACATGAGTGACTTGTTGCCTGGTAACGGATCAAAAACTGCCGTTATATAACAAAGAATAACTTTTATATGATTGTCGATATAGCGGAGTTTTCTCTAAGGAAACGTTTAGTTAATATTAAGAAAAGGAGTCTCCAATGTTAGAGCTTTGTAACATTCAGAGGTAAAGCTGTAACTTTTTTTTCCCTGACATCTGTGTTTTTTTTGTCTTATTGTCTCTTTTGTCTTGTTATAGAACTAAGAAGGTATGCTTATGATTAATATTAATAATAACAACAATAATAATTTATATATATACATATATATATATATATATATATATATATATATATATTTAACCATATTGAAACAATATCCCAAGGTACTAGTTACATTTGCAGTGGCTCTGTATTTAAAGGCATTAAGAGGAATGAAAGAATTTAGCTTCAAAACTTCCTGAAGATTGTTCCAGGTTGTAGGTGCAGCCATCATTACAGCGTTCCTCCGAAGCGTTCCTTCAGTGCGGGTTCTTGACAGTTAAGAGATCGTGCAAGCAGAGCTTATATGTTAAATTATCAGTGATGCTACAATAGGATGATAAAAATATAGAGGAATAGAAATATGAAATGTAAATGTACGTGTAAATCTATAAAAAGTATGACACGTCATTCAATAATGAATAAAAATGGCTAGTCTTGGAGAAAAAGCCTTCAGGATGGATGTGCTTTCACAGGAAGATAACTTGATTATTTTTCTATAACAGCACTACATGGAGTGTTTTATACTTTATTATCGAGGACAAATATTTAGGTCAAGTGTTGCTCCCCTGAGTAGAGTTTTAGGAGCAGGACCTGTGCCTCTCAGTGCTCTGCTGGTTCTCTGTCACCCTGTTCTTCAGACATGAGGCCTAATCAAGTTATCATATCAACAAATCTCTCATCAGGGGCCTGCGCCTGACAGCGGCAGAAAGAGAGGCCAGGCGACGGCTAATTTCCAGCAGCAGGATGCTGCCGAAGACCCCGATTCCCCGCAGCGCGTCTCTGTCACCCGAGGAACCATGCTGCTCCACAGGCAGGATGCGCGCCATACTCGGAGCAGGGGGATTATTTACTGTGACACACAATGGCCCAAAGACACAATGCAGGCAGTATATCACACAACTGTCAATAATTTTTAAGGCCATCCCACGGGCAATTAGCTGAAAGGGCGCGGAGCTTTCTAGGCCTGTTTCTGAGGTCCACCGGAGACAAACAGTCCACCCACACACTGAAGCAGCTGCAGACAGCTTACTGAGCTCAGAAGGTTTGCAGTATGTGGAGATTCATGAGAGCTGCGTTGATTTTATTCATTGCAAGTCGTCAAGAGGATTGTCACAAAGATATAGACAGGGTTTCATCGTTCAAAGTTGCGTAATGTGAAAAAAAAAAATCACAAAAGACTGGAAAGCGGCGAGTTTCATTTTCATGTGGGATAATTGGAAAAAGATTTGCTTGGTAGGAACGTGCGCTTTAACATGAAAAATGAGTGAAAACAAAACATCTGTTCTTAATATCCTACAGCCTTTAGGGCAATCACAGTTTGCTCGGTTTTAGCTACTTCTGAAGTGCGTTAACACTACACTAACACTGCTCTAACACTGCTCTAACACCACGGATTCGCTTGGCAGTAGATGAATTATGCTTAATAACATTGTATGAGATACACCCTTAGCCTTTGGGTAGATTTGTACACCGTATGATGGAAATCTAGCTTTACAACTTCAAAGTCAGTTTGTCTCCGCAACATACGATGTTAACGTTCGTCCGGAAAAAAACAAAAAGAAGCCTTTTAACTCTGACATAGATTGCACATCTGGAACATCTGCATTTTGCGGTTTCTTGGTAACAAGCTGCATTTTTTTTAGTCTTATTAACTTGAAGAGAGATAGAGAGAGATAGACAGAGAGAGAGAGATAGACAGAGAGAGAGAGAGAGAGAGAGAGAGAGAGATAAATAGGGATTAGCGATGGAATGGCTGTTTATAGCTGCTATGACATAAGTACAAGTGGCAAAGAGCTACCTTGTTTCATGGATGTAAGACAATGCTCGACATAAAGTGATCATAACCGGTTAAAAAGTTGTTCTTTCAGTAATAAAGAATTGTGATCGTTGGTAAATTGCTGTGGTATAAGAAGAATGAAACACGTGCTGTTATAGGAAAATAATCACCTTCAGAGTGGTTACAAGGAGTCCGCTTACATCACATCATGCAGAGTGTGTGATTCCTGACGCCAGAATGTACAACCTGACACTCGTTTAGGTCGGAGCTGAAGTGGAGCGCATTACTACAGGTTTACAGGAACATATTGCACATCAGGAACGGAGCAAACGTCGCCGGACAAAAGACTTCGCTGTTTTGTGGTCTCATGCCCAGCGGGTGTGTCGTGCCACTCTGCCTTGACCGCTCATTAATCACTCTCTCAGCCACGCTGGAGCACTTCAGTCAGGAACGTGGCCTCTGTGCGGCCAGGCCGATGACCCATGGCCTGGTCAGAGAGCTCCGACCAATCGTAATGCAGTGTCCGAGGCGAGTGGGCTACCTGCTGCTGAGGATGAATACGATTGGACACAGCTTTCAAGATGATGGAGGACAGCAGATTTGCCACGCTGACCACTCCACTGACCACTGTCTAACGACCACTACACACGGCCACGCAAGCAGCCCTGTGATAGCGGCGCAGAAAAAAAGGACGTTCTTTTCTTTTTTTTATGCTCATGCAGGACTTTGTGGGTTCATTTCCGATAGCGGGATTCCTTTCTACAAAAGGCCAAGGAAGATCAAGGCTTTTTCAGCATGAACACATCTGCCGCTTCAGTGATGATGCATTTTAACGATATCAGTTTGGACTTTGTAACTGAAAAGCCTGTCTTTATGGCATAATTAAAAAATAAGGAATCCACTTTTGGAATTTTTGACCTTTCCTTTATATATTAGTCTTACTGAATCAAAAGCTGTGTAGACTTAATATGTAAATGAAGAAAATTTGTAAAAAGTGTTCATATGGCTACATAAGACCTTTATGTCAACTGACATTCAAAGATCTCGTTGGTAACACTTTCTATGAAGGCCACATGCTTAATAACTGTACATTCATAATGTTACAATCTGTTCATTAGGCGTTATATACATATGTCAGTAATCATAAGGGGCTTATGCAGATGTTATGTAGCTTTATGAACATCACCCTTAAGTAAAAGGTAGCTCTAAAAATTTTTAGTTCTAGTCCTTACATTTCAATACAGACTACATAGGTGCTTACATAGGATTTATGTATCCCTATGATTTGTACATAGGACTACATGACACCTACACAGGCCCCACATAACAACCTACATAAGGCTTATTTTACAAGTAATGCCAGCTGACTTAAAAACCTTTCTCAAGTTTGATGTCATGTGACTTGAGTCAAGTCAGATCTTTGCTGACATAAGGCTGTTATGACTGACTTACATTAGAACGTCATGTTAAAAGACTTTCTCAGGGCGGTTCTTCTATGTCACAGGATTATGACAGTTATAATGTGACATAGTGCTTATACCAACTGATTTAAGATGTTCAACATTTAGGAGTAATAACAAGCATTAATATGAAACTAATACAAAGTGTAATAACATGCTGTATAACAGTGCGACATAGTTATGATTTTATTTTTTGGGCTACATAAGACCTACATAAGCACTTCCATAGATTTTATTGAACTTTAAGGACTAGAGCTACACGTTTTCTGCACAATTTCAAATGTATATGATATTCAATTCAATACAATCCAATATGACTACGACATTAATAAATAATATAGTCTTTATTTGTTAAATTCACCATTTAAAACTGCTCCACATTGTTCAATTACAAGTTTACATTTTCCAATATGGGACATTAGTCAAAGAAATTGTTATTATTGTGCCAACCTGACAATAATATCTATTTAAAAAGAGCCTGAATAAACCACCGCAGAACACGAATGGTCATGTGATGCACTTGTTAACTGGGGTTTAACATTAATGACGGCTCGTCTCTAATGAGATTTCCAGGAAGTTTATGCAGTAAATAATAAATGGAGAGAAATGGAGAGACTTGGCGATACGAGGAAAACTGACAAAGTAAATAAATATAAATCCAAACAGAGCAACAAGTGTTTTGAATCTTTGAACATGTCCGTTCTAGAATATTGATTTGAACAATTTTCCTGACCGTTTGTCAAGCCGTCCATCTGTGAGCTGTTTAAAACCTCAGCTTATCTGTCAGTTGTGTTGTTTGTAGCCGTAGCCGCATGCTGGCAGCGTAATTACAACAATTAAATCTAATTGTGAATAGCCCTGCAGGACCCCACCAGCATGGCGCTCAACCCCCTGCGTCCTGTCCTTAAGGTATGTGTGTGTGTGTGTGTGTGTGTGTGTGTGTGTGTAGGTAGGTATGAATGCAGGTGCTCTTCCCCCCCATCCCATGGACCCCTGCCTTGATATCACAATCGCCTTCCACCTGGTTTACACAGAAAATAAACCCTGAACATAAAAGTCGTCTTATATCCGCTATTGTTTAAGTTTCTTCATCCTCAAACTGCACTTTAAGGGTGTTAAAAGTGTTCATAAGGCCGCATAAGACCTTTATGACAACTGACATAAACCTACATCTCTTTTTTAACATTTTCTATGAAGGCCACATGCATAATAACTTATGAATACATTCATAATGTTATAATCCATTCATTAGGCATTATATACATTTGTCAGTAGTAATAAGGGGCTTATGCAGATGTTATATAGCTTTATGAACATCACCCTTAAGTAAAGGTTAGCTCTA
>CM074917.1:2312128-2334628 GCA_037576815.1 Pangasius larnaudii
TATGTAGGTTTTATGAAAGAACACTTTCTATGAAGTCCACATGTATAATAACTTACGAGTACATTCATAACATGTTATAATGCGTAATAATTATTTATGAAAAGGCATTACAGTTTGTAGCATTGTTTTCCAGTGCATTTATGAATTATTAAAAGTAGTGCTTATAACACATTATATCACCTACATACAATATATCTTCTCATAATGCAATATACCAATTGGCGCTTGATGATATAAAGTGCTATGAACACCACATATAATGTTATAACAATTCATAATATATCACAAAGATAGCTCTAAAATATGCATTTTCATAAATAATTATATCAGTGTATTTAATGTCTTATAAATGCATTATAACATGATATGAATATATTCATAAGTTATTATACTGTAGATATGATATAACAAAATATTCATACATAACTCTGTTGTTACAATAATTATGCATCAATTAATATTTATAAACCATCACTATGCCACAGTGTAATATAGCATGTTGCTTTTTCACATACATACATATTATTATCAAGAAGTGTTATGGCATCTTTCAGACATGGCACATTGACATAAGTCAGTCATAACAACCCTAATGTGTGACTTGACTCTGACTTTGGAAATGCATAGGACATACGAAAGTAGATTTTAGGACTGCTGGAGTCTGTTGGAACATATCTTTGTAAATGTTATATATAGGGTTATGTCAGTAGTCACAAGGGGCTTATGCAGATGTTATGTAGCTTTATGAACATCACCCATAAGTAAAGTAAAGCATTTTTCCCCAGTCAAACTCACTGTCTTGCTACATCACATGTAGGCTTATGTCAGTAGTCATGAGGGGCTTATGATACTATGTACATTTATGTACATCAACCTTAGGTGAAGTAAAGCAATTTTCAGACGTCTTTTTTTCTTTAATCAAACTGAATGGGCAAGCTATGGCTCATTATAAGCAGCATATTCTATCACCATATGTGATATTCTAATGCAAGTGCAATAACTCACGTCAACACAAATCTGTGATTTGACATGTATATTAGGAAAGTAGGTTTCATGTCACCTGACATCTATTGTAATAAGCTTTATGTGGGTTTGTGTCAGGTGCCATAAGGGCCTTATGTACATGTCATGTAGCCATATGAATGAAACATTATTATTGCATGCTTTACACATCAAATTTCCTGTACATGTTATTACCACCAAGCGTTTTGGCATCTTTCGGATATGTCACATTGACATAAGTCAGTCATAACAACCTTATGTCAACTTAACATCAAAATATAGAAAAACAATTTTTAGGTCTACTGACAACTGTTGGAATAATCCTGTGTAAATGTTTATGTAAGTTTAGGTCAGTAGTCTTGAGAGGCTAATGTAGGTGTTATGTAGCTTTATGAACATCACACTTAGGTAACAATTTACAGGAGAATTCAATATTGTTGGGATTATCAGTTAAAACCTGATGAACACTGAGCGAACATCAAACAGCTTTGGTACATAGGGATTATGACATGCTTGTAAGACCATATCAACCTTTGACCTCTTCAGGCCAGTGTTCATCTGAAGTCGGTCCATATTTTTGTCAGATGTTTTCAGTGTTAAGTGAAGATTAAAGAGCCTCGGCGCTGGGTTGAGTGGCCTCTTTCATAAAGAGTGCTGATGGTAGCATCTGCCGTCTTTGTTGTGTGAGGAGAGTTGGATGGAGGAAGCCGGCAGCATGTGTATCCTGAAGGAACGAGAGGACAGAGATTGATGGAGATCAGGTCATTTCTGCTGCCTGCTGAAACTACTACTAACTTATGTGTGACCGGCGGGCAATCGATTTGCTTTAGACGATCACTCATACGCCAGGGCTGAAGCTTTTCGTCACGTGCCGGAAGATCAGAGGCCAGAGCAGGCTATATCCATGTATTCATATGCTTTATATAAACTCGCTTATAAAAGAGGAGAGGGGAGGAAGATGTAAAAGCAAGAAAGCAAGCAATGAAAATAATTACGAAACTAAAAACATCATCACTGGTCAAATGGAAAGTTCATTTTGCTGACACAAGCTCAAAATTCGTCAGAAACCATAAACAAAACAAATTGATAACTTTCAGAGTGAATGAAAAACTTTCTTCTTTTTAATTCGCTTTTTTTTTTTTTTTTTTGCTAATAGGTGTCACAAACGTGACATTTTTCCACATTTCATTCCAGCTCTTAACAAGTGTTCGGATTCCTTTAGAAACAAATTAGATTCGACTCGCACCTGTCGCTCTTCAGTGTCGCTCTTCTTTTTCGAATTTTCTCCTCCTTGAAAATAGATTTATTTAGTGCCTATCATGTAAAGCTAGTACAATGCTAGCTAGCTAGAACTAGCATACCTGATGTCTCACACCTCACCAAACTTATAGAAACAATTTACCTTCGAATAAATGAGTTTTAAAGAGTATTTAAAACTAGCTAAGCTGCTCAGAAAGGTAATGTTACTAGACGTGCTAAATGCTGCATGTTAGTGACACAGTCGTAGTCGTATGTTAGCATGTTTAGTGCTTTCATTTAGCAGAGGCACATCACAGACGGAGAAATGCTCCTTCTACTGATTTGTAAAAAAAAAAAAACGTGCAAAATTCATTAGAGTTGATTCTTAAGTTGATTCTTAAGTTGATTAGAATGAACAATACTAAAATTCCTAAAATATAACAACAATTATAATGTCAAAAGATTTAGGACTAAAACTAAATCCAACTAACACTGGTTAAAAAAAAAAAAAAAAAAAGACATTGCTGAATAGATCTCGAACCTCTTTAGACATCTGTGATGAATGAGAAGTGATGTGGATGTTGGCGTGATCTGGACTCCAGACTCCAGAGTGAGGTAATTGAAGGGTTGGAGAGTCAGATCCTCTTTGGCTTTGAGCGTAGCTGCAGGACTGTGGACGCAGGACCTGATGCCCCGTAGGGCGGCCATTATGGAAAAGCACTAGGGGAGCACGGGGCGGGGTGGGGGGCAGGGGGATGGCTGCCCTCCAGGAGCCTAATCTAGTCCTCCTGAGCTGTGTACCGGAAAAGAGGAGATCCTGGGCCACTGAGCTCACCGGCAGGTGCTCTAATAGAACCCAAACCACTGTCTGGCTCTCCCAGAGGTTGGATACTTTTGTTACTAGCTAAGCCTATTCGGGCATTAGCTTCTTGCTACATTGGCCCTAATGTAAAAGTCAGCAGGGGCATTGTTTTCGGCTTGGATAGCTATATTGTTCCCTTTTTGTTGTGGGAAAGAATTTCCTCTCTTCCTGAAAGTCTGGATTTAGACCCAATGCATGTCAACAAACCATTTTTTTTCTTTTTTTAAACAAAAGTAACATTATCACACTACGTGCTTGAATTGTATAGACTTAAAAACCCAGTGAATGAAGCCACTCACAAAGCAAAGCTAACCTGCTAATTATACCTGGAGAGGAAATGGTAAGTAAGAGGATGAACTTTAACTGGATGGGCAGCCATCACTTCTCCATGTTTAGTGGATACACATGAGCAATGAGAGCTTAAAATAAATGTTTATTTATTTTTAAAATCCAGGTTTCTCCATTAATGACACATATGGCAATGCCATACTGCGAAAGTAATATCGATATCATGAGAAATTCACAATCACTATACACTAATTTTGTAGGTATTGTCAGTACTTTAATAACACATACAACACCTTTAAGGGTGTTTATACAATACAAAAAAACTAAACAAAACAAAACAAAAAAAAACAAGTGACAAATGTAGCTAATATTTCTCATTGTGAAAATTAAAATTATGACCTTATTAAGCCTATTTCTAGAAATTGGCAGATAATGTTTAAAATGAAATTTTACAAAATTATGCAATTTTAATAAGACTATTTTGAACTTTAAAATGAATAAATATGTCTAGAGATAGGCTTAATTTTTTTTTATAATTATTTAATAATAATCTTTGATCAAATATGACATTTTGACTTTATTTTAATATAATTTAATTGCAATTGAACCACATTTTTAGCTGCTAATTGGGTGTTAAAATGTCAATTTTGATGAATGTTTAATATTTTCTTCCATTTCTCCGTTAAAATAAAAGTATTATTGAATTCATTGTTTCTCAGTTTTAGTGTTTCTCAGTTTCTCAGAGAAGAAATCATCACACGATCCTTTTGGCGAATACCACAGCGCTGTTGAATTCTGGATTCTGATTGGTCAGAAGGTGTTGATGAATTTTCCATAACAGCAGCTCTGACAGTAGGGCAGCTCCAAATCTCAGGTTCATATTAATTAATGCACTCGTTCTAATACGTTATTGTTTCTATGTGAATAAATAAATACAGTCAAGGAGATGTTTAAGTAACAATTTATGGAAGGAGTCTCCAGTGTCGGCGATTTGTAAAGTCAGAAGTAAAGCTGTAGCTTTAAGTTTTCTGACATTTCCAGGACAGAGAGACAGGAGCTTACGCATTGTACTTTTTCTTTAACATGACAAGCTGCGATTTTTGTCTTATTAACTACAAGTGAGAAAAAAAAATTGACATTGGTGATGGAACAACTGTTTATAGCTGCTATAACATAAGTGAGAACAGGAATGAACTTGTTTAGCTGATGTTCCACAGCATTAAATGTAACCATAAACATTGTTCTTTAGTAACTTACGTATTGTAACTGCTGACAAATTGCTGTGGTATGACCAGAATAAAACACTCTCGTGATTATTTTCCTAAAACAACACACACTCTCGTGTTTTATTCCTTCCTTATCGCTCAGCCCTGATATGATAAGTGTTACTGCTTTTTAACATTTTTTTTTTCCTATCTCCAAAGTTCTGGTAGCTATGATGGCATGTGCCGTGCCTTCCGTCTCGTATGATGGCATCTGTTCAGTGTTCCTTTCCACCTCATCGCTTAAGCTGCTGATTTTCCGCAGCCTCGTATGTTCCCACACTGCACTGGCCGAGAGGGAAATGAATTGTGTGCTAAGCAGAGTGGAATTAGCAGCTCATGCTCAAATCTCCAACAAGACCTTGGGCTTATCTCCCTCCGATCCCCCGCCTGATCCCTTCTTGTCCTGACTTTGCTCGTCATTGTTGACGGGAGATGATTTGGGTGATCTTTTCGGGGTCTTGTGCCTGGCTCTTTTGTCTTTGCTGGCGAGGGGAATCTGTCTTTTGTTCTCCTCTCGTCCCCTTTCATGGATCACCACAGATGCCCTTTTCATTCGGCTGATGACCCCTCACCCCGGGTCTACTGTAAAGAGGAGGGGCAGGAGAAGACCCTTTAATCAAGAACCGCTGGTTTGTCTTGTTTATGGCTTTTCTTTTTTTTTTTTTACTGGGAATCTGTGGGAAATGCCATGTAGGGATCATGATGGATCTTGTTTTGATCGTGCTGATATAGCAGTGCTATTAAAATGCAGAAATGCCATCTTTTCTGGACATTCTGACAAACAAAAAAGAGAAAATAGACACTGAATATGACACACTAATAGGTCTGAAAACATCCTTAAGCACCATTTACATATTGGACACCATCATAACGTTAAATTGTTTTTTATTACACTTCACAACTTTTAATATTCCAACAGTTTATGAATAGAATATCCATTTTTTTTGTTCATTTTTAAGTAATAAGCTCTTAGTTATATGCTCGGAATCAGTTTAATCAGTAATGCTAGCTTCACCGATCTACACAGCCATGCTAACGTTAATGCTTTCTAACTTGTTTGTGATGTTAGTTTTGTCATATAATGTTTTATCCCTTGAAAATAAATGCTTTTTAATATCCACAATCCAAATGCTTTTATTATCCTTCTTGTTAAGCTAATATAATACGAGCTAGTTAGAACTAGCATACATGATGACACTTTGTTTTGATTTCAAAGTCACTGAAATGAATTTATCAAATGAACGCAGAGTAAAAAAAAAAATATTCTCACCAGAGTAATGCTACTAAAAGTACTAAATGCTCCATGTTAGAGTCATAGTTATATGCTAGCATGTTTTAGCTACTGGTCAGCTTTCGCAGAGACGGAGAACGGGGTTTGAGAAGTCAGTGACAGGAATGTGCATTTGTAAAGAGAAGAAATGAAAACATGCAAGATTAAAAAAGTATTTTCCAAACACAAAACTAGCAATGTGCAGCTAGCGGCCTTCAAATTCACGCCAGTCAATACATTTTTCCCACATGGACGAACGCCATAGTTCCTTAATAGTTCTTGTTTTATTTTGTTTTTTTTAATTTACTTCCTGTATTCAGTTATTTTGCACTTTAATAGTTCAGTTTCCTGTGAAATTTGTGAACTACCGAACCCCAGTTTGTCAATATGAACTAATAGTGGAGAATCTTGTGTTAACACTTTGTTTAAGAGGAGTGTTCATAGGGCTACATGCCACCTGCATAAGCCCTTTATGACAAGTGACAAAGACTGACCTGAATGTATAGAGACATATTCCTCCAAGCATTGGCTGTTATTTGTAAAATCACCCCAACTCACTCCGACCACCCAAAAGTCCCCTCTGAAGGAAGATACTGTACACACACACACACACACATATATATATATATATATATATATATATATATATATATATATATATATATATACTGCCTCGAATCATTTAAGAAGTGAGCTAAAAACACAATCCGGATAAAAACAAAGTAAGCTCAGGATCAGATGGAAAATTCTGGGTGTGGCTTCATCCTGACGCACCTCATTCAGGAATTTACGTAGATGGTGTTGTCCGACCATCTGTCTGCTCCGAGAGTTACTGACTCATTGAACTCTTCAAAAGCTCCATTTCAAGTAGATCCACAATTGCTCCCTAACAGCTTGTTAATGATTTTATGGCTCGAGGAATGACGCTGTGCAAAATAAAACTACAGGATCCTCACAAAAACCTTACATGGCTGTAAATATGTATTAACCAGAAAATGGGCCTTGTTTGGGATCATTTAAAAGAGACAAAGGCCGAGAGTGGCACAAAAGGCCGGGTGCAGGGAGAAAAGAGGGGATTCTACTTAGCTAATGAGTTGTCCCATAGAGATGTAAAGAGGAGGGTCTTTAGGGAAAGCGATTGCCCCTCTGCTCAGAGCTGATAGACTGTAAAGTGGGTGCAGCTCGCGTTCTACACTGCACCACCATTGTCCGTATGCTAATTCCTCCTGAGGACAGTCGGGTTTCAGGGACAGATTATTGCAGAGGCAGATCGTGGCATTACAGGGCAACGTTTTCGATCAGGCTGTTGAGCGAAAGAGGCTTTTGTTCGATTTCCCTCCTTTCTCTCGTTTCTGTTTTTAAAGAGGAGCCCCTTTCCGTGAGGAACCTCCAGCAACAGGTCCTGGAGAGACCTGGAGTACTCAAAGACCCTCAGGCCACAAGAGCCCCTCTTCAACACTTTATCTAGTTCACATTTAGCAACTCATTTTCTCGAAAAGTGGCCAATCGTTTTGAGAATACATCCTTCAGTTACCTTAAAAGAGCAAATGTACTCGTGCATGTGAAAGGACTGCTATGTATATAGCGCATAATTTGACGTTATAACATGGCATCAGAAATTCATCACTTGTTGATTATTGCATGCAAACGGGTTTGTTGCTGTGTATTTGTTTTAGAGGTGTAAAAATGAAATTTTACATAACGTTAAATGGAAGAGAATCTGTAGCTAGGTTAAAAGTGTCATCTCTTACATGTATGCAAGTATTCCTCACTTGTCTTTGAACGCAAATTGTTTTAACTTTGTTTGGATTTGCTTTTCGGATGTACATGAAATGATACAAATTAAGAGTTAGATTAGGGGCGGAGTCATAGGGTAGGGTTAGTGTTTATACCTTTTTGTATAAAATTGAACAAAATCTAAACACAACAGCCTCACTTGTCTGAAGTCAAACAATGTTTTTACGTCATCAGCTTCTTTTTTTCAGTGAAGTACTTTCAAATATAAAGATTAAGCTACTTAGTTAAACTAGTTAATGTTAATTGTACAGATGTAAATTAACATGTGAGCATTTGAAAGAAAAAAAACTCACACTGAAGCGACATGTTGCGTCCCACAGGATCCCAGTCCTGATCGCTAGACTCAACCTGTGAACGTTTCAAGCGTAAAATAAAAGAATTGCACGAACTAATCACCTGTTCATGCAAAATTAATGTATTTGTATTATTTAGGTATAAAATTAAAACATCTAAGTAAGAATCTCTTTCCATAATATAATGACTTATGCTTTCCTTCATAACGTGTCATAATGAATTCATAAGGCATTACACTCATCCTTCATGTTGTTTATGAAAAAAGCATTGCAGATTGTAGCATTGTTTATAACTGGTATAAGTAGTGCTTATAGCACATTATATCGCTGTTACGTCTTCTCATAAAGCACTACGCCAAGTGGGGCTTGGTGTGTTAACAATTCATAATGCATAATATAGGTAGCTATAAAGTGTAATGCATTTTCATAAATTAATTATAATAATGTTTCTAATGCCTTATGAATTCATTATGACATGATATGGATGTGTTCATAATTTATTATAGTTCGTAATTTATTATTAGATTACATATGTTCATATATTTATCATAATCGAAATATATTATGACTTTCATAGAAATTGTTAGCGTTATCTCTGTATTTAATTGCGGATAATGGGTGAACTGTAATTAAGCATAAAAAACGTTCTACAGAGTTGAACTATGAACATATTCAGACAGTGTTATAATGCACTTATAAGGCATTATACAAATCATTATAGTTATAAATGAAAATGCATCACAAATGCATCGTTTCTATCTTTATTACGCATTACAAATGATTAACATAATACAGTATATTATAAGTAGTGCTCATAACACATTATAACAGCAATAAACTGAAGAAAGAAACCGAGCGCCTTTGTACGGCGCATCATAAGACATGGTTTGATTTTGATTTTTAACATATTTTAATGAATAATACCAGACAAATCGTAGTACACAAGTCTGAAAAACTTCTGAAAAACACAGTCAGTGTGTGTGTACAGCTCCACATATGTAATCTAAACCTTATAATGCATTATAAACACTGCAATAAACCGTAATGCTGAATAATGTATATGCAGTGTATATGCATTCGTAGGTCATTATACATATGACCTTCATCGAGACCTCGATATATATAAAAATCTTTGACTAGCAGTGTGAATATAAACAATTTGTAACAATTTGTAGCTTTTACAATGAACTCTTTTATCTTCACGTGCTATAATAAACTTTATAAGAGTCCAGGATTCAGTAATCAGAGACTGTTAAGCCACTTATGAGCAGATTAGAAGGGTGTATTTCATCTCAGGAAGCTAACATTAACATTTTAATTCTTCACTGTAGTAAAGGATCTGACTTTAAGCCAGACAGGTGCTACATTATTGCACCTCTTTCTCTCTTTCACACACCCCGTAATCCTGTGGGTTTTTTTTTCTTGGTGTTTCGGATTAGTAGCACAGACTGAACTAGGGTTGATAGGACACACACACACACACACACACACACACACACACACACACACACACACACACACACAGATACGCAAATATGCACACATCTAATCTGTCCTTGTGATTCCCCAAAAAGCCCCGGTTTCACTATGTTCAGCTCTGGTTTTGATGCTGGCCGCATTGCTAATGACAACCTTTTATCACATTGTGTCAGCGCAGGCTAAAGGCCAGCTTCAGCCCACTTGAGAGAGGCCAATCCTTCAAATCTGCTGGCCCAATAGCCAGTGCACAGGGGGACAGATGTGGGATCAGGGCCAAGCTGCTCTCTGTTTGCTGTCCCGATCCTCTCGGTCAACACACGGCTCTATTTCTGTGCATCAGGCTTCTTTTTAAACAGCGTCGAGGCTTTGTCTTTGATGAACACTACACACTCGGCCTCCTCAGGACTGATTGAACACGGTGTTTGCTGATCAGTCGTATGCGTGCTCTGCTTTAGTCCCGGGCTTGGATTTCTGTTCATTTGAAGAACTGTTGCAGTCTGTTGTTCGAGGGTTTAACACATGGTTCAGTATTAAACCCCGTCATCCAACAGCATTGTTGCTTTTTTTAGTTCGATTTACTGTGAAAATAGTTTGTATGCCCAGTTTGTTAATGTGGACAAACACTGATATTAAACATTAACACTTCGCTTAAGGGTCGCGTTCGTAGGGCTCCATGACACCTGCGTAAGCCCTTTATAACAACTGATACACTGTAAATGTAGAAAGGCTTATTCTTGCATGAGCTGTCATAAGGCCTGCTGTTCATTTCACTGTCATGTTGACATAATACATCATTTGTAATAGCGATGATGTGACGCATCAAACATTAAAACCAAACTCTCTAGTATCTCTATGTACTTAAGGATCTAAGAAAACTCATACAGACATTACAGTGTCATAAAGCTTTCATAAGTGTTCATAAACATCTTGCGTAAGATGTTGTAAGGAAGCACCCCAAAGTTGATTATTTTCCAATAATATATTATATAGCGCAGAAGTGTTTTATTCCTCTTATACTACAGTAATTTGCCAACACTTACAATGATTTTTTTATTAAAATACGAAGTCATACTTATCACTTACATTAGCAGCTATAAACAGTCGTTCCTTTATTTCCTCTTAAAGTTAATAATAGTGATAATAATGATAATAATAATAATAATAATAATAAAAACAGAGCAGTGAGACACCGCAACACAACGTCCTTCACCCTCAAGACTTACTTAAGTTACAGCTTTACCTCTTACACTGACACTGGAGACTCCTTCCATATACGTTAGATAAAGACCTCCTTACAGGAAACATCACCACATCAACAATTACACATTTTTTCTTTGTTTGTTTGTATAGCAGGTTTTCATTTTGATGTTAATGTGACATAATATGACATAAGTGTCGACTTCTTTAGATACATCTCTCTGTTTGTTTGTTTGTTTTTTTTCAGTTTAACCCTCACTTGGCAAGCTACGTCACATCACCACCAATCCGGGACATTACGACATACCAGAAGTGCACTGAGCTACAAAGTCAGCTGTCGTAGCATGCTAATGTATGTCCAGGTGTTATATCATTTCACACACAGTATGAAGTAAGACTTCTAAACGATGACGCAGGTTTCATATCATATCAGATGCTATGAAAGGCTTATGTAGGTGTCATGTAGCACTATGAACACAACGACTATTTCCCTTACTCCACTACAATAAGGAGAACTCATGCTTAGTTAATAACACTATATTAATTAAGACTCCACGGACAATGGAAGAGTCTGTTTATAATCTATAGTAATCATTTAAATAAGGTATAACACCACGGCTTCTTTCACTGAAAATGTAAAGATCGCGATGTACATTATACAGTAGATACGCCAATTTTTGTCCATAATCGTAGTTGGGAAAGAACATCGAGATGATTTGGATGTTTACGGATCTTCTGGCTCTGCCCGTTTGTCCCACGGTGAATCACAGAGTCTTATACCAACATTTCAAAAGCCACAAGAGCATTTTTATTTTGCCTCCTCCAGATGTGTCAGAATGAATCAGAGCGTCGCGTCGTGTCTGAATGACATTACTAACTCGGTCTGCAATGATGCAGTCTGCCTGCAGTTGTTTCCAGCTGTGAGTGTCGGGGTTAAAGATGAAGATTAGCTCATTAAAGATTCGGTTTATTACTCGGTGAATCAGAAAGCAGTTTATTCAGTAACTACAACAAATTACTTAGCGACTACCCTGAAAACAATAGTAAAGTCAGCTGGAAGTGGTGAATACAGCTGTTATTTGGAAGCGTTATATCATGACGCATGGCAGCCTATGAGACACGTAGGTTCCTGTTCTCTTTACGTTAAAGCAGCTATAAACAGTCACCACCCTCTTTTTCTTCTCTGTCCCTGAAAACTTCAAATCAGAGCTTTAACTCCGACAAAGAGCTGATACTGGAGACTCCTTCCATAAATGTTAAATAAACATCGCCTTACAGAAAAAGCCGCGTCTCTGTCGTACGAGTCCCTGTGAATGAGCTGTTACCATAGAAACGATAACGTATTAGAACGAGCGCATTAATATAAACCTGTGACCTTCTGACCGATCAGATTTGTGAATTCGACTGCAATGTGGTATAAACGTCAGGCTCCAGTGTACATACGGTATTGTGCGGCAGTACATTTAACCTACAGTTTTGAAATAAAAGCACTTCTCTACAACGTAAGATTTATCATTATTATTGTTACGAATGCATTTACGGCATGTTGTGGATTAAATAATAGTCCTGAGGTTTGTCTCCGCTTGCTGCTGGTGTACACGAGAGGTGGTGGAGTATCACAGTAACTGCTGGGGCTGGTGTCTCTGCAAGGCCATTCTTACCCACATAACATCAGCACTTCCTTAAAACATCTCTCACAGCCTGAAGTTTGTTTAGAGCAAACAGACTTTGCTTCCAACTGCTATCTTCTGCCACTGATGTGAGGCGCAGATAACGTCGTCTGATCTGGGTCAGGCCTGAGACGCCACGTGTTACGACTCGGTACGAATAACAAAAGACCACGAGCTGAGCTGCAGGCAGTGACGGGGCGTTCGAGTTCCAGAGGTCTTTTTTTTTTTTTTTTTCTTTTCTTTTTTTTTTTTACAATGACACTGAAAGATTTATTAGACGTACGGTTCCTCATCTTGTGGATGCCTATGAGAATTTACTTCCTTCCCCTGTATTTCTAGGCTTATTATTATTATTATTATTAATTTATTTATTTATTTATTTTAAATTAAAATAATTCTAATAATAATAATTAAGGACATTTTTGTAAGGAATTATGTTAAAATAGCAGTGACGAATTGGGTATAGCAGAAAATATAGTCAAATAAATAAATGAATAAATATATAAATAAATATTGTAACATTAAAATGGCATATTTAATATATATTTAAATGAATTAAATTAAGTAAGCAGTAAATAAATAAACAAATAAACAAACAGGAAAATGTTTGCTCAGAAAAAGGAGCCAATAATTAATTATTATTTGTTTTTGTTTATAGGAATGTTTTATTTGTTTATATTAAATTAAAATGTATATGAAATTATACTTAGGGTTAGAGTCAGAATTATAAGTGTAAACTATTAAATTAAAACATTAAATAATTAATATACATTTAGAGAAAGAAAGAAAGAAAGGAAGAAAGAAAGAAAGAAAGAAAATAACAGCTCAGAAAAAAATAAGTATTTAAATTATACAAGCAAATAAATAAATCTAGGATGTGATAATGTGGTGATATGGTAATGATGTCACATCGTGTCTTGAGTATTTGTTTGACGTATTTGTTTGTCTGAAACACACTGCCTGAGGACACGGGTGGGACTGGTGACACTGTTTGTGAAAGGAAGTTCGTGTGAAACGTAACGCCGTGTAAAAAAGACATGTGCTGCAGTTAGTGTGGAGATTTATAATGCACTAGTGGATGGGTTTTTTTTTTTTTTTTTTAAAATAATGTTTGCTGATTTTACGCTGTAGCTTGACCTGGGTGGCCTTTTCATGTGTGGTCAGGATGTATTAATTTCCCAGACCTCCCAGAGATAACGCTTCCATCAGATAGCGCATCGCTAACGTCTTCTCTTCCTGGGCTTCGCTCCTGAAACCTGCAGGACTGATGGGGAAACCTGCAGACCCAAAGAACACACACTCTTGTATGTGCGTGGTATTTTTGCTTGGTACAAAAACGGCAAAAAAAATAACATTCTGCTCATGAGCATGCACTAGAGGAAAAAAAGGTATGACGTGCAGGGTTGCCAGGTTGATCCTAATGGTCAATAACACTAGTCCAAATCCAAGATCTAACCCTGATCAAAGCTAAATATATCGTAATATTTACCAAGTGACCCAGTTTAATAAAGAAGCATTAGAAGCACACATTTTCCCTAAAACATCAAGGCCTTGGAATGACAATTTACAGCTTTTATTTTATATCCATTGACTATAATTGCAATACTAAAACACCATGGCGCAATTAGTATTAATATAAGTGAGAACAGGAACTAATTTTTTTTTTGCAGATGTTCCACAATATTAAATATAACTATAAATAGTTATAAAGTACAACATGTCATTCCTGTATCAATAAAAATTGCAACTGTTGGTAAACTGCCATGGTATAAGAGGAATAAAACACTTTGAAACATGGTGTTATGGGAAAATAATCAGCTTTTCATATAAAAATGTTGAGAGAATTAATCTAAAGTATGTAAAAAAAAAAAAATCCAATCCCAAATCCCACAACAGGAGGTGGTGAGTAGCTCAACCTGGCAACCCTGATGATGTGTATTAAAGGTGTATATAAATGTTACATATAAATGTTAAAGGTGACTGAGCTACATTTCTACTGTACATTACTATATCTAAGGGTGTAATAAAACACCATCTCTCCCTCTATTTATTAATGTGCTCACAAAAGGTCTTATAAAATGTACCCAGTTGTGTCATCGCTCTTGTGCCTGATTTACGCCGTGACTCAAGCGCAGGTTGGTTTATTTCAGGTCACTGAGATCTACTTGGTAAGACAAATCGCATTCTCTTCGCTTGTGTGTGAGGCATGTGATGGTAAATTTCCGCTGTCCCGCATCCCTCTGAGAATCACTTAAAAGTTTAAATACAGCAAAGCAATGGAGGGATCAGAGCATCCCGCCGTTCCGCGGGTCAAAGAAGAACCCCGTCTTCACCATCAGTTCCTTGGTTGTCTGATGACCGTATTGTGTTTTCTAATGGCTGTGATATCACTGGTGCCAGACCCTTGCTCAGTCTGCTCTGTTAATTCACTGAGTGCCTAACCTGCTTGACTCACAAGGTCTCTAATTGAGTGTTTTAGGCATCGTAGGGCTCGAGTGGATGGTGATTTACAGGGACCCACTCGCAGTGTCTCCATGAACTCATCCGTGACTCAGCTAACAGCCCAAGCTGCCATAGATTAACTCATGACCTCAGAGCAATGAAGACTTTATATTTGGTTTTATAGGCTGAGGAAAGTGCGTCTAGTCTGGCTGGCTTCCTCACGTCTTTTTTACTCCAGCATGAGACGCTCTACAGAAAAATTCCCTTATCTATGTGATGTATGGAGACGTATATACTTGTTAAAACCCAAACATATAGCACTCAAGTGCTTTGAACAAGCTACATCATGGCTTGTTTACTAATAGTACAGACATTCGCAATATATCGTTTTTCAATAACCTGTCCTTTGCGCCTGACCGTACGCTTAATCCTTCCTGGTGTTTTTCAGACAGTTTCAGAGGTCCAAACATCTACAGTTTTGCCGTAGCATTTATGAATTTTGACACCTTGCAATGGCGATAGGGGAGACACCTGACATCCATGCTGTTTTGCGTAACATAACAGAGTTGCGCAACAGAAAAGAATTCTTGCCAGGAGATTGCGAGTTCAAATCCCAATGATGCTACAGCAGTCTGTGGTCTGGAGCCAAGGAGGAAAAATTATATTTAAAATAAATGTATAGCAAAATAGAGGAATGGTTTTCATTTTTTCCTCATTTTAAAAAAGGGGTGTACAAACTTTTGCTCTCGCGTCTATACAAAGGTTTTCCAGACCATCAAACATCTAACAGTGTCGAGGCACGTGACATAATCTTGAGGGGCTTTAGGGCTTTATGGTGCCTGTTAATTAAGGACAGAAAGAATGAAATTGACGCTCCATAAAATAATTTCGGAATGCTTGTTTGGTTTTTATTGTATCAAGACCGTTGATAGACATTTTGTTTTTGTCTTGCTACAGTTGTTTCAGCCAATAACACAACCTCAGAAAGAAATGAAGGAGTAGAACCAACCTTGCCCTCATGACCCCGTCTTTTAATCTCTCATTAGTTATTAAACCTGTTTTAATGGCATGCCAGTGCAGGTGAAGTGCCGCAGGAGTTGCAGTCCCTCTTTCGTTTGCTTTTAACGTGGCATGATGGTACAGTTTAGATGATTAGATAAACATGGAGGCTCTCACGTGCTCTCATGTCTTGCAATGTGCTCTTCGCTTCCTGCTCGTATGCGCTTCGTGTCTGTGCAAACACTTGACAACTCGTCTCTGTTTCTGATTGGTGCTTTGTTTTCGTTCGTGGTGAAACCAAGAGGTCAAGGTTCACCATTATCTCTGGACCACCTCCCTGCTCTTGTTTATGGTCTTTATCACGAGAGGCAGTGAGGCTCCTGTGATAGGACTAGCTGTGTTAGAGTCAGTAATCTCACTGAGCACATTCTCATACAAACACACACACACACACACACACACACACACACACAAACACACATACCCTCGCTGGAACTTAGCTGAGACTTTCCCACACTGATAAGCATCTGGAGCGTGCCATAAAGGCCGGCTGTAGATCTGAGCGCACAACAAAGGCGCTCCTCTCTCCCCTGGTGCGTGGTCATGATCCAAGCCCGGGTGCTGATAAGGGCAGTCTGGCATTCTGCCACATCCCAAGCCTTGCTTCTTAACCATTCCTTGTACACTTCCTGTTCCACCTGATACACAGGGTTCTGTTAGTCCTCTTATTCTCAGAGACATGCTGTAATTTTGTGGTGTTCACTATGTTCAGACCTATTCAGGGTAAGTTTATTTTTCTGTATTATTAAAAGCATTGTCTTGTGTCTTGCTGAGAACACGGAGTTCACTGGTGGCATGGAAAACTCCAAATCCACACACTTGCATGCATTCACTCAAGGCTGACAAGCGTTTCGTTCCTCTCTGCTTCTCAGCCATTGTATGACGGGCGCTTGCGTTCCGTCTGTGGAGAGTTCAATGCCCCGCCGTTGGCTCCGTGTCTTCGGCCAGCCCGGCCCTTTTTGTGAAGCAGTCACTGAGGCTGAATTGCACCCAGCCAAGGGGACTGAAAAGGATTACACCAGGAGGTGTGTGGGAATAGGGAAGGGGGTGGGTTGGCTGGTGGCAGACCAGGCGGGCGACCTATGGGAATGCCCACTGGCCCCTCTCCTGGGAGAGAGTGTGGGAAAAGTGGCTGAAAGCTGGCACGCCATGACAAGGCCTGAGCTAGTGACAGAATGCCAAGCCAACGTCAAGCATATGGTGGTTATTCAACTTCTCAGGCGAAAGTTGAAGGTTCACACTGCGCTCCGGACTGCCCCGGAGCTACCCCTCCTTTCACTGGCTGCTGCCCAGTGGAGCAGATGGCCTCTTAGATGAGGCGCTAGCTACAGGTGAACTAAATGATGTAGTCTTTAAAAAGTCTACATAAAGGAATACCACACTCCTAAGAACTCTTAAAGATGTTTCCCTATCAGAGTTTAAAGTAGAACCGTTGTAGGATGCTAAGAACCCTTAGTTATCCAAAGAACCAAAGAGTGCAGACCTTATTATGTCTATTTCCAGAATACAAATGGTCCTGATTGGCAGAGACTTCACTAAAACACTTCCATGTAACACCCTAAAGTGTTCTTCAGTTCTTCGGGGTTCGAATAAATCAACTTTAGCCAAAATCACTCAAGGAAATGGTTCCTTAAGATTTTTTTTTTTTTTTTTTGAATAGTTAATAGTTGTAGCTTTAATAAAGTGGTTTTATTTGGCCACTTTTCTGAAACATTCCATTTGTATATTCCACATAAAATCCAAAGAACCCTTGAAGTGTGCAGATCTTGTTGATTACCCTAAGTTACAGAATATAAATGGCACTGTTTGGTGGAGAAAACACTAAAAAAAGTCTCCTTTTAAAACCATAAAGTATTCTTTATTTATTTGTATATTCATCTGAATTCTGTGAAGAGCCCTACAACAGTGTTTTCCTCTCAGAAAGAGCTAAGCAGAGTCAAGAGTCAAGTAGAACCCACTGAGGAAGCTAAGAAGCCTAAACTATACAAAGAACCTTTGAAGAACTTTATTTAAGATTGCAGATCTTGGTGATCCTCCTTATTTTCAAAGTATGTTGCTGTTTCCTGGGGACAGCACTAAACACCAGGGTGATCCAACACTGTAAAGTGTTCTTCGGTTTATTCATTTGGATTCTGCGAAGAACTTCTGCATGGTCATGGTCAGTGCTGAAGGTTTCCTTGTGGTTGGCGTCTGGTTCTTGTGTTCCATGAGGAACACCACCACCCTCGAGATTGACCTCCAACATTAAACATCTCCTCCAAGAGAACCTTCTTGTATATTTATCTGTTTAGCAATTAACTCAGAGAACCATTTACATTTTCTTCTTTTTCGTATGTTCTCCAAAGCGCTATGCCAATTAAAACTTAATTGTAATGTTCTCACAATAAAGTCCCACTTATAAGAGAGAGAGAGAGAGAGAGAGAGAGAGAGACATTAAAATGGTTCTCCACTTGGCAGATGGTAGATATTAGTGCACTACACAATATGCAGGGGTTTATGTTGAGTCTTTCCCATGCAGAAGGAGTGGTGATGAAGTTACCAGTGTGAACTCTGGGGTCAGTGGAGAACGTTAGACTGGTGGGCTTCTGTTCAAACTCTCACAGAGAGCTGATTCTTGCTGTGCCAGTTTTATAGCCTTTGAAATGCCACACTCCCAGGCAGGAGGGCAGACACCAAAACATCCAAGACATACTACAATCAGACGCTCTTTGGAAAAAAAACGTTTCTCAAGGGGATATTTGGATGGTTCTAGGCAAAACCTATTATATTTGAAGGAAGATACACATTTAAAGCTTCTTTTGCACCTCATAATAGTTCTTGTTGACACTTTATAGAACCCATGGCACCTTGGATTCACATTTTTGTGATGTTCACTTTTCTTGATATGGCAAGCTCAGGTATGTGAAGCTCAGGTAAACGTAGTCAGAGTGTAATTTTAGGTGTAGAGCTTTACGTATTAATTTACCAACACATCAGAGGAAAATGTTGATATTTTCAATGGTTCTGCCTCATTTCCAGTGTACCTGTGCCTTTATGTTGTTTGTATGAAACCTTAATACAAGTTTTAATAGCTGCTTGCTAGCTAACTTGATAGACCAAATCTGTGTTCCTGTCATATGGGGGGAAAAAAAACATTGAAACCCCACCATCTGATTGGAAAAAACATCTCACGTTGAATGCTGAGTGGAAATTTCCAATCGGAATTTTAAGAGCTCTCTGACAGCCTCGAGTTTCCAGAGGGACTTGACTACATAAACAAGCAGTGTTAAATAGGAATTTTAGTTCATATTTAACTTTACAGTTGCACAACCTGCTTCAGCTCTATTAAAGATAAGGAAGAGATATGCGAATGCTTAACATAAGCACAACTATATGCTATATGATGCTAGTTAACTTTATGTAACAACCACATCTGCCATTTTTATCTCATATTGGGAAGTTCCACCTGAATTCTCACACATCACGTGAAGGTGGCATCAGTCATTAGTTGCCTAGCAACAGTATTCCCACTATGTTGGCACAAATTCGCACCAAAAGTCTTTTAAGCTCATGTAATTCTTCTGTAGCCTTTCGCTAAGGTTCTAGTCAGAGATGCTAGAACCTACAGCAAACTGTCATTCAGAACTGAAAATAAAACAAAAAACTGTTTTTTAGTTATTAGTTCCTCTAAAGCATTTTTTGAAAATTGTATACACTCACCAACAACAACATCCTTTCAAAGGTTCTTTGAGGGTTCTTTGGATAGTTGAAGGTTTTAAACTTCTTAAAGCAGTTCAGCACAGATCCTTTTCTGACAGAAACATCTTAAGAACAACTTAAGAACCCTTAAAGATTGAACCTTTCTTTCTGAGCATGTAAATGCTTAAAAAGATGCTTCAAGAGGAACCTTTTTCTGCACAGAACATCTAATTCTACACAGAACATTCAGGATTCAACCTTTTTCAAGAGCGTACCACACACCATGTGTGCGTTAGCTCCTGAGTCAGGAAAAAGGTTAAATCTATAACCTGTAAAGGGTCTTTAGTCATCGCTTTGGGTGAACTTCTTAAGGTTCTATGTTGAATCTCAGAGGAACCTCAGAAAACCTCGAGTGGAACCTTTTTAAGAAGCTAAGAACCCTTAATTGTTGAGAAAACAAACCTGAAAAAAAAAAGTTGAAGGAAAAAAAAAGTTACACCGAGAACCTTCTAGACTTGAAGCGTTGTTGGAGAACAATATTGTTGTAGGAACAGTGTTGTAAAATTGTAAAGTATGTTCTACAAACGTGAGAGTCTACTGCACGTCTGTGAGAAACTAAGAGTCATTAAGATGGAACCTTTTGGCTTCACGTGGAGCGATTTGGAGAATGCATGACTCACAGCTTGTGTCTGGAGCTCTGGACTTTCTCTGTGTTTGAGGGACTGGAGCTTATGGAGGTTGTTTGCCCGACCCGTAGCAGGTGTGCGTGGGTATTTTTAGAATGGTCTGGAAGAGGCTAAAGCATAAACACTGTCTTTTGCAATTCATCTGTTGCATCTGTTGCCTGGTCAGCATTACTGAGGTCAAACGAGCAGAAGAGAGAAAGTCCAGAGGTCCAAACCCTTACACAAGCTCTGAGTCATGCATTCTTCAGAACGCTCTACTTGAAACCAAAAGGTTCCTTTCAAAGACATGCAGGAAAAGCCAATACTACAAGCGTTACAACTTTACATTTCAAACACACATCATACAATCAGAGTGTAAAATATTGTTCCTTATTGTTCCTCCAACATTGGCTCACATTTGCAAAGTTCTGGTACAATTTGACCAAATGACTGACTCATGGCCCAGGCATGGAGACGTTTTAGTACGCATGCCTTAAGTAAGGAATTAAACACAACGTGACACGCTGTTATAGGAAAATAATCAATAACGGAGTGGTGTGACGAAGCGGAGTTATTGTTATCACACTGAAGTTTAGTTGATAAGACAAAAAAAACAAAGAAACAAACAAACAAAAAAAATACTGGAAACAAGTAAAAAAGTTACAGCTTTATCTTTGCCTGTTATAAAGCACTCACACTGGAGACTCCTTCCATAAATGTTAAATAAACATCTCCTTACAACATACAAGTCCTTGGGTAAATCGTTACCGTAGAAACAATAACGTAATAGAATGCATACATTAATATTAACCTGTGATTTGGAGCTGCACTACTGTCAGGGCTGCTGTTGTAGAAAATTAATCAACACCTTCTGACCAATCAGAATCCAGGTATAAATAGTTTAAAGCACAAGTTTATAAGGCAAAGAAGTACAGATTTTAAAGAACAGACAAGGCTCTTTTCTTTTCCTGATGCACAGTTCATGTCTGCAAAAACACTGATTGGGTGGGAGGTTAAGAAAAAAAAAAAAGCGAGGGATGTGAGAGGGGGAGGCGGTGGTGGCGGGAGGGAGTTATTGGCGTGAAAATGTTCTTCGGAAGTCGTAGTTCCAGGCGACGCGCTTCTGGCAGCCCCTTCAGTTTCCTGTGTGCGGCCGGCGCGGGGCAGGGCAGTCGCCGCGAGAGTGCCGGAGCGAAGGAGGGAGAGAGGGAGGGAGGGAGCGAGCGAGCGAGAGAGCGAGGGAGGGAGAGTGGAAGCAAGCAGTGCTGTAAGGGAGGAGGAAAGGGGGAGAGTTCAGCAGAGAGCAACACTTTCCCACAGTCTGGGGATTTGACACATGGCTCTCACACATTCCACAGCTTGTGGCCTACAGGGCCTGAGCCAGGACCGCAGCACAGCCCGGGCCAGGCCGAAGAGAAGAGAGGAAAGAGAGAGAGAGAGAGAGAGAGAGAGAGAGGGGTGAAAAGAAGGAGGGGGTCAACCCTTGGCACTTGCAGCAGTGTGGAGTCAAGCAGGAGAAGCTCGCGTGTATCTCATGTAGTGCTCTTAACCCTCATATGACCACATGATAGATTTGTGTGTGTGTGTGTATACGTGTGTGTGTGCGTGTGTGTGTGTGTGTGTGTGTGTGTACGTGTGTGTGTGTACGCTCTTTCAAGCAAACAACTGATGTGAAACACATTTTTCCACACGTGGGAGTGGACACAGCAGATGAGTTATTTATGTACACATGAGGTGTGTGGTAATGAACGGCAACCAATCGAACGAATCTCAGGCGTATTCCGCATTAAACAAACTTTCCGTCCACAGGATGTTTTTTTAAAAAAAAACAAAACAAAACACTAACATGAGCATGCCAGTGTAATATCGTTACAGGAAAATAATCGACGACGGGGTGGAGTGAAGATGTGGAGTTACTGTCACCACCTCAGAGTCGATTCATTTCCTCTAACGGCGTGTACTCACACGTTCTATTCCTTTTATACCACAGACATTTGCTAATGTACTTTTTACGCAGCTCCCATCATTATGCTGGAAGTGTAAACTCCTCTGTTCTGAAGACTTTCCAAAGATGCAGCTTTACCTCTGACTGGTACAAAGAGCTGACACTGGAGACTCCTTCCGCAAATAAATGTGAAATAAGCGCCTCCTTCCAGAAAACGTCACCATATCGATGACGTGTTTTAACGCAGCCTTCGCCGTACACGTCCCCGTGACTGAGATGTCGCTATAGAAACGATAACGCGTTAGAATTTCTTTTCTACTATCTTTTTTCCTTTTAGTACTCACTGCCA
>CM074917.1:2339628-2351285 GCA_037576815.1 Pangasius larnaudii
CCTCGTGGCTGGATCACACAGTGGCGGGTTTGTGTGTGTGTGTGTGTGTGTGTGTGATTGAGTGTGTTTGTGTGTGTGTGTCCAGGCCCTGGGGGGATGGGGTGGGGGGGGTGTTCTCTCTCCTCTCCTCTCCTCTCTTCTCTTCTCTCTCCTCTGCTCTCCTCTCCTCTCCTCTCCTCTGCGTGCCAGTGAGGGCTTGTTTGCCTCGGAAAGCATGCGCGGCGCTCCCTGGAGAGGCCATGGCGGTTTGTTGTGCGATCTTATCTGGCGCGTGCCTGGGCCGTCTTTTCCCACACTCTGCACGACGCTCTGCCAAACGGAGAAAGAGGGGGAAAAAAAAAACAGAAAGAGAGAGGGAGGGAGGAAGGAAAAGAGGGAGGAACGGAGCAGAAAGCCCTGGCCTGTCAACATTACACGGACTTGACAGCCGTGACATAGCGCCCCTCTGCTTTTTTTTTTTGTACCCCGTCAATACAGTTTCTCTCTCACACTGAGACATTTTAACGCTTTTCATCGGCCCGCTCCCCCCCCCCCCTCCTTCTCTTCATCCACTTCATTCCTTTACCTTCCCTCCCTCTTTGAAAAAGCACCTCTTCAATTCCATGCTTCTCCCTTTAATTCCATGTCTTATGCAATTAGGTCCCTCGGCCCCGGTGCTCCCGCGAATGGCTAGTATGAAAACATTTCTGACATATTTGCGAGATCAAAATGGTGGCCTGGGTGTGTGGGTGAATGCGGGCTTTATGGCGGTGTCACGCTGAGACTGGCCTCTACACTGGAGCCAGACTCCTGGAGAGAGCCTACACTCAAAAGAGCTCTCGAGGTCCTTCTCTGTGTGGGTATCCCGCTTTGATGCACTGACTCATAGCTCATTGAAACTTATTTTTCACACGTCCAAAACGTAACAAATGCCGCCTACTCGGGTAGTACTTTGGGAGGCGGTTTGTGTCCGCGTCGAGTGTTTGCCTTCAGTGCTGAAATCTTTCATCTTTGTGATCTTTGAAGTCCTCCATTATCTGCTATAACACATAATCTGGCAATAACGGTGTGGAAAAAATGATGCTCTGTAAGGAATAAAACCCCCAGTGTCATGTGGTTATAGGAAAATAATCAACGGTCGGTGGAGTCAGTGTTACCACAACGAAGTTATGAGGTATTTTGCTATAACAGCACACATCGGTGTATTTTATTCCTGTTATACCACGACAATTTACCAACGATTACAATTCTTTATCTGCTAAAGAACAAGACATCATATTTTTTTATCCATTTATGGTGACATTTAACGTTGTGAAACATCCACGAAACAAACAGTTATCGCGTTATCATGTTAAAGCCGCTTTGCTTACTTTCTCTTGAAGAAATAATACGAGAAAAGATCATTCGACTTGTTACCAAGAAACCGCAAAACACAACGTCTTCTGTCAACGTCTTCTTTACCGCTGACTGCTACAAAGTGCTGACACTGGAGACTCCTTCCTTAAATGTTAAATAAACATCTCCTTACAAGAAAACGTCACCATAGCAAAACGATTCTATGTTATCTTTGTTAAACAAGAGTGTTTTCGGTTTGCTTAGCAGCGATGAATTTGGTTTGGTGTCTTGCTTACGTAGAACACGAGCCAATAAGGAGATGTGGGCGGAGCTAAAAAAAAGTACAGATCGTTGCTTGGTCCCAGAATCGTCCTAGATTGTCATAGATTTTATAGAGGACAGTACAACAGTCTTCAGTAGCATAGCAACTGTCTCTGTTTTCTCGTCTCTGATATTTAGCGTAGCTTTTACATTTCTTTTTTGTGAGATGTGAAAAAAAAAAATCTTCCAAATTCAAGGCGAATTTTTAAATCGCTTCCTGTTCACTGTGTTTGCTCCCTACGTGAGGTATAACACGCTTTTGTAATGATGAACGGACACCATTTCGGATTCAGCCACAGAAAATTAGTTTTTTTTGTTGCATTTCCATGTCTTGTAAAGTATTGGCACCCTTGGCTTCAGTAGGTTTGCTTTAATTGGGTGCTAATAAGTGTTAAAACTTGCAGTGCTCAATAGTTTACCATAGTAAAGAAAATGAATTAGCAAATTTCTAGAAGTATTTTGCCAATTTTCTGATTAGGTGATTATATAATAAGCACTGAATTATTGGATTATATTCTTCTCACTAGTCCACACCCTACAACCTCCAGAGAAGGCCTTACAGGTCTAAAATGTAAAAATTCTGACAGCAGAAACAAAATGGGTGTCTAACACATCGCTATTATCAGAATTGTGTGCAGTTCAACATAGCTGCAATTTATGTCCAGATTTTTTTTTTTTTTGCACAAAAGTAGCTCAAGGACAGATTACGCTGTAGCACAGCGCAGATTACAGTGAGGGAACCTGCAAGTAGCAGAAGAGAAAAAGAAGGGGGTGGAATAATGGTGTGTGTGTGTGTGTGTGTGTGTGTGTGTGTGTGTGTGTGTGTGTGTGTGTGTGTGTGGGAGGGAAGGATGTGAGATGGAGGATGTCTTGCATGGACAGCAAAGAAAGAAACAGAAAGCAGGGCAATCTCAGGGTCAATCTGACGCTGACCCTCCGTCCACTCGGAGCGAGTGTCTGCCTCTGCATGGCGTCGATACTGATTTCATTTCCCTGTGGTCTGCTTCATACCTCTCCGAGAGAGAGAGAGAGAGAGAGAGAGAGAGAGAGAGAGAGAGACAGAGAGAGAAAACAAGGGATGCCTGGGTTGTTCTGACTCATTCCCTGACACCAGCATGAAAACTTCCCACACAAACTAAGACAGGCTTAAAATGCCAGAACATTGTTTATTATTAATAATAATAATCTGTAATTGTTGGCAACTATATACATATAAGAGGAAAAACATGTCGTTCTTACAGGAAATTAATCATCTACGGGATGATAACAGAAGCCCTGCTTCATCACGCCACCGCATTATTGATTATTTTCCTATTTATAACTTATTTACAATTAGGATCGAATGTAATTTAGGTCCACATGCTATAGGACCCTAATGACAAAAGACTAGAGCTGTGTTTCTTGTACAGGAACCTTTTCAGGAACTTAAAGGTTTCTTCAGGAAATCAGGACCTATGGCCAATTTTTTTTACAGTTTTGCTTTTATTAAGAGCAATCAGGGGCGGGGCCTTCCATACTAAACGGTGCTAATGGCTCAAACAAAATCTTAATAAGACGTTTAACTGTTTGCTACAAGCTACCAGAGGCCACGGAAAACGACTAGCAAAGTTTGCACAAGACATTTGTTGGCAAGTAAATAACAAGATTCGAAAGGTTTGAAGTGTGAAATTGCATTACAGTTAACATCATCTGCAAGACCAATCTCCTCCATGTTTGCAATACGTTAGCCACATGCAGGATAGTAGATAAGTTACTCAGTTTGTCTCTGTAGCTTAGGTTTTTTTTTTATTTTTTTTTATACTGGTCACTTTTCCTGCCTTTAAGTGAAAACACAAACTCATTCAGGAACCGTGTAGGTTCCTTCATAGTAGCTTTGTTAGCAGGTCAAGCTAACAGTAGTAGCTATGTACACTCACCAGAGTCACCCTGGTGATCTCTGCTGCTTCCTTTCAAGGTTTATTTTTCTTCGTATTTAAGAGATATTGAAAGATAGGATAAGATATGATAGGATAAGATGAAACCATAGTTATAAGTCAAACTGTAAATGGGAACTAATTGCAGGTAGGAACTAAAGTTGTGAGTGGGGAATTGGGGAAAAGGAATGTTGGACCACACGTGCCATATTCCTGGCAATCGTTTGGATTCGTAGCTTTACTGCGTCATACCTAATTTGCATAGAATTTAAAACAATGTCGAGTAACACGAGGCTTGCAAGTGTAAGCACTGGGTAATGTATTTCTGACAATGTTACTGCTGGTACCTTTATCAAAAGCTACTGATGACAATAGCTAAAGGCCACTGAACCATTTATAAATACATCTGATTGTAATCATACTTAGGAAGTTCAACTGGTTGCTCAATACACTTCCTAGATCTTGCTAGATCCTCGTGATTGGTATCTGTGTATTTAGATAAATCTGCTTCGTTATGTCCTACTGAACTTTCACATGCCAACACAGGCTCAGAAAGCACACTGTGATAATACTAAGACATGCACACATTAGTCAGGAAGATTACACACTCTCCCTGTCACAACTCCTCTCATTTTGGCTGCCTACGACTCCACCTAATCCCTCGGCTGGAACGTTCATTAGCGGCTCGAGCTTTGAGCCCCGAGGACCAGCCTTGACTTTCCCAGGACAATTAAAGTTACTTAGTTGAAGAAAAGGAAAGAGGTGGGGCCGCTGGGCAAAGACGAGAGGGAGGGTGTGGGAGGGTAGAGGGAGCAAAGGATGTCTGGACTTCTCTAGATATGGTACAGCTGGCAGATGGAGGTATACTGCCAGTTTTCTCAGGGGGCTAATTGGCTGATGTGTGGGAAAAATCGACCCCAATAATCTTCTGCTGCTGTCTGCTTGATTTAATAGGCTGCTGAGTTGCTAAATCCTATCCGAGTGGGTCCAAGCTGCCTGCTAATACACATTTGGTGAGCCGTGACTGGGGGCAGGAGAGTAGGCAATTGTCAATGGACAATCCTGACTTGTGATTAGTGTTTCTGGACCTGTTCTTCTTCCAAGCTCACCCCAATTACTATCTCCACTATCACCAGCTCAAATCCCTAAGAGCCTATTGCACTATTATGGGAAAGGTGTGATCTGTGTAAGATAGGGAGTGGACTGATGATCTTTGAGATAGTGAATCCCTCCTTATCAGAGAAGAACCTTACTTGACAGATGTCGTTAAAGCGGTGTTGTAATCCAATTTAGGAGACATACCAAATCTCATTGCTACACATGACTGTCACACTGACTCTTTCACTCTTTCCCGGGCGCTTGAACTTTGCTGATGAAAAGCAGGGGGGTGATACACTTTGTAATTCTTTGGGACACAAAGTGCACTGCTGTACTTCTATCAAAGAGAGCTATGAAAAGGAGGATCAGTCACATTTGATCCTGGAAGAGACAATCTTGAGTTGATGATCTCATACGAGAAGAGAGAAGGTCATGCCAGGACATGCTGGCACCAGGCTTCATGGTATCATTGCCGCCTCACAGCTCCAGGGTTCCCGGTTTGATCCTGAGCTCGGGTTACTGTCTGTGTGGAGGTTCATGTGTTCTACCCGTGCTTGTGTGGGTTTGCTACAGGTTCTCCGGTTTCCTCTCACCTCCCAAAAACATGCCAGTTGGTAAACTGGCGACTTTAAATTGCCTCAAGGTGTGAATAAGTGTATGAACTGTGTGTGCCTCCTTTCCATGGTGTAATTCCCACATCACCCCATGTACAGTGTTCCTAGGATGGAGTTTGGATCCATCAAGGCATGGCCCAGGAAAATGAGCCTACTGAAGATGGATGAATGAATGAATATATCAGCTAGCAATGTAGAGCCACCACTTTTCTATCCTCTCCCACTGTAAATCCACAAATTCCCAGAATTCCATGGCGCCACCCGATTCAGCTTCTGAATCCCTTCCCAACAGCTGAATCTACAACCTCCACCATGTGACCTGTCACATTACACATATCCCTGAGCACAGTCACTGGATTACTAATTATACACAGGCCTGTTCATCTTTACACACGAATTTTAAATTAAAGTTCATGGAGAAGTCTCGCATCTTTGCTCTTGTGACGATTCCAAGACTTGTGTTTGTTACGTTTCTACGTGTTTTGCCACTACAGTTCTTGTTTTGCCTGGATCGGATTGCCTTACTTTTTTGCCTGTTGGACTACGATATTGGATTTTTGGATTGTTTCCTGAACATTTTTTTATAAAACCCTGCGTTTGCATCCAAACACATGCGAAATCTCTGACAGAAGAATTTTTGCTTTGGCAAATTGCTGTGCCGTAATCAGAATAAAACACTTTGGGATGTGCTGTTATGGGTGAATAATCTACTTCAGGGTGTTATCAGTAACTGTTTACTTCCTTATTGAAATTTGCTGTCAGATTGTCGTTTAATCAGAGCTATCTCCAGTACACCGAGTGTAGTATCCCCATACATGCTTTGTTAATTTAACAATAACACAGAGTATTATCCAATTCAGATCTGTCCATGATGGGCAACATGAGTGAAACCACAGAGTGAAACCAACCATTAGCTGTTGGGCCATTAGTTAAGAGCAGGCTGTGTGTCTCTGTGGCAAGTGCTGAGGGTGAAAGTTGATGCTGGATCAGGTCTAAGCCAAACGTTGTGCTGGTGCAGAACAATAGCTTGTGAATGGGTGGGGTGAGAGAGAGAGAGAGAGAGAGAGAGAGCAAGCAGATTCAATGTTAATATAGCTGGAGGGGAAAGCGAATTGAGCGAATGCATGGCAGGTGCAAGGTGAAACCAGGAGAGAATGTGCCAGCGATGAGGTCATGTATGTGTATTTGTGTGCGTATGAATGGCCCGTGCCACAAAAAAAGATCACACAAGGCAGTGAAAGGTGGCATATGATGGCATGGGAACTTCAGAATAATAGGTGGATAGAGAAAGAACAGGAGGCAGTGTGAGAAAGCTGTGCCTTACTTGTTTGTGTTTTTTTTTGTCCTGTTTCGGGTGCGTGTAAGCGGTTAAGCCATTATTGAAGCACTGGCTCACCGTTAACATCTATAGTTATTAATAAATGCCACTGTTCACTGATATTATGGGTGTAACACAGTGACATTATCTGTCTCTGTATCTGTTAAGTAGTGGCTTAAACCAGAAGGGTATTTTTATTTTCTTTTTTAATTAAATATGTACCCTAAAAGCTACCAATCTGCCCCTGGAAACACTGAAAAACCCTGGGAAAAAACCTGAAATGTAGAAGCCTGGTGTGTGAATGGTGGCTTTGATAATTCCTCAATCCAGGTCTGTAGAAGTCGACTCCAGTCCCATGATGCTTTATTGGCATTTGTACTTGGAATTGGCTCAGACTTGGGCATCTTGCTACTTGTGGTCTGGGTCTCAACTGAGAGTTCGTTAAAAATACTGCCCGTGTTGTTGTTTGTTTTTTCATGCAAAAGTTTGACCAGAAGTAATTCATTCTTCTAGAAGACAGCTTAATCATACATACATGAATACACAAATGAATGAATCCAACTAGGTGAAGTAAAGGCTTGGCCTTGAAAAGAATCTTGAGTCATTCTCACATACGTTTGAACTTGATCTTGATTTTGCCTTGAGCCCCCTTAAGACTCGATCTTGGCTAGTCCTGGTCTTGGACTTGACAATGGTGGTTTTGACTACAACCCTACCTCAACCTCGGCTACAGCACTCTAATTCATAATTGGTCCCAACTAAAGTTGTGCATGGGACTGTTTTATTGATCCCGTTGGCTTTGCTTCGACCACCACTACGACCCTGACATGCTGTACATGTGCGGTGTCAAACATTACGGTTAATAAACCTAGTCTTTCTTTGTCTCACAAGCTTCATATCTGACCACACACTTGCATTTGTATGAAGATAAAAACCTCCCACTTTTTTTTTTTGCAACTCTTGCTTCATCCCATGCTCTAGTTGTGTACTTGAGACAAATTCTGGCAAGCTTTCAAAAAAAAAGAGAGCAATAAATAAAGCGCCTGCTATTCGTGTTCGTATTTGTTTAGACTACATTATCCGTTCAGTTCGTATAACCTATCCGTATTTGGTTACATCCCTAACTGATGTATACAGGATCTATTTACTTTTTTTTCGCCTAGAGATAACACATGAAAAGGATAAGTAACGTACACTGATGCATATAGACACTCCGGCAGGGTAGAGGAACAAGATGCATTGTTGCGCTGAGTCATTTCCAATGCTTTAGATCTTTCAGGCAGCAGCACTTGACCTTCCCTGAGCTCTAAAGCAATATGACAGCCGTGAAGCTTGAGGGAAAAAAAAAAAAAAGGGGGTAGCGAGAGACAAAAGCCACACAGAAGTGCTTCCTGGTGCTAAATAGTTAGTTTGCAATCAACGTCACTCATCGCCTCGGTGGAGACAGTTTGATTTCCACTTTTCAAATGAGGCATTTATTTCGGGGCCTGATAACAGGGGAGTAAAATTGAAATTGGCAGCTCGACAGTCTACAGATAACAGCGTGCTTCATGGGAGATCGTGTGAATGGTGAGGGTTTTTAAGCCATCACAGACAGCGAGCGAGAGAGAAATAAGGAGATACATATGCATAATTGGTTAGAAAATGAGACCAAGTGGAAAAGGGATAAGGAATAATAGATTAATGTCGGGGTCATCGTGGGCTGGTGAGTGAAAAGCGGCACAGAGAAAACTCTTTCAGGTTCCTGGTACAGCTCTAGCCGCAGTTTTCAAGTGATCCTCCTCTGAATTCAATTCGATTCGGCAAAGCAGCTTTACAGAAATCTGGATGTAGATGTAGATCCCTAATGAACAAGCCAGGAATCACAGGTTTATATATTAATGTGCCTGTTCTAATGCATTATCGTTTCCATAGTAACAGCTCATTCGTAGGGACTTAATCGTTGATATGGTGCAGTTTTCCGTAAGGAGATATTTTTGTAACATTTATGGAAGGAGTCTCCAGTGTCAATGCTTTGTAACAGTCAAGAGTAAACATCTTTTAGGAGTTTATGCTTTGCGGTTTCTTGCTAAAATGACTTCTGTCTTCTTCAAAATAGAAAAAAAAAAAAGGTGTTGATGAGAGAGCGACTGTTTATAACATAAGTGAACTTGTTTCACGGACGTTCCACAATATTAAACGTGACTATAAACGGATAAAAAAAAAGTGTCATTCTATAATTAATATAATATCATAATCAGTGGGAAAGGAATAAAGGAATAAAAGGAATAAAGGAATAAAATACTATTAGAAGATAATCCACTTAGAGGTAAAACTTAACTCCGGTTCATCACACCACCTCATCGCTGATTATTTTCCTATAAAAGCACAACACAATGTTGATTCCTGACTTGACACAGATGTGTGTTGCCATTCCATGGTCCCATGTTGATCAGAACAGGTTTATTAGATGCAAATCTACTGGTCATAAATATAGGTTTTGTCTCAGGCCTGATGTTAAATGGAGTAATTTGTAAAGATTTTGTAAATGTTGGGACCTGGAAAGACTTCAGGAATTTATTTGTCTTGAATTTTCCTCAAGAGCTTCGCAAATGAACCTATAATTTGCAGTTACCGAGACAGAAGGGAAGAAAACAGCCGCTAATCTTGATTGCCGTTCTCGGTTTGTTTACACTAAACTAAGCCCTATTAGAGACGATTATTCCAGACATTGCTGATCACTGTAGCGGATCCACATCTTCAAAGCACCGCCCTTATCTCCTGTAAACAAAGTGGCCTGATGAGGAGGCAATAGAAACGCTCATGCACCTGTAAGTCAAACAGAGATCGAATATCTTTCACAGCAGCAGGAACATACTCACACTCAGAAAGCAGGAATGTGATGTAAAAATGTTTTAACACCTACGCTTGTTATATAAGTCCAGCCGGACATCCGTGAACACCGTAGGTGTTCATTTAAACACCTACGCGTGGGGATTTTGCTGTGTAACTGAGTGTGGTCCCATTGATTTGATACCAAATGAAATGTATTTATTAAGACAGAACTTTTACAGCAAAGAAGAAGAAGAAGAAGGAGAAGAAGAAGGAGCCGACGCAGTTATTGTTGTTGTTGTTGTTGTTGTTGTTGATGTTGTTGTTGTTAGCATTGGGCTACTCGGATAGATACAGTGCCCCGGGCTTGTTAACTCACAAACCACCCAAACCAGCCGAGTCTGGCAGCCGGATGCACATCCTGTGTGACCTGTGACCCGGTCTCCACAGCCTCCTCCACAGGAGCACACAGCCCCCGGTAGGGCCGGCTTCACAACAAGCCACAGGAGAGGGAGAGAGAGAGAGAGAGAGAGAGAGAGAGAGAGAGAGAGAGAAAGAGCGTAGCAGCCCTTCAATAGTGTTCTTCCTCCAGGGCACACACTTCTCCCCAGCCTCCCAAGAAGCCAGAGCTGGAAAAGGCCTGAATCACCAACGCGTTAGGTTTTGAAAAGCTCCCTAGCCGCTATTGAGCTGAACATCCACCGAGCGGTAATGTCTGCAAGGCTGCTGGTGACCCTGAGTGATCTGTGTTTGTGTGATGAGCGCGTGTGTGTGTGAAGTCGACTATGAATCAATGCTTTAGCACTCCCCTGCCTCTGATCCCCTCAGGCCCTTGATGAGCTGGACTAGTCATATTTATCTGTGTGCGTGCGTGTGTGTGTGTGTGTGTGTGTGTGTGTGTGTGTGGTGTGTGTGGTATGTGTTCCACAGCCCGCTCCAACGTGGGGAGGCGGCACAGCGTCTGCTTCATGGGAAGACTCCTGGAGGGCCTCCAAAGCCACTCGTTCATCTTCCTCTCTCTCTCTCTTTCTCTTTTTTTCTTTCTCTCTCTCTCTCTCTCACACTCCTTGAAGGATCACTTGCTTGCAAAACAGTTCCAACTTTGATTTGTTTTTTTTTTTTGTTTTTGTTTTTTTTTTTTTGCTCGCTCTTGCACGTTTTATTTTCTGTTCGGTGCCCGTTTGGCTTGAGTGCATAAAATTATTAGACGTCGACGCCCACGCAAATGAATGCGCGCAGGAACAAGCCGCCAAGTTTAGCTAGTCGAGAGCTAGTTTGTACTCGCGTGAAAAAAGCGTTACAGACATATTTACACGAGTGGAGAAACAGCAAAGGGACATAAAACATATAAGGAGTAAAAGAAAATAATAATAACAGAAAGAAGAAAGGAGTGAAACACCATCATCAGCATTACACACCGTTTTTTTTCTTCAGTTCCTCAGTTACCTCTCTGTAGGAACCCTTAATGGTTCGAGGTAGAATCCTACAGACGAGTGTTTCTTTATTACAAGCCATTCTTCAGTTTGTAAATACTACTTGAAACTCTCTTTCATAGGGTTCTCCACAGAGCTGAAGAACCCTTCAAGCACCACATTTACTTTTTTTTTTTTGTCCTAGGTGTGTATGAACATAAGGATTTCAAGAGCAGGTGACTGGTAGGTCTTGATGATCTTGAACTAGGATAAAGGGAGAGTATCTACAAGGGTTCTTTAGTTGTTCCTCTGTAGAAACAACTCTACAACTGAGTGTTTCTCTGTTCCCTGTAATTCACAAATTACTTTCAGGGTCCTAAAGATTTTCAGCTTGAAACTTTCTTGGAGGAAAACACTTGTGGGGTTCCATTGAAGGGTTCCTCCAGACGAGCAAGATGAAGAACCCTTCAGAGATCTTGCAGAGTTACTGTTATCACACCTGGGTGTTTAAGTGTTTTATTCCTTTTATACTACAGCAACGTGCCAATGATTACAATTTTTATGCATTCGAAAAAGCATGACATACTTTTTTTTTTATCCATTTATTGTTACATTTAAACCTGTGGAACGTCCACGAAGCAAGATACTTTCTATTCTCACTTAGCAGGTTTAAATAGGCGAAGATGTAGGAAAACTCAAACTTAAACTTAAACTGTTACACAGTGCGGACACTAGAGACTCCTTCCCTAAGAGACTCCATCCATAAATGTTAAATAATAATAATAATAATAATAATGTTAATAATGCTGTTACTATAGGAACGATAACGTGTTCGAACGAGGGCGTTAATATGAAC
>CM074917.1:2363900-2375577 GCA_037576815.1 Pangasius larnaudii
GACTGGTGGTGTGTGAGATCAGACTGGTGGTGTGTAAGATCAGACTGGTGGTGTGTGAGATCAGACTGGTGGTGTGTAAGCTCAGGCTGGTGGTGTGTGAGATCAGACTGGTGGTGTGTAAGCTCAGGCTGGTGGTGTGTGAGATCAGACTGGTGGTGTGTGAGATCAGACTGACATCTATGATGGGTAGATCTTTAATGCTGCATTCGACTTACCTGACCCCATGCATTCGAGCTACGAGCCTGTTAGCAAAAAGCTAGCCGTCTAACTGTGATGAGCGATGTATGTTGTCATTATATTCGATTTGGCACAGGTTTTAACGTTAGATGCCCTTCCTGACGCAACCCAAGCCCACTTTTATCCAGGCTAGGGACCGGCACTCGAGTGTACTGTCACGTGCAACCCCACTAGCTGACGTGAGAGCGCCGTGGCCTAACCACTAATCCTCCAGGGACCCTGCTGAGTGATATATATTTTCCCCAAAACAGTGACCTGTAGAGTCAGTGTTATAGATTTAACAAGCGAATATGTCTGTATGTTGATTATAACTGTAATACTCATTTAAAGGTAAGAAGTGCTGCTGTGTTTACTGTTCATGCTGCTGACGTCACTTGCTGAACTCAGGGTCGAGGAGACCTTCCTGAGCTCCCGAGTAGGAATTCCGAGTTGAGGAGGCGTTTTCTTTGTTTTTTTTTCCTACTTCTTTCCTCAACGAATCCTCAATTTCCTCAAATTATGCGTTTCAAGAACACTTCCTATCATCTCCTAATACTTCGCCCTGCTTATTTTTTATGATGTCGCTGTATAAATGGAATATATATATATATATATGTATTGAAGCATGGACCAGTTCTCTGTATCACAGTATTGTATCACCGAGTTCGTGTGTGTGTGTGTGTGTGTGTGTGTGTGTGCAGATGTTGACACACACCTCTCAACCTCAACGTTAGAGCTGAAAAACAGCTTTATGAGTGTGTCAGGTTACGAGCGTGCTGACCGCGCACATGTCACAACACGGCTGTGGGGTTAGCCAGCATGCGTGTCGATGAACTTTTCCCACACTCCACCACGCGCACTGCGAGGAAAGCGGGGAAAAAGACCAAACACCCCTCTTTGCTTCCTCCTTAGCTCTTAAGTGCTACCATATGGCATAATCTCTCTCTCTCTCTCTCTCTCTCTTTCTCTCTCTATCCATCTATCTCCGTCTCATTCTTGCTCTCTCCTCCGGCTCAGTCACTACCACGCTGACTGCAGCTCAGACAAGTCAGGGCTTTATGATTTAAGCCCAGGGCTTGCTGTACCAAGGCCCAGACTCGCTCTGCAGCCAAAACCCCCTCCTTATCCTTATCCACTCTACTCCACCTCTCTCTCCCTCTCTCTCTCTCTCTCTCTCTCTCTCTCTCTCTCTCTCTCCCTCCTGCAGTTGCAGAGGAAAGGCTGTTTTCTGGCAGGAAATGAATAGCTCCCAGATGAGCACAGGAACCTGAGAGGTCGTGAGAAAGAGGCGATCCCCCCTCCTGCAGCCGGCGCGCTGCCAGCCGCCGGGGAAATGTGGGAGAGCGCCTCACTGACACACGCATCAACTCTCCTGCTGCCCGGACGAGCAGCCCGCTGCCACACACACTCACACACACACACACGCACACACACACACACACACACGCACACATGGCCCGAGCCAAGCAGGGCAAAGCCGGGTCGACCGGAGAGTGTGTACAGGCTCACACAAGGATGAGTATACATTCACCCAGATGCTATAACACAATAAACATGCACTCACACACACACACACACACACACACACACACAGAGACACACACACACACACACACACAGAGACACACACACACTACACGTGTACCTACACGCCTGCGACTGCACAGGTGCTCTGTGTCAGAAGGAAGCGTAGGCCGGATTCTCTTCATTCTTCCTCTGAATGTTAGCACACACACACTAGGCACGTTCCACAGCTCACGTTCAACAGCTCACGTTCCACAGCTCACGTTCCACAGCTCGGGTAAAAGCGTGAGGAATTCCACATCTTCACGCCGAGCGGAGATCAGCGTTATTAACCCCGTAAATTCATGACATTACTGTAAAAAAACAAAACAAAACAAAAAAAAATGTTTTCTTGAACCAGTTTTTTGTGAGCGGCACATTAACGTGAATAAATCGTTTCTACCACAAAGAGCTTTTCACATGAGAGGAACGTTTCTAACGGGTTCTGAACGATTTTCTTTTCTTTTTTTTTCATTTCTTTCCTTTTCATTTTTGTTATTTCTTTTGTTTTTCCTTTCATTGTTTTTCTTTCATTGAATTTTTCATTTCTTTTTTTCCTTTTTTCTTTTGTCTGTCCTTTTATCCAGTCTTTTCTTTTTTCTTTTTTCCATTTTTTTCCCCCTGTTCATTTCTTTTTTCTTTTCTTTTTTCCATACATTTCTTTTCCAAAGCTAGAATCTCACTTCCCAAGTTTGTTCTTTTTGTCATTTTACTTCTTTTCTTTTCGCTTATCTTTTCTTTTAGTAAGCTCTAATCCCTTTTCCGAGTTTTTTTTCCCCCTTTTCTTTTCTTTATCTAGAATTTTATCTAGAAAGTTCTTTCTTCTCCTATCGTTTTGTTTCACTTCTTTACAGTTTTTCCTCCTCTTTTCCTTTCGTTTTTCCTTTTTCTTCCTTTCCTTTTCCCTCTTCTATCCTTTAATCATTTTTTTTTTCCTTTTTTATCTCCAGCATCTCCGCACTAATACACATTTCAGCACCGCAAAGTTTCACTGCACAGAGATGTTCAATCAAACACCGGGCTAATGATGCTAATCAGCATCAACCGCTGCCAAGTTTCTCACCAAACACCAGATAAAATCATTTCCTATACAGACGTCTTTTCTCCTCTCATCGCCTCTAATCCTTTCTCACTCTGTGCTTCCAGGTCAAGCCCAGAGGCAGTAAACAAGTTTCTCACTGTTTAACAGAAGAATGCTGCTCTGTCAAGTGTCTTTTTTGTGAAACAAGTAACAAGGAGCAGGGAGACGTTTGAGTGGCAGAGTCAAGTAGTTTGTGTAAAAAAAAAAAAAAAATCCTGACCGAAATACAAAATGTGAATAGGATGTACACACACACACACACACACACACACACACACACACACACACACACACACACACACACGCACACTTAAGTAAGTAAAGAAAGAGGGGGAGAGAGAGAGAGAGAGAGAGAGAGAGAGAGAGAGAGAAAGGAACAGAATATGAGACAAATAAATGAAAAATAATAAACAAATAAATAATAATAATAAATTAATTAGCCCCACCGCGTTGTATGTGTTATGGATATCGCTGGTATGGCCTCTAGGTCTTTTCACTTTTGCTATTTCTCATGTTGCTTTTATGAATTGTATATGTTTTTCTGTGCAAAATGATTCTTTTATATGAAGCTGTTGTGCGGCCGTCTTGACCAGGACCCCCTGGAAGAAGAGATCTTGTATCTCATTGGAACTTTCCTGATAAATACAATAAAAATCTATATTAAAAAAATAAATAAATAAAATAAAACTCTTGTGAACAGCCTCGGGAGTCAGTGTAGAGTAGTGTTGTGTAGTGTACCATGACCATGGGCCTGGGCCTGAAGAGCGACCCTCAAAAGATTGATGGATTGATGGATCCCATAAAACAGCCATAATAAAGGCTAAACTCAACAGAATGAGACCTCAAGAAAAACTTTAGCATGGTGTAAGAGTGTCTGTAAAGAACTCCTTGCTCACTGCAGTGGAGCCCCTGACAAATCGTTCTGAGGGAATCCGCCACCTTTGCCTTTCAAACATCTCAGAAATGGTGAACTGTCAGAAAGCCGGAGTCGGACCCAAATGAAGAACGTGGACAGAGATTCAACTTTAAGAGTCTTTAATGAGCACAACGGTTTACACACAGTCAATGGCGGCAGAGTTGATGCAAAGGACGAAGGAACAGGCAGAACTGTATGAAACAGATTACAGAGCTCCGTAGCACTAATGGCTGACTCCCTAGCGGCAGCAAGGCTAATCTCCGTAGGCAGACAAATCCAAAGGAGGAGGCAGAAATCCAAGTGCAACAGTTCCAAATAATCCAAAACCTGACAGGAAGACAAATGAAAACCCGGGGCAGATTTAACTGAAATACCGAAGACAGGCAGGGTCAAAATCGAGAAGATTAACGCAGGAAACAGGGCAGGATAGCTACTCAGGCACACAAGGTAAACTGAGGAGACCATCTGGAGATGAGCACATGCTGGTAGAGGCCTTACATAGTGCTCTAGATACAAAATGGCCACCACAGGAAGTGCTCCTCCCAAAAGGGCCACTGACCCGGAAGTGCAAGTCTTGACAGTGAACATCATATCTGCATATGCACCTAACCACTTGTCAAACCCAGTGAGTAAAATCTAGTTCTACAGCAACCTCCACAGCACCATCAGCAAGATACCAATTGTCCCCAGATCTGTACCTGCACAGTGACTTCAACAGCAGGGTGAGAGTGTATCACGAGACTTGGCCATCCTGCCTTGGGTGCTATAGAATTCACAGAACCATCAGTGAAAAAGGGCAGAGGCTACTGGAGCTATGCTGCAGCCATGACCTATGTGTAATAAATAGATGCACCCCAGGTCAGGACACTGGCACCAGCTGGATCTCATCATCGTAGCTGATGTTGCAAAGACAAAGCAGTTCGTCTGCATGGTCAACTTGATTCCGTCTATCTCTACCTCAAACACTGCAGAAACAAGGTGGAGCAGACTGCACACATCACTTGGCTGCCTGTCATGAAGGAACTGGTTGAGGAACCAAATGCAGCAGAGATTCATAAAGCTATTAACACACTGGCTAAAGGTGAAGCATCCAGGGAAATAGCGCCATCCCACCAGAGGTTATTAAGGCACGGAAATCAGCTCTGCTGCACCACCTGCATGAACACCTCCCCATCTGCTGGAAAAAAGGCTGTCTCCCAGCAGATGAAATGATAATCACTCTGCTTAACCAAAAGGGCAACCACAGTGCAACAACTGCAACAACTACTGAGGGATATCAGTCCTTAGGATTACTCAAGTCATCCTCCCCAGCCTGCAGACACTGGCAGACCACATCTATCCAGAATCACAGTGTGGCTTCAGGGCAGAAATGTCCACCGTTGAACTGACTTTCTCCATCAGACAACTCCAGGAGAAATGCCAGGAACAGAGGAGACCTCTGTACCTGACCTTTGTTTACCTCAACATGGCCTTCAACCTCATCATTAGGAGTGGATTATTCACTGGCCCCCAAAACCACTGAGCATGATTACCTTCTACCAATAGTACATCAGATGTCCTCTGCATTGCCAACAGAGTTACACAGGGTTGTGTCCTAGGACCGACAACGTATGGGACATTTTGTGTTTCTGTCCTATGCCTTTAGCTCAAACTCTGAATGAATCTACCTGTATGCCAGATCAGATGGTACACTCTTCAACTTGGACTGTCTTTGTGCAAAAACCAAAGTCCTCATCAGATAGATGCTCTTTGCAAATGCTGCTGCTTGCCACTCGCATGCAAGAGGGCCTCCAGCATCTTCTGGGAAGATTATCCAAGGTCTGTACGGAGTTTTGATCAAGAATCAGCACCTAGAAGACTGTGTTTATGGGCCAAGATGCTGAAAATATGCTCTCTATCAACAGCTCCTGCTCATGGTTGTCACTAACTTTACATACCTGGGCTCCATCTCTGTCAACCTCTCTCTTGATGCTGGAATAAACACCTGAATTGGAGAGGCTGCTACTGTTATGGGGAAGCTCAGCAAGAGAGCAGAACATCTCCCTTACAGCAAACACCAAGCTGAAGGTCTACCAGAGGTGCATACTCAGCCCATTTCTGTACAGCAGTGTGAGTTGGACTACCTACTCCTGGCAAGAAAAAAAACTTCTTCCACTTGCGAAGCCTCTGGCATATCCTCAATATATCCTGGCAGGTTCATGTCCCAAACACTGAGGTAATGACAGTAAGCAACGTCTCAGATGGTTCGATCGCACCTGAAGGATGGAGAGTGGACTTATCCAAAAAGACCTCCTTTGTGGTCAGCTGGAATATGATTCCTGGCCTATAGGCTGTCCCTATCTCCACTACACAGACATTTGCAACCAAAACATTGTTGCTGCTGTGGACAAGTGGAAGAACGTTGCCAAGGATTGCAACCTCTGGAGTCAGACAGTGCAGGAAGGCATTAGACAAGCAGAAGAACAGCACATAGCAAACATCACTGGCCAAAGACTGCAGAAAAAGAGAAAAGCTGTTGCTGATCCAGCCCCATCAACCTTCTCATGACATGCACCAGAAACTGCCACTTCAGGATTGCAGGATTGCACTGTTTAGACATTGCAGGCACTGTCCGAGCCCATAAATGAATAAATAAATAAATAGTTGGTTGACATAACCTAAATTTAAACCTAACCTTAACATTGTCCCTTTTAGTTTTTCAAAATAAAAGCAGCAGTTTTGTAGAAAAAAAAGTGGTTTTCCTTGTGGGGAACAGCCAAAGTTACTACACGGTTAAAACTGTCAGATTTCTATCCTTGTGGAGATATTTGGTCCTCACCATGATGTAAAAACATACACATTTGGAATTGGAACACACTAGTTTTTGGCAGAAAAAAAACACACCCTTCTGTTCATTAGACATGTGTTGAAAATGTACAGTTTACACATTTCACTTTAAGGTTGCATACAATCCGAGGAGAGTCTCTGAAAGATTTCGTGCTGTTACAGTAGACGTTGCAACTCCAGTTTTCGGAGAACCTTTAAAACAGGGCTGTGAAATGGTTTTGTCTCACCGCCTCTCTCACCATCCACACAAAACAGCCTAAGCAATGCCATGGCTTCTGTGGGCCATGGCTTAATCTGCTTTCCTGAGGAAACGTCGTGGCACGGCCGCTAACATCGCTGGCTGGAGCGATAACACACCACTGTGACGAGCAGCTAGAGTGTCTAAAGCGCTGTGCATGCTACCTTTGTGTGTGTGTGTGTTAGAGAGAGAGAGAGAGAGAGAGAGAGAGAGAGGAAAAAAAAGACATTCAATGTATTTGTGTCTGGGCATTTTTGTTGCCTTTTGTTATTTTGTTGAGGAATTTAGTCTCACACCCACAGGTTGCTGTCATGACAGTCTTCTTTTGCATCAGACATGGAGAAATGAGAAATCAGGTATTTTGCAGTGGACGAACACACCAAATGTGTTGTGTGTATCATTTACTGATAAATCTTATCATTTTCTAGAGTTGATTACAGTCAATGAGGAGATTTAAAAGCTAAATCGTCTAAGGTGAAGAAAACAAATTGTGCTTATATCATCTACATCTTCTACATCTACAGTGCAGTTTAACACTTCTATGATTTTCCCTCTTCTGTAAAGATCAGCTTTGTGTCTGTCATGTGAACATCTGACCTGTCATCTGACCTGTGGAGCTCTCCAGCACCTTCAGAGTTTTAGATTGCTTGGATTGGACTCCTTGGTTGACCTGAGGTGAACAGCTGAGTAGAATCGATGTGACGTGAGCACGGTGTCCTTTACATACTATAACAATACCAGATGTTCTAATGACGTCTGGACAACTTTGTATGCAAGGAATAAAACATGATGGAGTGTGTTTTTGAGGGAAATAACCAACATACTGATTGGTGTGATGAAGCAAAGTTATCGTTTTCACCCCACAGGCGATTGTTTTCCAATAACCCCATGTCCCGAAGTGTTTCATTCCTCCCATACCACAGCAAATTGTGCAAAAGTTATCACATAACCTTTTATTTCCATTTATAGCTACATTTAATCTTGTGGAATGTCCATGAAGCAAGTTCTCGCTTACGTTATAGCAGCTATAAACATTCGTTCCCTCAACCAGCTTGCTTTCTTCTTATATCTTCTTCTTCAATATATTTGAGTTACAAAATGGTTAAAATGGTTACAAGAAATTTTTTTAGGAACTAGCTCCCCCCGGTTATTTTGTATCTAGTTGCTATTAAAAGTGGGGAAAAATACACAACATTTGGAAAATCAAGGAATTTTGTATCCAGGATTGATGATATACATATTAATATACACATATTGTAACCATATTAATGTTCTTGTATTGTTGTAGAAATAATGCCAAAAAGGTTTTGGGAAAATGTTACAGCTTTACCTCTGGCTGTTACAAAGCACTGACACTGGAGACTCCTTCCATAAACGCTATATAAATGTCTCCTTACAGAAAGTGTCACCACATCAAAGATTATAATTATAGAACATCTTCTGACCAATCAGAATGCAGAATTCAGTGATAGAATGGAGATTACTGTAACCTTAGGTGCTTTCACCAATGTAATGATGAAGTATTAAATAATCTGATACACAAATAGAGATTTTGTGATTTTTTTTTTCCCCCTGTAATTTATTCCTAATTTAGAAATTTTAGAAAGTTTACTGCAAAAAAAGTCTTATTGGAAATGAGAAAGCATCTCGAACGACCAATGCTGGGAACTGAGGTCACACATTCTTGTCTCGTGTGTCCCTGAAAGTGTTGGACTTCCACGAATGGCCTCAGAATAATCTCCACTGACTGGAAGTATGCAGCTTCATTCAGACTTGCACCCTGTGACTAATGGCTTTATAATGTGTCTTTGAGGTGATCGTGGTCTCATAGCGTCATCACGGCTATTCAGTTTGTGTTTTAACCTTCGCAGGTCAAAGTCTGTCCCTGCGAACACGTTTGAATTGTCTCTGTTCTTTAGGCAGAATATTATTCATAATTCTAATCATTAATATCATCATCATCTTTGTGTTACTGTTCATGTTTTTTTTTTTTCAACCTTCTGGTTCTTTTTTGATTTCTGGTTCCATTTATTTTGACTTATTTCAGTAAAAAATAGTGTGTATTTTACTAATTTTACTTTTTTTTTTAATTTCTTTAAATAAAATGTTGTATTTTATGGAGTAGTTACACTTTAAATTAAGGGTACCTGAAAAAAAAAATACTACTTCTTTCACTTCTTATTTTGAATATTACATAAGCTTAGCATAATGCATCATTATTATTTATTATTGGATGTAAATACATGTACGTCAATATTTACTAATGATATTAGATATTAGATATTACGCCACTCGACATGTAAATGAATCCGAAATCTAAACAAGAGACTACTACAAGGTAGCAAATGAGAATAATTTAATTCTAATAGCTGTTCATTTGTATTTAATTCGTAAATAATTGAATCGTTAAGTGTTTATTTATTAAGTAAGACGTAAAACACTCAGTGGCATGCTGTTATAAGAAACTAATCAACGATGGAGTGGTGTGATAAGTGTTTTATTCCCTTTATAGCACATCAGTTCGCCAATGATTACAATTTTTTTTCTTTATTAAACGAAGATGTGTCATATTTTTTATCCATTTATAGTTACATTTAATGGTGTGGAACATCCCCAAAACAAATGTCACTTCCGTTATAGCAAAACAGTAGTATGTCCTTACAAGCCTCTCTTTCTTGAATTTAATAATTAAAAAAAAAAAAACCTCAGCTTGTTATGTTAGAAACGTAAACTCTTAAAGTTAAAGTTACAGCTTTACGTCTGACACTGGAGACTCCTTCCATAAACGAATAAATAAAAAAAAAACATCTCCTTACGGAGAACTTCACCACATCGACGATTTTTTTTTATCGATCCTTTCACGTGGCACGTCCACCGTACAAGTCCATATGAATCAGCTGTTACCATAGAAACGATAACGGATTAGAACGAGCGCATTAGTTAATATAAACCTGTGATTTGGAGCCGCACTAATCGACACCTTTTTTTGAAAACAGGCCCAAGAGAACCAGTGAGATGTCCTCGCAAGGTTAAAACTTCCGGATCATCCGGTCCCCACAAGGGGATAAATACGAAGAATATATTTGCATTCTGTATTCTTTCTTTTAATAACTTTCACTGTCTGGCTGCAGTCTGCATTTTAATACTGTTCACTAAAGCCAGTTTTATGGACGTTCAAGGGAATCTACGGTCTATGAGAACTTCTTTTCAGATCACCTTGTTAAAGTGAAGCTTCTTTCCATAAACCTTTCAATGCTACAGTTAATTCTGGAGTTTTTTTTAAAACAAGAGCGTCCTGTAAAACCTTTAAATCGAAGCCTTTTGTTATAGTGGAGCCAAAGGCTCTGAGTAGATCCTGTAAGCGTCTTTAGTGTCTGTCTGGGCCAGACTTATAGAATTCTCCCTTCAATTGTTTGTTGTGCCGAAAAAGTGACGAGGTAACCATGACGAGGCGTGTGGTGTACCAACACACTGGGAGAGAAATCTGTTTTAAAAAAAAAGGTTACGTTTCTGAGGCTGAAGGAGGAGTAAAGAATGTGTCGAAACGTGGCACAAAAGAAGCGGCTGATTCCTGCGGCTCGGACAGGTGGTCATCGCAAACGCACAGCGAGCATCATCTGGTGTCGAGTTCACTGATACGATCCCATCGATTGTTTTCCCTCGCTGTTCCTGCGGAAGTATTAAAAGATTCCGAAGCTCCGTGACTCGTGCCTGCATGACCCCGGGCTGGTTAAGGAGGGAAAATTGCAGCGGGAGAAGGAAATCACTCAGCACATCTTTATGTGAAGGATAGCAATGGCATAGGTCTCGTTTCAGTGTGGTGTGTGTCTGTGTGTGTGTGTGTGTGTGTGTGTGTGTGTGTGTGTGTGTGTGAGGTGAAGAAAGACATGCAGACCATTTTCCACCAAACTGAACCTGAGTGTCAGTGACTCCTTTTCATCAAACCACTCCTTTGTTGATTATTTTCCCCCAACAGTGCAACACTGATTGTTTTTTTTTCCTTACATATTGCATACATGATCATCCTTAAAGGTTCTTCAGCTTGTCCACCTGGGAGAACCCTTAAAGCTTCTGTTTTAAGGGAAGAAGAACCCTTTTTAAAACCTCTAAGAACCCTTAATTATCCAATGAACCCTTAAAGAACCCTTTTTTTCTAGCAGTGCACAAAGCACCAAGTAGCTACATTTTAAATCCTGACAGTTTCATTACCAATCATTTGGAGCTTGTACCACACACTTGCCCAGTTTATACATACACTATTACAACAAGGGCTCTTCAAGGTTCTTCAAGGGTTCTTCAGGGGTTCTTTACCTCCTAAAAGGGTTATACTTGGAGTGCTGATTAATAGCAAAAACCTTTGATACAGGATTCTTGTAGAACCTTTCTAGGGATCAGGATTTTTTTTATGTTATTAAAGCATTTTTAATTCTACAGTGTTCTAAGGTTCTTTGTAGAACCCTACATTGGTTCTACTTAGTGGGGTTATGTGGAACAGAAACATTTTATAGGTTTAACTTCTGTTCTTATGTTCCATAAAGGTTCTACATGGAGCCCTTTCTGATAGAACAGGAAAATGCTTTGTTTTAGGGATCTACATAGAACCTTTAAAGACCCAAAGAAAGAACATTTAATGGTTCTAAGTGATTTGAGAGAGGAGAGAAGAGAACGTGTGTATGCATTTGGGGCTGTGCAGGTGTTTATTCACACTGCTGATGATACAGTGCAAAAAAAAAAAAAAAAAAAAAAAAACCGCTTTTGGGGGATGTAGAAAATGCTTAAGGTGCGTCAAGATAAAACTTTGGCCTGATGGGGGGGTGGTTTGTGGGTGTTATTAGAT
>CM074917.1:2382355-2394870 GCA_037576815.1 Pangasius larnaudii
AAACTATATACGTTCTGTGTTAGCTAGGTTCTGTTAGCTTTCTAATTATTCGGTTTGTCTTTTTGGGATAACCCTTAAAATTTTACGTAGATCTCTAAAATAGAGTGTTTCCCTCTCAGACAGAGTTTTAAGGAGAACCCTTTTAGACAGTGGAGAACCTTTAACTATCATTAAGGTACTTGAGGAACCTTTTAGTTGGAAGTCTAAAAGTTGCAAGTTTTGGAAGCTGATCTGTTTGAGCAGAGTGTACAGATGAGGAGGTGAGAAAGCTGGACAGACTAAAGGACTAAAGCACCGCTGCATCATTCTCTTTAGGGAGATGATGCAAGGGCTAAATCTTACTGCACCACTATCAGCAGGTAATTGAATTGCATTGTGGGGAATGTAGGTTATCATAGACCAACATGTCAACAAAAGAGGTTTAAACTTTAAAAAAGAGTCAAATTTGTTACATTTTAAGTCTTGAATGTCAAATGTTCATAATAAAGTTTAACATGAAAGGTGGATTTTTCCTTTAATGTCAGGCCTAGAAAAAAGCATTTATCATAAACATCAAGGTTATCGCTTCAGTCTCATTCCACATGAAAACAAATGAAATCCAGTCACGGCACTCTCGCTTGTTCAAATTCATACGACTTTCTCAGGAGATCAGTTTGGTTTTATCACCAGGTGAAGAGAAACACAGACACAGACGAGCAGCATGTGGTGGGTTCCCAGAACCTCCTAGCAGGGTGCCATGGAGTCCCTGCTGTGAAGTCACTGACATGCCAATCTATCTCTCCTAAGCCATGAGAAATAAGAACATTCATCATATCTAACTCTGCGACATCTCCGGGAGCCCATGCATCTCAGCCGTTGCTTAGATCACCACGTCCTTCGTTAGCAAGATTACAGATGTCTTTTTAATCAGAAATTAAAAGCGATCCCGTCTGCATTAAATCAGACCATGGGGCATCTGCTCAACAGTCACTTCTAAGACAATTTAGGAATTCTTATGTGCCCTCTGTAAAGCTTGAGCAACAAATAGTCTTTTTAACAAAAGCACTATCTATCGTCCAATTCTTGGTGTTTAAAACACTTGCGTGACCAGGAGAATTACACCTTAAAACTAAAACTATCACGCCGTTTAAGGTGGCCCAGTGGGTGTCAGAAACACACAACAACAGGCTTTAAACAACAAAAGGTTTAGCAAGTAGACACAGAAAACTCAGAAGCTACAGTAAGTAGTGGTACTAATTAAGGGAAACGCAAAACAGGTGAAAGTCATCAGGAAGGCATGTGACAGGGTCATGTGATTTGTTGCAGGGCAAAGTGAGGAAAATTCGCTTTCTAGCAATAGGTCCAGGAAAAAAAACCATACAAAGAAACAGAGAAGCAAAATGTATTCCGTATAATTCATTTTATATTTTGTTTTAAACAGTAGGGTTTTGTGTTCTGGTCACAGTATTGATTTGGTTTCAGGAACTACAATTCTACTTGTTACCCTGTTGAAGTCAAGATTATAATATTGTGACAGAGCATATTGTAATACGTAATATATTTTACAATATGCAGTTTTACAATTTATAGGAAAACAACTCTGATTATAGATTTGAACTATCCATACATTGTAGATAACACTGTAGCCAGTTCAGTCGTATCTCGCCTGTAAGAGTGGGTTTGAGTTGGATTTTCCTTCTGAAAATATTTGACTAATAAAAAAGTCAAACCTTCTTCGAGAGTTTCCCAGCTTCAGTTCCAGAGAGCAGTAACACTACACCATCAGCTGTTACACATCTGTTTAGCATCTAATTATCAAGCCCTTAAAGTCAATTACACCCAGGTACCCAGGGAATGTGGCCTAGAGGGGAAAAAAACAGGAAAATATCCAAGCTTTACAAACCTTATTTTGGAAGTAAAGTTTGGGTTTCATTCAGAGAAAACAGTTAATAAAACGTTCTTTGAAATTCATGCAGACCTTGCAGTATTGCAGCCGGCTGATGGTTCGAGTATTTCAGAGACTGCTGAGTTTTTCACAACACAGAATGGCGCAAAAAAAACCCACAAAACATCCAGTGAGTGGTAGTTCTGAGGGTAGAAACACCTTGTTGATGAGAGAGGGCTGACTGGGAGGCTATGGTAACTCAAAGAACCACTCTTTACAACCGTGGTGAGCAGAAAAGCATCCCAATTCACAACATGTCGAATTCCTGGGGTAGCAGACCACATTGGGTTTCAAGCCTATCAGCCAAGAACAAGATTCTGAGGCCACAGAGGGCACAGGCTAATCCAAACTAGATAGTTGAACATTGGAAAAAGCCCAGGTGATGTTTCTCTAGTATTCAATTGTCTAGTTTCGGCGAACCTCATAAGTGTTACTAGCTTGTAGACCTTCTGGTTTCAGCCAGCCACTCTTGCAGATCCATGTTATTAAACTTTCTGCATGCTCTTAACCCTTTCTAGAGCCCTACGGCTTCAGATATACATTATAAAGGCATCTGCTGCCAACCTTCAGCCCTTTTGTTGAACTTCTGTAGAAAAAACTCCAGTGCTGACTCAACATGTACAGAGGTCACACCAACACACTACATAAGAATAAATTCTACACCGTATGTGTTAATTCAGTGCTAACGCCAGCTCTGACCTTCACCCGGCTTGCTTTTATAATGTCTCTTTCCCCGTTTTCATTTACTAAGCATCTTCATCTTCATCTTCACACTCTGTGGTATCAAGCTGGACACCGCTAAACACTGTGAGAGGTAATTTAGCTGAAGATCTTGTTGTTTATTAGACCTTAGCCATCTTGTTTATATTGCACCCAGTTTATTTGGCTGTGACCCAAAATCTAAAGCATTTTTATTTAACGGTCTCTTATGCTACCTCCCGATAGCAGAGCGGATTTAAACCATCGCTTCATTTCTACCTAAAGAGAGCAATGCAGCGGCGCTTTAATCCTTAATCCTAATAGTCTATCCAGCTCGCTCATCTCCTCATCTGTACAAACAGATCAGCTTCCAGTGCTTCAACTTTCACGCTAACACCACATCAACGCCATCATGTTCATCATCTCGTGGCTCGTTTAACTAGCCGTAACTCAGTGTCGTAAATAGCTGCATTGCATTCTGGGACTTTGTGTCCAGCGTTTTCTCTGACTTGTACGCTGGATTTCTCATTAACACGATGTTGAACGTCTCCGGAAAATGGTGAGTGGGAAAAGAAGCTCTTGCTGATTTGTTTCGAGGAGCTAACAGTGAAACCTGACTGTTCTCACGTATGTTTGCGATTGTTGAAAATACCTAGCTAGCAATAACGTGATGTCCCTCTATGACATCAGCGCAGCGTGCAACCACGACATGTGGCAGGCTGTTATAGGAAAATAATCAACTTCCGGCTGAAAAAAATAACTCCGCTATATCACACCACTCTGATTATGACCACATTGATTATTTTCCTATAACAGCATGACACGGAGTGGTTTATTTCTTACTTAACGCTAAATGAATTTGAGAAATGAATACTAAATTCAATAAATTTAGGTATCGCTTCTTCTGAAATGCAGCTCAGAGATGATATCACCAGTGATGCGAGACTCACACACGAAAACTTAAACCACCTTTATACAGTACACTAGAGATTATATAATAAAAATATTATTTTTAAGCACGAGCACTTGGACAAAAAAAGCGAACAGAACTTTAAAACCTGGACGTGATTTACTCCAGAGGTTGTTTTGCATGAAAGCAGTGTACTGTGTGGTGGAAAAGGCGGGATGTTTCAGCTGCCCACGGCCAGGAGGTACGATCCAAGCGCCAGACTTCTGAATGATGAAAGCGCTTGGCACAGGGGAGGCTTAAGCCGAGAGCTCTGAGCGAAAAAGCTGCAGCCTGCTTTTCAACTTAACATTTTTTTTTTCCAGGCAATCTCAGAGAGACGGGCGAGGTTTAGGAGTTCAGCACCCCGGGGTGAAGGCTCCCGGTGCGGCTGTGCAGGAATACGGTGTTAGGGATGAGGCTGCTTTTTGATGGGGTTGTGTTCGAGTAGTTTGTATCTGATCCAGCGGGACTGCTGCAGCCTCGATGCGATATGACCCGCACTTCAGAGAGGCCACGCGGAGGAGAGAAGCGCTCTCACAAGTCATCAGTTTGATCTTTTTATATCAACAAATCGCAGCGCTGCCTTCTCCTCTCTACAGCTTCTTTTTTTTTTTTAACAAGCCTTTATCACCTTTCGGTTTCATGTTCAGCGAGTCTTTAGAATAAGGCAGATCTCTGGATAGGAAGAGGTGGTGTGTCAAAAAGCAGTGACCTTCATTCCTTCTTTCCTCTTCAAGCAATCTGAATCAAAGCGTTTATATTTCTCAGCACATTTGTATAACAAAAAAAGGCAAATTTGCAATACAAAGAAATGAATAGTAAATAATGAAAATGGTCTTAAATAAATTGAGCACTAGAACTCACTCTCATGTTGCATTACACACCTAGCATTATAATGTAATATCTTGTGTATTACATTATATTGTATTACCATTAAACAACAATTTATGCACAAAGAAACAATTTTTTTTTTTTTTAATTTTACCTATTTCCAATTTTCCAATTTATTAAATTGTTCCAATTTATTCCCCAATGTTTCCCCCTAATATTCTTCCCAATTATTTTCCAATTTAAGGCCCATAATAAACAGTCAAATGCATTTTTAGAACAAACTGATTTTAGAAATCTACAAAGCCCCCTTTTTATTTTCCTCAAATTTTTCCAACTTTTCCCACGATTTCTGCAATTTTCCCCAATTGTTTCCAACATTTTCCCAATTTAAGCTTAATAACAAAAAATTAAAAATGTATTTTGAGAATAAACAGATAAAAATCAATCCGACTCCAACAAAAAAGGTTTCTAGAAGAGCACCATTTGAAAACTATAGCCCCTTTTTTTATTTTCCACTATTTTTTCCAGTTCCCCCTTTTTTTTTTGCAGCTTTTCCCCAAATTTCTTCCAAATAATTTTCCCCAAAATTTCTACCAAATTTTTCCCAATTATTTTCCCCAATTTCCTTCCCCAGTTTTCCCCACATTTTCCCCCCTTTTTTTTTCAACTTTAAGAATAAACAGATAAAAACCTACAAATCCTCTTTTAAAAGGTCCTTTAAAGAACACTACTTGAAAAATATAACCATTTTTCCTATCACCCCCTCATTGTTGCCACTTCACCCCAATTTCTTTCCCAATTTTCCCCAATTGTTTCCCATGTTTTCCCAATTCGAGACTGATAACAAACAATGTTTTGAGAATAAACAGATAAAAAAAACTACAAAAACTTTTTTAAAGGTTCCTAGTAGAACATCATTTGAAAACTGCAATCCTTTTTTTTCATTTTCAAAATGTTATTTATTTATTTGTTTGTTTGACAAAAAAAATCTTCCTTTTGCAACACTGTCTAATAACTACTGAGACAACCAAAGAACATGTTCATATTATATATATATATATATTTATTTATCTGTGTCCAGCATGTGGATGTGCTCTAAGAGTGTGTATTGATCATGTGCGAGATCATTTAATTGCAACCACGTTAAAAGTGTGTTAAAATGTTCGAATACTGATTCCTCTCTCTCTTTCTCTAAATAATCCTCTTTTCTATTCAGCTCCAATTTTTTTTTATTGAACAAGCAGAGGTGAGGAACTGAAACAGAGAAGCCATGAGGGGGATTTAAGACACCAAGTCATCTTCTAAAGCAGTCAGAGCCTATAAAAGAAAAGAGAGGGGGAGAAAAAAAAAACAGTTAGGGCTGTGCTACCTAACCGAAAGGAGAAAAAAGAGCTGATGGAGTGAATCCAGCTCCAGTAGTGAACGAGTCTCAGAAGGCGAGTGTTGGCTGAAGGCCCAGACTGAGGCACGGGGCACAGGGAGAGGCAGGGTTGCAGCGTGTAACCTTGGCCCTGTTTATGTTCCACATTCTGACGGCGGGGAGGCCTTAAATTGGATCCATGCTGCAGGGGATTAGGCCTATGAACCCTGGGACGTGTGTGTGTGTGTGTGTGTGTGTGTGTGTGTCAGTGTTTAAGGAGTTTGGATGGTGTGGGACGGAGGGAAGCAGGCAGACATGTGTCCTGAGGGGTTGGGAAAAAGTGCTACCCACACACATCACATATACACACATACACACACGCACACACGCACACACACACACACACATATGCATATCATCTCCTCTCCCAGAGTCTGGCAGAGGCCGATGGATGTGCCTCCATGTGTGGCGGATGTTTTCCACGAGCCGCAGCTGTCCAAACCGCAGGGCCTGTGGAAGGGGAGGAGGAGAAACGAGTGCTGGAACGAGGGATCTTGGCAAAGGTCAGACAGTCCAAGATGGCTGCGAGTGTGGGAACTCTGCGGAAAGGCATGTGCAAAATGCCGTGTGCCACGGTATCATTTTACTCCCTGACTCCCTGACGGAAAAAGTGTGTTTGTGTGTGTGTGTGTGTGTGTGTGTGTGTGTGTGTGTATGTGTGGTTATACATATTGCTGCACTGCAGGAATATCTAAAAAAAAAAAATTTTTTAATTTATGAAACACACACACACACCCACATGAAACATACCTGAGAATAAATCCACAAGCTGATGTGAGAAGATGTGACTCTTGTCTAGCGTTTTTATAGAGACGTAAAGCGAAAGGGGATTTTCTACAACTGAAAGTTTCGCGCCAGTAAAAGTTATTAAGTCACAGCCATGTTGTAAATGTATGATGTATGAATTATAGAATTATAGAAAGAAACGGATCTATTAGCGGTCATGGAAATACAACATGGATAATATGGAGGTCAATATACAACACTTATGGGAATTTTTTTCTTTTCTTTTCTTTTTTTTTTTAGGGCTCTGGCTCCACGTTTTCTAAAAGCATCGAACATTGCACCATCATTTAAGATGATCTTGTATGGAAATGTTTAAAACCATGTGCTTAATTTAATGTGTTTAATATGTTTCTGCTACTAACATAGAAGCATAAATAAATAAATAAATAAATAAATCAATTCATTTTATTATATTTTGCCAAATTCTACTTATTTTTAAATGGTGTCTTTATTTCATGATTCTTTTATTTCACAAATTAATTATTTATTGCGCTGAAACGTGCATTATATGTTCCGTAATGTATACATTTGATTCCTACACCAGTAGGAACCTGAAATGTGAGAGTGAAGCCACAGCTTTTCTTAAACCTCTCTGAGAATTGTGTGGGAAATTGTTCTGCAAAGCGACGTGTGTATTGTTATTGTGTCTGAATAAGCTGAGAAAAAAAGTGAGAACGTGCAGCAACCCTTCCCTACACACACACACACACACACACACACACACACACATATATATATATATATATATATATTTACAGAGCTCTCTTTAACTGTTCAACCCTGTAGGTGTGTGTATTGTTGCGTTAACTGTAGCAGAACCTCCAGCTTCCCTCTTTTCCAGCTTTGTGTGAACATGATGCACTTCCATTCACGCCACAGCACCTGTCATGGCAGATAATCCCACTTATTTACTTTCCCATGCCAGAGACAAGCCTTTCTGTGAACGGGCTCAGGGGAATACAGTATATATCACACACACCCCACAGACACACACTCACCTTTTCCCTTATCCAAATAGGATGTGGGTCAACAGGGTTCATAATGTGAATGAATGCTGTGTAAATATGATCTTCCCTCGGCTCTTTTATCAACAAGGATACATCTTCAGTGATACTTTCCGAGGCCTTTATGTCGCCTGACGTGTATTCAGTAGCGCAGCATTGAAAAGCTTCAATACGCAGTTCCCAGAGGAGCCGCTCTTCTCATAATGGGACTCAATTCATTACAGCGCCTATCGTTGTATTGTTTTCTATGAAGCAGCTCATTCTGAGCTCTTTAGTTCGTAATTATTGTTTTTTTTGTTTTTTTTTTTACATCTAATTCAGGGTCAGGTTCCTTCACATGAGCGTCCGTGAAGTACGACCTGGAGAGACGTTCCAGCTAACATGTGAAATAGATACCAGCAAAGGATTCGTTTAGGATGAAACACTATAAATCAGCAGCTAATACGAAAACTTTTGGAGTTTGTTTGTGTGTGTGTGTGTGTGTGTGTGTGTGTGTGTGTGCAAATATGTCACAATTCAGACTGTTTAATTTGCATGAAAAACTGTTACAGTTTACATTAGTGTTGTTTTATTGTATTATAATATTATTCTCATGAAATGAAGCTAAAACAAAGTGTAGATAGCTTAAGGGTGCCTTCCGGAATTATTGGCACCCTTTCAAAATGAGAAACGCTAACATACGAAATGATCAACACATCTAATTAGTGATACGTTTGAGCTGTAATACATCAGATTTCTCAGGAATCTGGTTTCAAAATTATTGATTCCTGAACACTTCTCCAGAGAAAATAACATCACTGAGATTCTTCCTGTTATATCTAAGGCTGGAGACCCTTGGAGAGAATCTTGGGGGGAAAAAAAAGCTGTGTTCATGACCAAAAAGTTTGATTTTAGTCTCGTTTGACCACAAACGAACGCTCCAACTGTAGCTCAAATGAAGTTCATGAGCTCCATATTGTGAGGTGATTTCAGAAAATCCTTCATGCAAAGCTTGTTGTTGTTGATTGTTATTGGTGTCTGTTAGTTTTCTTTAAAACCTGACAACCACAAGAATCAACTAAACTGTGCAACACTTGAAACTGTGGTCTCTGAGCTCTTTCTTTGCCTCTCTTACCATCACCCTTGCTGCATGATCATGGGGAAAGTTCGCATTTCTTTCAATTAATCCATGGGGTGCCAAAAATTTTATTTTTTTGCCACAAATGAAAATACTATTAAATTTTTTTTTTTTAAAAGCAGTTGTTTAAAGACTGTTTGTCTCTAGACGCAAGGTGAGTAATCTCTCTTGTTGTTTGAGCGGAAAAGTATCTTGCAATATTCATCTACGTCCGAGTCTTAACCTCATGGCAGAGGCAACCAGAGTTTGAGCTAAATTATTCTGGCACTTAGGAGAATTCATGATGCTATCAATCGCCACAAGATCTCAGGAGATAATGCTTATTTTGTGCTTATAATTTATTTTGCATATTATCGTGCTAATATTTGCCGCTGATTCTAGACAGACGTACGTTATATGGAAGGTATGTTTTATTAATCTGTGGCGGGTAAACACTGCCGCAAGCATTCACCACACAGTAAACATAAGAAGCCAGGTTAACGTTCGCTATTAGCTATTAGTTCGAGTGCAGCTGTTCAGGATTGAGCCTTTTCCCTACAGAGTTTCATCCCAAAGCCTGTGTTTATGCTCTGTGTAATTACAGGCCTCAGTCTGAGAAGGAACCATTTACACTCCAAGACCATTCTCTACTGAGCAGTGACACACACGTATCATACACACACACACACACACATGTAGATGCACGACTGAACTTATTTAACCTGACCGAGCCCTGAACCAGACACAGAGGCAGCGGGAATCAGGAAAAGCGCCCTGACACGACTTATAATTTCACAGAGCTGATATTTCTGAGATTGAAGGAAGAAATACAGACACAAAGCTTCTACTAAAGAGTATGGAGCCTTGGTTTCCCATCCGTGACACGGCGCCCAGCGTTCCCGGGATTGACTCCGGATCCAGGACCAGGATAGAACACGCACCGAAGATGAACGAAAGAATGAGTGAAATTTAGAAATATAATTTTGAGTGTGTTACTATGAATATTTCATTGTGACCATTTTTAAAGCGTGATGAAAGCAAAAATTAGGGAAAATCTGTAAAGCCAGCACCCCTTTTTCAGATATGTACCTCTGAGGGAAGTTTTTTTTTTTTTTCTGCAACATTTAAAAAGATTTCCAAACTAGAACCCCTTTAGGAACACGAGACCCATCAGCTATACAAAGACCTGTTTTTATAAGAACGTACCGCAGCTCACATGAAACGTTTCGCTGCTTTCAAGCCGAATGTCTCTGCTAGCACGTTCAAAAGTTTGCGCTCCCTCCTCTCTTTGGTTTCTCGTTGAAACTAATTAAAAGCTCCTTGTAGAGCATCTTGGACTCTCGTTAATACAAAACCTTTTAAGCTGCTTTGCACTGTTAGATTTGTACACATGGACATTGTGTTTAAGGTTTTCAGCAGGGCCTGAAAGGTGTGTCCCTACGCTTTGGTCAATCTAAAAAACAAAATTCATTTAATACATTTTCAGTCTCAGGTATGCGACTGGTAAAAACATCCAGTCAGTGTGTGGTGCTGAGAGAGGAAAGTGTGATGTAAGTGTTAAAATAGCCCTTGATGATGGACACATCCTATAATAATGTTCAAAGGTAACGGGTGGCATGTTTGGCTGGCCGCCACACGCACACACACCCATACCCACACCCACCCACACACACACACACACACACCCAGACCCACACTACTCTACGTCTTGCTCTCACATTGGTTTACGTTTCAGCATGTGGCAGTAAAGATAGTGTTTCCCTGCAGGTGTCCCATCAAAGCCTGCAGCCTGCTTCCACCCATGTGGCCTGCGAGTAAGTGAGATTACTGGCTCGTTTACAGGTCTTACAGGACCTCGGATTGAAAGCCCATGTGTGGGCCGTCTGTCTGCAGTCTGGGGTTCAGGGTTTCACCTGAATCCTTTCCTCCTCTTCTCCTCGACCTTCTCTTCGCTCTGTGCTAATACCAGTACTTCAGTTGAGTTCGATCCTACGGGACCAGGATCCTGCACCTTTCTAGTTTGGAGTTCCTTATTTAAGGTGCAACTTATTTACATATGAATCAGGCAGTTTAATAAAAAGTAGTAACAAAATCATTTTAATGACTGATCATTCTTTATGCGTCACCTCTCTTCCAGAACTGCAATCAACTCACTTCCAGGTGGTGACTAGCAACAATGACGTCCCCGAGTTAGCCATCATGCGCGTGCTTACGTGTCGTGACGGAAATGACGAAAAAAAGGGAGCTGACTTTGTTCAAGAAGTACGCAAAGTGATGGGGCAGAACGAGATGCTCAAAAAGCAAGGAGGTTTCATGAAAATTCAACCCGGTGCTGTATGTGCATTTTTTTGGATTTGTAAAAAATAAACCAAGCTAAGAATGTCATTAGTGCCATCAGTTTCCATGTTGTTATATTCATGTCAAGTTGTTCAAACGGCATATCATACTTATACATCAAATATTGTGAAGCTTAACACATTTCTATCCTACCTCATGTTTGGTACATCAGAGGATTCATGAGTTCTGAAAAATAATAGCGCATTTCTGCTGTATATCTGAGTTCACGGTGCATTAATATAAACCTGCACTACTGGCAGAGAATTATTGTTATGGAAAATGAATCAACACCTTCCTGATCCAGAATTCATCAGCCATGCTGAGGTCGGAAACCTGCTACACACTCACGCAAGAGTCCCAGATGGGATCGAAATATTACAGTGAATTTTTAAGGTTTGTGTGTGAAAAATGATGCACACTTATCGACTTATAATAATAAAAATATAAAGCCACGTGGGGGGAAAAAATTGAAACTGAGTGTGTGGATGGCCGTGTTGTTCATTTAAGCAAAACAGCATGAGTGTTTCACTCAAGTACTTGACACGCAATTACACATTTTACTATTTCTAGCACTTGAATCGTGTAAATTAACTACACACACACAATTTAGCACTGTTTATTGGTGATCGTAGAAAATCAGGGCCTTCCTCTCTCAGTTCTTAGATGTTGGCATATCTTTGTTTCTCATTCAGCCATTTATTTCGTTGGTTGTGGAGTGAACCGTATGAAGGCAGTTTATTTTATTTTCAGCACTCTGCTGTTTCATGGACAAGAGAGCTTTCAGGAGCTTTCAGGAGCTTTCTTCACTCTGCATTGTAAAATACGTACTCATACCGTGTATGAAAGTGATGCATAAAACAGCCACGTCCGCAAGGCGGGCTGCTTTCTATCAGTCCCTCGAATGATTGCTTCTCCTTTTGCTGGACCGTTGAGACCCTTATAAAATTTGATCATCTTATCCTTTCCAGTTGCGTATCAGAGCTGTCAAGCTTGTTCGCTCAGGGTTGAGTTAAGACCACGTAGTGAGGATTTAAAGCCGAAATTCCACGCATAAGTTCAGATGTAACTATAGACCGAAGCTCTGTTCCGGAGTCACTGGGAGTTACGCATGCAGGTTTGACTGAAACAAAAGCATGTCGCATGCGATTCTGAGCTTTCCTCGCACGGTATCAATATATAGTACACTAAATATAGTACACTATTAATTAATTGAATCATCCCTTTTTTAATTTTTTTGCACGGAGGACATCGGAGGAGACAAACCTAGAGGCAATCTCAGAGAACTGCATGCAGATCCTTTGCATTATCTGAACGTGAAGCCCAGAAAATCACCATACTCATGTGCGTAACCCGATTCTGAATATGTGTAACTTTCCCCACATACATACTGCTGAAACTTTTATCCTTCAGCTCCCTCTAAAATGTCCATAATGCAAAACACACGCCATTCGGACGACTTACTACATGAT
>CM074917.1:2394970-2405145 GCA_037576815.1 Pangasius larnaudii
GAAACTTTTATCCTTCAGCTCCCTCTAAAATGTCCATAATGCAAAACACACGCCATTCGGACGACTTACTACATGATCATCTACATAACTGATTAATTGAAAAATCTTTATCACAAACTTCAGCATTGCTCCTACACTTTAATCCGTTCTAGTCATGCGAGTGTTTGGGCTGCAGTTTATAATGCCACCCCACATACACACCAAGCTTATTAAAGTAACGAGTATCAGTTGAGACCACAGGGTTCTCAGATCTCCCTTTGCTGCACATCTGTCTCTGCTTTTGCTTTTCATCTTATCTATTTCTGAAGCATTACTAAAGATCCTCGGGGTTGAGCTAGGAAATGTGGGAATGCGATTTTCCCCGGCATTGCTGCGGAGGCTGGCAAATGTGTGTCTTTTGTGGAAAGCCAGTGAAGGGCGGATGGTACAGGATCCAGCAGAGCCAAAACACGCTAGTAGCCTTTGGCTGGGATGCTTATCGCTCGCATTCAATGGCACGATGAGATGAAGAAAGAGAGCTACTATGCACAATTAGAAAGAGAAGAAGGGATATGAAATGAAGAATGATTCAAGAGAGATTTTTCTTGGAGTTGATTCTCTGGCAGTTAGTGGAAGCAAGCTTAAGAGCTAGCCTGGCTGGTATGAAGCGATGTTCTTTATGATGAATCCTAGTAACCCAGGCTTTTGGCAGGTTTACGGACAGACTGCCCGCTCAAAATGAAGCCAAAGTGCTTCCTCCAAAAATATAACAATGTAATGTGGCTTTTTCATGCTCCTTGTAGGCCTCTGATTGCTTCAATGACATGGATTTGTATCCCAGTTACAATGAAAGGGCTGGCGAATTGGATCGAGCTTTAAAAGTGAAGCAAGAAAGCCCTGGAAAATCACGGCTCAAAGGCACATTTCAGCTGGAAAGCACTTCTTTAAAGCCTTCAGTCGTTGGTGGGTGACAATCCTATTAGTGAACGAACATATTGTAATTAAGGAAGAAAAGCGGCAGGACAGAGAGAAATAAACATTCTGTTTAAAATGTGATAGATTTGTTTTATAGTGCTGATTTCTTTTACCGCATTGAGTCACACATGTCACATGCCAGGGATAGGATATGTCAAATTCAGATTTTCTAATATGGGTAATTTTAGATCAGATGGATCTAATGATCTACCATGTGATCAGCCTGGAGGAGCCGGTTCGCATAAAAAGGCCCGTATTGCACTTTTTATAGGGATGCCACAGTTTATTCTCAGCAATATGACAAACAAACAATACTTTATAGGTAGGCATGACTTTAGGAGCTCATCCTTAAATGATTAAACCAGTTTAAAACTAGCGGCAGTGCTTTAGTCCTTTACTTCGTCCAGCTCTCTCACCTCCTCATGTGTACTCTCTGCTCAAACAGATCAACATCCAAAGCTTTAACGTTCATACAATTTGACATTGAACATCACTGTAAAATGGTGAGTAAGAAGATAAGCTCTTGCGCTTTTGGCTTTGTTTTTCAGGAGCTAACAGAATCCCAGCAGCAGCTCCTGACCACAGATTTTGGTCGAAGTCACAGAATTCGAGAGGCTGTCATACTTGACTTATGCTTAAGCTTGTTTCGAGCAATTTTAGATGCACAGTACAGCAGGTGTGTTTCTCATCACCAGCAAGACTCAAAGAGAGGAAATCATATCATTAACCAGGGTCAAAACCACACAAAAGACATGAAACTAGCTCGAAAAAAATTCCAGCATTGGAAAAGAGAGACCTATTTATCTTCTTTTTTCTCCTTGGCATGTGGAAACAAGGTCACCGTGGTGCACATGCACTCCTCATGTATGGACATTATCCACTCTTTTACTTTCCCATTCGTAATCTTTTCCTTTCCTAATCTATCTGCTATAAAACAAGAGTTTGTCGCAGCTGCAGAGTGTTTTTAAACTATCCCAGTTTTGCCGAAAATCCATGATCCTGTCCTGTCTGCAGCGCCTCATCCTGAAACTCTTCATAGTGTGAGCATGGGGCAGCGTGACTCCCGCCCCAATGGGCCTCAGTTAGAGCTTGTTTCAGTTCCCAGTTTAGAACCACTAGGTGCAATAATACCTCTACGGAGAAACAAACGAATGAAACAACCCAGGAGAGAAAGTAAGACATTGAAGCATTAGAATATAACTACTGCTACACGTTTTTAATAATAGTTGGGATAAATTCAGGTGAGAACATGTCCAAAGTGTCCCTAACTGAAATGATGCACCACAGCTTTCTCAGGTAATAACGTATTTGTGGCCACCACATGCAGCTTCCTTCATTTAGTTCTCCACAAAAAAAGGGGATTTGTGGTTGCAGTATAAACTTTATGAGTAACAAGTGTGTGTGTGTGTGTGTGTGGGTGTGTGGGTGTGAAAACTCCACTTAATAGACTTGTCTTTTATACCATTATACCACAGTGCTCATGAATTCTGGATTCTGATTGGTCAGAAGGCATTGAAGACAGTCTTCAGGACAGAAGTGTTTATACTTTCATGGTAACAAGACAATCTGCAGTTTTTATGTCTTATTAACTTAAAGAGAAAGAAAAAAGCTGTTATATCGTAAGTGAGAATAGGAACTAACTTATTTTATAGATGTTCCACAACATTATTATTAAGTAACTATAAATGGATTTAAAAAAAAGTAGGACGTGTAGTACTTCAATTTATTTATTTTTTTTAATTATTCTTTACATTAAAACACTTCAGGATAATCAACTTCCCCACACCATTGTGCCCCCACGTGTCTTATTTCTTACATAAAAACCAGCTAATCCTCATCATTAGTTAGTTTACTTGCCTTACTTCATCTTCTATCCGAACTAAAGCGATTTTTTTTTATACCTTTGCTTTGCCCTTATCATGTCCCGTTATAATTTCTTTCAGGGGTTTAGTTGTCTTGTAGCACTGCTGTTTTCGAGAAACGCATTAGCCGCTTCTTATCCTTGTGAGCAAGAATGCAATAAAAATCCCCACAGTGAGTAACTCCTTAATGAAAAGCCATTGAGGCTCAATGAAACATTGATTATATGCGTATTAAAGGCACTTCATCAGAAGTGGCTGAGACTGAACAGGAGGTCACTAATAGAGAGAGGGATATGATTGCCCCGCAATAAGGGTAATTCAGTGTTAAGGAGCTTACGGCTCTTGTCATCCACCCGGAAGAGAAATGGACATGAAGAGCACCATAGGGAGAGAAATCCAAGAGATTACCGTTTCAGAGGGCAAGCTGCTCCCCTGCTCACCTACCCAACATTGGCTGCAGGTCAGCCATCTCTAATAGAGTTCTCGTTTTCTTTTGGAGTGGACAGAGGTAATCTGGTTCTCTCTCTCTCCGGCTTTGGGTAATGAACATTACTACCTGGTTCACTGGCACGCTAAAGAAACGACCACCAAGGGGGCTTGAAGAGGGGGTCTAATGCTTTATTGAGCAGGGTTTTTACAAGCATTCGTGTCTCTAGAGGAACAGAAGGCTCCATCGGGATCTAATTGTAAATTCGTAAGAATTTGAAAAGTTAAAACGCTAACCCAGTACCCACGGTGGCGACACTTTATTAGAAGGGTACCTACACTGGAGTTTCATAAACACTGCATGAAACGTTGATAACGCACTGCTGGAGGATTTACACCAGAAGGTGACGTTAATGTTTTTATATAGATATGTGAGTTTGTCTTTTTGTATTCGTTAACGTTGTATTCACTAACAGAACCTTCGTCAAGCTTTGAGATATCTTCTATTAAGTCATGTTACCATTTAGGAAGTATATTTACTGTATTCATTTCATATATGTGTCTGGAGTCGGATATTGAACTAAAGTAGGGGTTTATTTGTATTAAAAACTATCATGAATAGTATTGAATATCAGATCAATAAATAACTTTCATGCCCCCCTGAAAGGAATGAAACTTTTCACTTTATAACACTATTATGAAGGCCTTTGTATAGCTTTTTTTTTTTTTTTTTTTACAACTATACCTACTTAAAAAGCCTATATGTCACCTGAATGATTAGGGAATGGAATAGATACTTGATAAATAGATACGATGAAGCTTCATGAATGTTCTGTTAGTAAAAGAAAACGAATAACGTTCAAGATAAGGATGCAAAAGCATTAATAACTACTCATAAAATTATCACCACTTCTATCTAAAGAAAGGTTATAAATTACGTAACACCTTTAATGTCTTGACATACATCCGTCATAAATGCTCCAATATTTCTTTATCAAAGATTTATGCAATGCTTGTGAATATATTATGAACACCCAATAAATTTAAATAAATGTAAGGTTATAGTAAAGTGCCCAAGTTAGCTGTGAGTAAAATCTGTATCATTAGTTAGAATTACTTTGAAAATAAACTTTATGTTTTATATTACTCCCCCCAGGAATATTCTGGATTTCCAGTCTGTGTACAACAGACAACGTTGGTCTAACGGCATACACAGTACAGTATACAGTCTTTTCCCATTCGTTGTTTGGCAAGAAGGCCACCCAGGATCACATGATCATCAGAGTAGCATCATGTCACACTCGCCGACTTGCAACAATTCACACGACTCAATCTGTATGAAAAGATATGAAGGTTAGGGTTAGGGGTGGGGTAAGAGACTTAGGGCAATATGAGGAGGGTGTAACAGCAGTCAAGATGAGAGAGAGAGAGAGAGAGAGAGAGAGAGAGAAGAGAGATGTAGTGACTCTGTTCCTACTAATGAGCACCGAAAACACAACTAATACACTCTTACTGAGTTTTTAAAACTAGAACTGATTCCGGTGTAATGCGCCTGCTTTTGAGCCACAGTGACGACGTCTTTCAAATCGAATCCTTACTATAAATCCAGTATTCATAATTCACTATAAATGTATTTCTATGTAACATTCTGTATAAATGTTCGTAAAAAACTTTGAGTTACATTCATAACACTTTAGAAATCGTATGATATCTCTAACGGTACATAAAAACACCTTATCATGCTTCGTATGGTATGTGTTTACTAAAATAGAATTTCACATGACCACATGACCTGGTATAATGCTTTATTATGTGTTAAGTACAGGTTATGGTGTGTGCTATAATGCACTATAACTTCCTGTATTATATATTAAACAAGTTCCAAGAGCATTATAGTGCATTACAACATTAGCATCTATGTGTTTTAGATGCATTATAATGCATTATATGTATGTATTATGTACCTATAGTATTAGATATGTTGTATAAGACATTATAAATGCACTTATGAATATTTGATTCATAGGAGGTGTTTTTGCCAGAATGCCAGCGATGGTGTAGTAAATTAAGATGGAGTCCATTGTTGCTTGTGATATCTTCTTCATTGCTAAGCATCCCTCTGTCTCTCCTCTCCTTCCCCCAGTCGTGGACCTTCTCTGTGGCTTGATAGCGCTCTGCTGAAAGGCCTTCGGATAGTGACCGGAGCTCCAGGGGGTCTTTCTGCCAGACGTGGCTCATGGAAAGCGCTGCATTGTCGGAATCAGCAGGCAGCCATCGCTGCTCCACTGACCCCCATATAACTGGAATAATGTGTGTGAGAAGGTTAAAGGTCATGCTGTTTCTGCACACCCCCAAATCGAGCTTTCACCATATATGTGTGCCCTTTTTACTCCCATACATCTGTTCAAGAAAAGAGAAACCCACTGCTATGCAAGAACGTCATAGTTTTGGAGAAGTTAGTACACAGCTATAAGACAGACGTGTTAAACTTACGATCTTCTTAAAAAAATAGAAGTGCAGCTCTATGTGAGCAGCCTGGGAAAACCCTTTTTTGAGATCTTGACACTAATATACTGAAAAACTCCGATTTTCCTGAACTGAAATGTGTTTCTCTTTTGCACGTATCTCAACCACAAGTAAAGTTCTAGCATTTCAAAATCTAAAAAAAAGAAGTGAAGGTTTTAAACTTGTCGATTCTGGCAACCCTGAATTTCCACATAACCACCTCTTCTGCTAGTTTACATGTGCTGAAATTAAAATATTTACAGTAATAATGTCACAACACCATTAATCCAAATGATGGATCGTTCTAAAAGGGGAATGATATTTATCTCTTTTTTTTTTTTTTTCGAACCGGAGGTCAGATGGAGCCCTGTGGGTACCAGTGGGATTTCTACTGATAGAGCAGGGCAGCTAGTGAAAAGCTGTGTCAAACATTTGGACATGCTCTAGGGCACATCGCTATCTTCTTATCTTGTCTTTGCACTCAGTGAACTCACAGCCGCATACCCACATGCACCATCAGCCAGGGGAACATAAACACGACTCGTCTCCATGCAGGAGAAAGATGAGTGTCACTGATTAATATCTGCAGAATTAGTCATACTACGCAGAGGACATAACCTCTCTGGGGTAGTTAGTTGCTCAGGTTATTATTCTCAGTGGTAATAACAGTGCTTATAACTCTCTTAAATCACAAACTGCCTCACTGACATGCTAAATAATAAACTTCCAGGCCTACACCAGATAGCTAATATTGGACTTATAAAAATAAGTGATTCACATAACACAAAGGACTTAACAATGGTGTTCATAGGGCTACATAACCCCTACATAAGCCCTTTCTGACATACATAAACATCGATAGATGCTTAATTAAATGCTACATGACTCTTGCATAAGCCCTAAATGACAACGGACATAAACCTACTTCAACAAAAGCATACTGTATATAGAGTGATTAAGTGAACAAGCCTTAAGAATGGTGTTCATAGGGATACATGACCCCCACATAAGTCCTTTCTTACAACTGCCATAAACCTACACAGACATTTAAATAGGCTTAACTGAACACCACTTAACTGTGGTGTTCATAGGGCTACATGACTCCTCCTTGTTGTCAGAAATGGCTTATGTAAGGGTCTTGGAGACCCATGAACACCATTCTTAAGTGGTAAGGCTTCACTTAAGCCTCAGTAGTCAGTATAACAGTGGTTATAACTCTTTTGAACCACAAACCACTCCCACTGCAATGGCAAATAAGGACCTTCCAGATCTACATCAAACAGCTAATATTAGAACAGTAAAGTAAGTGATTCAGATAAAATCTGACTTAAATGCATTGTTCATAGGGCTACATAACCCCTACATATGCCTTTCTGACAACTGACATTAACATACACAAGTGTTTATACAGGCTTAAGTGAACATGACATGAGAATGGGGTTCATAGGGTTGCATGACTCCTATATAAGCCATTTCTATAAGGTGACATAAACATACATAAACATTAAAAGAGGCTTAAGTGAACATCACTTAAGTATGTTGTTTGTAGTGCTTCATGACTCCTGTATAAGCTCTATCATAAACTCAACAAAACATAAATATACAAGTATATAGAGTGTTTCAGGTAACACCTGCTCATAGGGCTTCATAACCCCTACATAAGAACATTTGTGACAAATGTAATGAACCTCCATAAACATCTATAGAGGCTGGAGTGAACATCACATTTAGAATGGTGTTTGTATGACTACATGACCCACACATAAGCCCCACGTACCTGACATAAACCACCACAAATGTTGACATAGGGCTGACATAAGACATAAGGCTGTTATGGCACTTTCTGGGCTGACTTTCATTAAAACATCATGGCAACTGACTTAGCATAGCTCTGTGTACTGTTGCTATGTCAGATTTACATAATGATAATCATTATAGCAATGTATTATGCCACAGCATTATGACACAGTTGTGTATATTTGTCCTGGCTCTTAAGTATAGTTTAATTTACGAGTTTTTTTAGTTATGAATAGTTATGACAATGCCATGACACCCTAATGATGAGGTTATGTATATTTTATCAAGCCAGTGATTTGGCTTAAATGGTTTACGTCATGTTATGACCAGAATGTGCCTCGGACGTACCAGAAGTGCACAGTTCAAGCTACGAAGTTAGTTATCATGCTGTTCTAATGTCAATTCGTTATAGTGTTATAATGTAATCTTATGTTATGTCACTTCACTCCGGTGTTGATGACGTTGCATTAGTGAAGTGATGAGACTTTATGATAGCTGAGGCCACTTGAAATTAGATTTGGTAAATGTTTATGTCATGGAGGGCTTATGTAGCCCTATGAACACCAACCTTATGTGATGTAACCAACTTCAAAGTGTGCCGCTTTCCCCACGAGAACCCATTTCCTCAGACATTGTTGTGAGCCGCTGTCATGAATGATGTACAGGCGCGCACCCTGTCCTCTGACCCCACATTACCAGTACATTAACCTTCTCAGAGATGCACCACTCCAGCCCTAAAACCCCTGACCCCGAGTCCCCTCTCCGGACTCCAGGGGGTCCCTCTGTTCCTCTCTGAACCCAGCATGGCCACTGCATTGTGTCTGCTGCCTCTTTGTGCATGTTTCTCGAAATACTCATCACGGACGCCATCAAGGCTCCCCCCCTCCAGTGGGAACACGCCACTCTGTGATTCCTCAGCATGAGATCTTTCTCAGTGGGACACATACAGACAGCGAGAGAGAGAGTACAACTCGAGTGGAGACTGCAGGTACACCTCATGCCTCCTAGCAGGCAAGCTGCAGCGTCCTGCTGCTGGAAATTAGTCGTTGGCTGGCCTCTCTTTTTGCTGGTGTCAGGCACGGGCCCCTGATGAGAGATTTGTTGATATGATAACTCAATTAGTCCTCCGGCTGCGAGACAGGGTGGCAAAGAGCCAGAGGGAGGCCCTGCTCCTGCTCCTGCGTCTGCTCCTGCTCCTTAACCTCTCCTCGGGGGATCAGAATTAGCACTGTAAATTGGTTAATTGGGCAGACATTAACTAGCTTTAGCAATAGAAGCATAACAAACTCAATACAGAGGTGGACCTGTCACTATGTACGGATGCCGGCTCACTTCAATGATCTCTTCTTACAGAGACGTCACGGCCATCTCATACATCTAGTTTAGCTCCTGATGGTGTTTAGCTCACTGTTTCTGTTTATGTAGGAAATCATTCTTTTTCTGCAAATTAACGTCAATGACATCTCTTTTTCAAGAATTGTAGATCTTTAACTGTCATATATATCGATATCTTGCCAGTAATAATAATAATAAGAAAGGTCGTATCTGCCTTGATCTTACTAAGCTCCAAATCATAAAATCACAAAACTGTCAGATCCTTATTGCCAGCGTTGATGTTAAACTGGTACGATTCATTATATTCGAGTGCCAACGTTTACACCCAAAGGTTTTTAAAGTGGTAAACAGGAAAATGTACCTCTATTTAACTATTTATCTAATAAGAATAGGATTCTTAAGTATATATATATTTATTTTTATCAAGAGAAGAGCTAAGAGAGAATATTTATAGCATGTTTCCAAAAGGGGATACAAACTTTTGAACTGGTGTTGATTTGTCATTTTATCTAGGCTTTTTGGCACATTTTGTTAAGTGGAATAATAAAGGAACTTCTGTGAATATTAACACCGTCAGTGTTTCGTTACTGTTTCATCTTGTTCATGTCGAATCAGACATTATTATTATTATTTTTTTTTTTTAGGTTTATTTCTTAACATTTTTATTCTCAGACACTCAGAATTCTGTTTTCGATACTCTGAGCCCCGCGTGCTTTTACCTCACTCACCAGAAATAATTTAATTAATCAATTTCGGCTTTGAATCTCCCTAACGCCTCTTTGTGCATGTCATTTGCATCACAAAATGTAAGCGTTCTGTTGCAGCCGAAGCCGCTAGAACTTTCGATTCCTTTCATTTGGCCAAGTCTGGATGAAATATGCAGGCATTGCGTAGGCTTCCCCATGGCTACTGAATACCAGCACTCATCACCACAGTGACTGCTGGATGGGAGCTCGTGGGCTCTCTTTAGAGCAAGAACATCTAAATCAGTCCTACGGAGTCTGTTTAATCCATCGCATAAACTCTGTGCATAATATCTGGGTCATTAGCTGGGTCGGTCGCTGGAGAAAAACATCTCATGTTTACTGGAACACATCGTTTAGACTGCTCTTACATTTCTACATTTATTCCTACTTTTATTGGAGGTTTACACAAATGTATTAATATACAATTTAATTGAATGCAATTATGTTATTTCATATTAAAACTCAATGATAACTTGAGTATATATATATATATATATATATATATATATATATATATATATATATATATATATATATATATATATATATA
>CM074917.1:2431174-2436221 GCA_037576815.1 Pangasius larnaudii
GTCCATGCATAATACATACAGTAAGTCCCTGTGTACGCTGTTGCTATAGAAACGAGAACATAATAGAACAAGTGCATTCATATACTGTAAATCTGTGATCTGCAGATGCACTATTGTCAGAGCGGCTGTTCTAGAAAATTAATCAACACCTTCACGCATTCAACAGTGCTGTGGGAAGAAAGATTAAATGTTGTGTCATTGAAATAATAATTTTAGGCCAAAAGGAAGAATAGTAGTGAAGTCATATGATCAAACGTGATCTGAGTAGCCGGTTAAATGTAACTTAAGCTCCGCCTCCTGCAAGTGCCTATGATTCCCACAGTTCATATTAAGATCCACAGCAACAAACGTGCTTTCCATCCCATAGAATTAAAGAATCGAGTTGCACATGGTAGAGTTTCTGTGATCTGAGATTGCGTCCCTGCAAAAAAAAAAAAACATACCCTCCAAAACCCCGTCATGGATCAAATGGATCAAAAGCTGCTCCATTAGCTTCCCTCGACCCATCACCTCAGCCTTATTGTGTCTGCACATTTAAATAGACATAAGCTCTTGCAGTTGTTCCCTCTGGCCTACAAAGAGCGTCTCTGCAGTAAATCTGATAAAGCACGACTGGCATTGTGGGACTGTTTCTCTGGGAAGTCCATTCATCCTACCACACTTCCAAGTCCTCGGTTTTCGCAGAGGTTTGGAATGCCAGCGTTAATCTCCAATCCGTCTTTTCTTCTTTGTCCCGAGTGGGGAAAAAAAAGACAGAGGAATTTAGGTGCACCAAAACAGATCCTTGTGAAACATTCGCAGGCCAAACCTGACACGCACACAATACAAAACCCAGTCAAAACTACAGCTCGTGTTAAAAAAATAATAAATAAATAAAACAGTCTTGCATTTCATCAAAGCCATATTGCTCTGATCCATTTGTTTGTTATCTCAATCCAGGATTTGGAAAGATACAAAGCTGATTAAGCAACAAAAGAATTTGGAAGATAAAGCACACTTAGCTAACAGGTTTAAGGTGGCTCTTTTACAGGCTAAAACTCATCCTCTTTCTTCTCACTCTAAATGCATATTTTAACCTCAGCAAATGACTCAACCAAGCAGAAAAAAGAGGAGGTTTTTTTTTAGGCTTGGAGGAGAAGCTCTGTAGCAGTCGAGTGTGAAGGTTTACCTTCTGATGTTAGAATGAGGAGGTGAGCTAACATCATCACAAATCCAAAAAGGACAAAGCTTCTCTGGATGCGAACTACATCCAGCATGTCTGTTAGGCGCAGCACTACACTGTGGGATACATTTGCATATCGGAACCTGATTGGCTCTTGTATTTGATGATGCAATAATACGTATTGTTCAACACTAATGCTACTGGGAAACAACCGCATGGTGGGTCAAAAGTGCAGCGTTTTGGTCACAGGGAAGTTTCTAAAAACTGAAAAATGCAGAGGATGTATTTGTTGGGCAGAAATAATAAGTTAGACTTACAATAATAAATCAGAAGTATTAGGTGGTCCATGCCGTGGATCTTAGGGCATGCATGTTCATTACAATCTCAAGTGTTTTTTTGTTTGTTTGTTTTTTACCTCCTGACCAATCAGATCGCAAGTTCGGCGCCAAGGCCAAAAGTGCAGGAGAAAAACCTGTTAGTGAGTGAATACAAGGAGACTTGACAGTCTACAAATGGGTTGCAGATGGTGTAAAGCAAACTATCCAAAGAAAGAATCATCCGTTCTCAAGTTCTGAGTCTGTGGACCTGATATGCTGTAGCAAACATATCACAAAATGACAGCTGAAAGGATTTAAAACCTGTTCAGCCTGTACCAAAGAAGTCTCAAGGTATTTATGCATTCATGCAAAAATGATATATTAGGGTTTGCACAACGATTAAACTATTCATTTTTACTAGTCGGCCAGTAATTAAAAAAGTAGTCGACTAATCATGTTCTCTAGTTTAAACAAAAACTGATTCATGACATTACTTTGTTTGGGCGATTTTATTAGTGTAGGTAAATTCTCATAAAGAACAGAAAAGAACACGTCAAACAGCCATAACCAGGTTAAAATGATATTTCCAGCTTTTATTTATGACAAATAAATCAGAGCAATACATTTTGCAGAATAATAAATCTGTGTGTCTTATGTTACATTAAGGATGTGATGTCTACAGCAGCGTCTGGGAGGTTTTTCCAGATTGATAATGACCCAGGAGTTAAACAGAGAAACAACAGGGATTCAGAGAGATTCAAGGGTGTGCTGAACATGCCTGCAGTATGAGAAATGGATGAGGATTAAAGAATTGAGATGATTACAGCTAAGAGAGGTGTGTGTGTGTGTGTGTTGGAAGAGTTGGAGATTGGCATGTATATAAAAGTAGTGGGATATGGAGAAATATTAATCTGGCTTTAGAGTGAGAAGGACCTTACGAAATGACTCGTGCAAACAGAGCTTATGGAAAGCAAAAGCGTCTGAGAAAGCCCTGCTTTTTCTTACATTTCTTCTGCTCAAGCAGTAAGCTCTTTTTTTTCTAAAAACAACCCTACAGCCCTACTTCTCCATCCAGCAAAGTGAACATGACAGACATCACAAAATCAGGAAATCACAAAACAGGAAAACCAAACCAGAGTCAAAACCATTGAACGAACATAGTTGAGCAGATACTGCGCTGTGAGTGAGTGTATGGAGTGTGTTTAAATAGGTGAAGTAGTGATTGAGTCCAGGTGTGTGAGTGATCAGTAATCAGATGACTGCGAACGTCACACTGAATGTGGTGTGTGGCTGTTGTAGTCCAGGGAGTCCATGTTCGTAGTTCGTGGTGTAGTCTGGGAGATGGAGTTTGACACAGATTCAGGCATAGACGTGACATTTAAACAGTAATAAAGTGTAAACTTACCCCACCAGCAGTTATAACCATTCAGTCCGTGATGATTAAAAACATACATATTGTCACAACTGTTACCTATAAAAAGTGATTTCCTGTTGATTTGTTTTGAAAGGTTAGTAAGTCTTGCATCCAAATGCTGCATAGTGTGCCAAAACTTTTGACACAAGTCTTAGTTTATGCTCAGCATTCAGCTGAAGCTGTAAGCTGTAAAGCTTTCCAGCATCGGAAAGTCAGACAGAGGGGTCTCTGGTTTCTCTGTAACCCTACAAGCTGCAGTTTTCGTCTTATTAAATTCCATGACATTAAGTATAACAATAAATGGATAAAAAAGTATGGTGTGTCATTCTTTAATGACTAACAGGTTGTATTTATTGGCAAGTTGCTGTGGTATAAGAGGAGTAAAACACTTCCTGATGTGCTGTTACAGGAAAATAATCAGGGTTGATTATTTTCCTACCACAGCGTGATTACTAAGGGATTTATTCCTATTTATATCTTTTAGCATGGAGAAAAAGAGACGTAATTCAGCTAGTTTATCCCAAGCATTTTTCCTTGTTAGCCTATTTCCATGCCATGTAATATGGCTTCTCTCATTTAATTTTGCTGTCTATGACCTTGTGATGTGCTAATAAAACACACTCACACGCAGGTCCTCTCGCTTCAGCCTCCCCAGTGTTAGAGTAATGGAGACAAATTCACCAGGAAAAAAGGCCGCTAATCTGAGAATATTGGCAGGAGTGAGAGGGCTGAGGGTTTTAGGAGGAGCTGCTGAAGCTCATCTCCTCACCTGCAGCTCCTCGGCAGGGTGTAAACTTTCATGTGGAGTTTCATTAAAATGCCCACATGGCCCTAAAAGCTGTGTTTTGCACCAAATCGAGCTCTCCGAGCATACAGAGCTGACACACACACACACACACACACACACACACACACACACACACACACACACACACTTGGACAGTTTTCTACAGGAAAATATCTATGTCACTATATATACATTATATATATATATATATATATATATATATACACAGTATATATGCAATGTGGTTAAATGCAATGGATACTCTCTATGGCCAAAAGTTTGTGGACACCTGATCATCACACCAATATGTGTTTGTTGAACATCCCATTCCAGATTTATTCCCCTTTACTGTTATAATAAGCTCCACTCTTCTGGGAAGGCTTTCCACTAGATTTTGAAGCGCGGCTATGGGCATCTGTGATCATTCAGCCACAAGAGCATTAATGAGGTCAGGCGCTGATGTTCATCCCAAACATGTTCAGTGGGGTTGAGGTCAGGGCTCTGTGCAGGACACTCGAGTTGTTCCTCCATCAACCTTGGCAAAGTATTTCTTCATGGAGCTCGCTTTGTGCACAGGGGCATTGTCATGCTGGAACAGGTTTGGGCCTCTTAGATCCAGTGAAGGGAAATTGTAAAGCTACAGCATACAAAGACATTCCACTGTATACAATTGTGTGCTTCCAACTTTGGTTACGGTTTGGGGAAGAGCCACATACAGTATGTGTGTGATAGGCAGGTGTTCACATACTTTTGGCTATATAGTATATAGTAACATTTAAGTAATAGTTTGGTGAAAATTGGAATGCATGTAATATTCTCCTTAGCCCAAGTGTAGTCAATCAGCTAAGATGTGCTCAGTGCAAGATTTAGTACATTATGTCTCAGAGACTGTACACTCTTTGTTCTTTGGGTGGTTAATGGTTAAATGTATCTAAAGGAGTTTATATTTTAAAAAAATTCTAAAAGGAACAAAACAAAGCTATCTCAGATCCTGGTCCTGTTTTTTTTTTTTTTTTTTTGGTGGTCTTTTGTTGTTGATGGATGTGTTAGAGGGGGTCAGTTAGTGTTTGTACACCTACAAATTGGGTGGAACTCATAAAGTGGCTAATAAGCATAGCTAGATGGAAGATGTACCTATTAAACTGGCAATTTATTATAGGTGTACAGGTGCATGTATGTACAAAGCATAAGCAAATTGTTTTGGATTAAAAAAAAAAAAAGATTATTAGTCTATTTCATAGAAATGCTCAGTGTCCAAACCTCTTCAGTCTCTTTAATATTCATTGTATTCATCGTTCGCTGCTCAGCTGTGTAATGTACACATTTAGCAGGACTTTGCTCCGTTGGCCTCGCCTCGCTCCCTCGCT
>CM074917.1:2465131-2476408 GCA_037576815.1 Pangasius larnaudii
GGTGATCTGTGATTGGTCATTGGGAACAATGGTGATCAATGATTGGTCATTGAGAACAATGGTGATCAGTGATTGGTTGCCTGGAACAATAGAGATTGTCGTTGGTTTGTGTTTTGTTTCAGGAAGGGAATTACCCAGTTGTGGCAATGATGAGTTAGCTTGAGGCTTCATCCAACTTTATTTACTAGTGACTGTGTAAACATTGTTTGCTTTTTCTACAGTCAATACAAGTGTTGAGTTGTAAGAAAGTCATCCAGAGTCCAGCTTTTATACTACAGAAAACATACTTTCACTTAGCTTTAGCATTCAGCTAATTTGTACAGTCAGAGTTATTATCATGCAAGCTAACGTGCGAGGTCACGAATAACGCTGTTGTTAGCCTTAGCTAATGTTTTCCCACATTTTTTGAAATTTTTTTAAAATGTTAAACTTTAACTTGAGTAAAGAATTTGAATCTGTACTGCCTGGCAGTCACTGAGAGGCTAAATCTCTCTACACACTTCCTGAAAAGTGGATGAGACGGACTCGAGTGTCTATCCTCGAGACTTTGGATGCTAATCCTGACACGCACCATCTGCATTTTTCCGTTTACTCTACATGTTTAAGCACATTTGCAAAGCATTTATCACTTCAATGTAAACCAATTTGGCTGTAAGGGCCTTGGGGCACAGAGAAGCAGAAAGGAAAAGCCCAGACATAGCAGAACTCAGTGGGAGACGTGCAGCGAGCACTACTGATAGCAGAAAAAAAGAATCGTGTCCAGAAGCTATGCTTTTCATTCTGCAGGATAAGCAGCCCAAACCTGCATCGCCAAAGTGTTGAGTCACAGAATCTTTACAATCGTGCTCAGAGCCTAAATCCTGCTGTACACGGCAGACACACGTAAACTCCCATTAGTGTAGCGATGTAAAGATGAGTGTCTTCCTCTGATGTCCTCTTTAACACTGTGTGTGAAACTTTTATCATCTACAAGGCAGACGTGTCCTGTGACAAACGTTATTACCTCCAGCATTAAGACGATATCAGGACCTTGGCGGCTCTAGACGTCTTTTGAATGGGACATTAGGAGGGAATGATCCTAGTTTAGGTGAAGGCACTTCTCATCTTTAAAGCGTGTGCTGTCATTTCATGAGAAAATGGCTTTTAAGAAGTTTTTTATAAGATTGCTTTTCATCTCCCGAGCACAGAATGAGGTGTTTCCTCTCACCAATGAGACGTGAAATGCTGTTTTTGTCCAAAGTAAGTGTCTTTTGTGTAATTTTTGCCAGATGCAGCAGGTGCGCTGTCATTTTAAAGCGAATGCTGATGCTAATGATGATTTACATGATACAGGTTATGACTTGTGGACTGGGCTGATAAAAAAAAAATCGAATTTTTGTTTGTTAACAAAAAAAAATGCTTTTCATATTCTTTCTTTCTTTATTTCATTCATATTTTATCCTTTTTTTCCATCTTTACTTTATTCCCTCTACTTCCTTGATTGTTTCTCTCACTTCCTTCTTTCTCTTTATTTTTCCTTAACAATTCCTTACTCTGCTTGCCTCCTTTATTCCTTTAGTTTTCTCTCCTTTCACCTGTATTTCCTTTCTGTACTTTACTTTTTCTTTCACCTATGGTTTATTATCTCAGTTATATACACATACATTTTCATCTTTATTATTATTATTATTATTATTATTATTATTATTATTATTATTCCTTTTCCATTATTTAAATGTTATGACTATCATTATTCCATGCTGTTTATGATCTGTGAAAGGTGTGATTAAATTAAATGCTATATTATTATTATTATTATTATTATTATTATTATTATTATTATTATTATTATTATTACTTCTTACCTTTTGCTTGGTTCCATTTCCTTTCCTAATAAGCCAGTTCTTCCTTTTAATTTTTCCTTATGCCTTATTCATTATTTCATTTTCTTCACATCCAGTTAGTTCCTAACTTTTTCAACTTACACCTTGCTTCTTTTACTTTTTCTACGTTTTTCTTCCCTTTTAATTTTCTTCCTTGGGCCTTTATTTCCTTTGCTACTTTTTCTTTCTCCTTACCTTCATGTGTCCAATCAGTTTGAATCCCCACGCGCAGTGTTCCTGGGATAGGCGGCAACTTACTGATTTTGGTAACACACCCTTCACTGGGGTTAAAATGGATATCTCCGAGCAAGCAATCAGATGTATAGGAGTGTTTTATAACAACAGGATGCATCTTGTTACTGCTCTAGCACAGGGTGATTTCAGAAACAGAGACATCAGAGCGAATGAGGCTGAATGAAAGCACGTCTTCCTTTATGGGCTGCCATTGAAGAAGTTAAAACATTTAAATGTATGTAAAGCCCAGCACAAACACATATTTACATCACGAGCAGGAAGAAATGAAAATGTCATGTGTCATTAAGTTCTTCTGCAGCACCTTCAAATGTTCCTTTCAAAACGGAGAAACCATTCTATGTACAAAAAAAAATGAAGCAAAGGGAAAATGAGAGAGCAAAAAATAAAGGGAAATATTTACTACATCCTCCTCAAACTGCGTTTTCCAATGAACCGGTAAACTCGGGGCTAGGTGTCATTCCATTTAATGACAGGATGCTATTGTGTTTCTTAATGTCACTACACATTTTCACGCGACATTGCACAACATGAGAACAAACGACAACAATGATCCTTTGGAATACAGAAACAATGCATACATTGTGTTAACTGGGGCAAAAAGCATCAAGTCTAGTTATGCTGGTACCATTATTTTCATTCTCTGGTGTTATACACCCACTTCCTGGTAGATGAATCTGGAACCTTTCCCAAAATTCCAAGTTCTTATTCCTGCAATTACACAAGACTGTGCCATCAAGAGAAACACAAGCTTGACATCTGCCATCTTGAGAACTATATGCCATCTTAAGACCCAAAAGCTCTACTTTTGTCAACCTTAAAACCAAAACCTCCTCCTCATCCCATCATGAAACCCAACAAGCTCTACTCCTGCCATCCTGAGAACTACAAGCTCTACTCCTGCCATCCTGAGACCAAAAAGCTCTACTCCAGTCATCCTGAGACCAAAAAGCTCTACTCCTGCAATCCTAAAACCCACAAGCTTCTACTCCCACCATCCTGTCAAGCTCTAAAACAGGCCATATATCATAAGATCTACTCTTTCATCCTGAGACCCACAAGCACTATTCCTGACATCCTGACATCCTGAGATCTACAAGCTCTCCTCCTGCCACCCTGAGACCAACAAGCTCTATTCCTGCCATCCTGAAACCCAACAAGCTTTAGTCCTGCCATCCTCAGATCAATCAAATACTACTCCTGCTATGCTGAGACCCAACAAGCTCTACATCCTGAGACCAAAAAGCTCTACTTTTTTCATTCTGAGACCAAAAAGCTCTATTCCTTCAATCCTAAAGCCCACAAGGCTGAGGCTGAGGCTGTCAAGCTCTAATCCGACCATATATACTGTAGGTTCTCAAGATCTACTCTTTCATCCTGATACCTGACATCCTGAGATCTACAAGCTCTCCTTCTCTCATCCTGAGACCCAAAAGCTCTACTCCTGCCATTCTGAGACCCAAAAAGTTCTAGTACTGCCATCCTAAAGCCCATAAGGTCCTATGCCTGCTATCTTGAGGACTTCAAGCCATACCAAGGCCCACAAGCCCTGCTCCTACTTTATTGTTGGCTGTGACGAAGAGTGATAACTAGTCTTTATTGCTAGCTACTAACTTATTTTCCATATATGTTAGACTGCCAAAGGAGGATGGGTTCCTCTAATCATAGTCACACTTAGCTCACCCTTGTCTCTTATATTTGAGGTTAAGCACTGGTGATGTCTGCAAGTATATGTATTATAACAAGCACTACAAAATAAGATTCTACTGTAAGAGGGGATTAAATGAAAGTATGGGATTGAACACATATTGAGGTGGGATTAAAAGACAAACATACAGAATGCCACTGGGGAAATTGTGGGCCTTTATTTGCACAAACAGTCCTCGCACAAAACTTTTAGAATAGCACCAAGGAAAGAACACGTTAAGTATTTATTTTATTATGTAGTAGACACACCCATTAGCACCTCTAACCACACCCACTTGGACGTATGCTGTCCAATCCAGTCTGCAGAAGTACCTTTCTCTATCTAATGAGAGAAGTTTAAAAAGAAGCCGCTTGCCTTTAAACACACCCATGTGACAAAATTTAGAAGTGGATGCATTGTGTTCATGAGCAAACCAGCAAATGGTGGCAGAGGCACATAAAGCGCAGTTGCTCCCTTGCATCATGAAACATTATTTAGACATTATCTTACAAAATAAAAAAAGGAAACGTTGTGGTGATTAGCAAAAAAGTTTAGAATCTTTATAAATGTTTTTGTTATTAGCATGATTAACTAAATCTGATATTTAAAAATACTCAAAAAACTGTAATGAAAGTACTGTAATCAAAAAACAAGCACCTGGTAAGACTACAAATGCAGCATATTCTCATATATTAGTATAAATCTACTTTACTAGCTAATCAAGTTACTGATCACTATATGATTTGTTCTAAAAAGGAATTTGTCCCCACAATGTCCTTCTTATTTCAAAACACACATACTCGCCTTAGAGTGGTTCATATCATCACAAGACCACCATTTATACAGTAAGTCTGTATAATAAGCCTGTATTAAAAAGTAATCATACAATTCAAATGAGAATTTTATCATCATCTGAATCACTAACACACAACTCCGCCTTCAAACCTTAGGCCACGCCCATACCTGAGTCTGAATCTTGAGTACAGTGATGTCAAACTGCGTGCTGAGGAAGAAAGTGATTCGACTGGTATGAATGTTTCCATGACATGACGTCCCTTTGAACTATTAATCTGTGTGATACAGGGGTGTGTGTGTGTGTGTGTGTGTGTGTGTGTGTTTTCAGTGGTGTGTGTTGAAGCATTTGTTCTTGGCACAGAGCTCTTCCACTTCTCTCATAAGGCGTAAACACATCTCTTCCTGCCAGGGCAGAGCCACACACTGCACTGCTATTGGCAGACCCACACCACCTCGTATGGCCTGTAACACACACACACACACACACACAGCACAGTTACTGTACAATACCATGAATATGGTTTACTAGTTCATGATGATGGCATGTGAAAGTTGAGACTACAGGTGTACAGATGAGGAGATGAGAGATGGACAAACTAAAGGACTAAAGCACCGCTGCATCGCTCTCTTTAAGTAGATAGATTGATAGATAGCACCACTATCATCAGGTAGTCGAACTGCATTGTGGGTATCGTAGGACAGTCAGCAAGTTCGTTCACTAAAAATATTGCCCTGGCACTTTGCTAATCAAGCTTCTGGGGAAGTTTGAGGTAATTAAGAAATGGTATGATCCATTGTAGGGGTGTTTGAAAGTGTCAGTTACGGTGTGGTTTTTGGCCTGACGAGACAGAAGTACATTAACGTTTACTGTTCAGTTATTTAGGACTTGTAATTGTGTAATTAGAATGTGTCGAATGTGAATGTGCATCGAATCCCTGGTTAAGAGTTTGAGGTCTAAGTGGTCAGACCTCCCCCGAACCTCATATACTGTACAATCCCTTATGATTAGCATGTACTGTAGTTTCCAGACAAAAACTACAGACCTGTACCTGTTAGAAAAAGGAGAAGTGCTGCCTTCTTGTGGCAGGATTCAGAGTTTTACTGGCTGTGAAATGACACTTGGTCATTAAAACTATGATTTTTAAAACCACATGCATCATCTGAACTGTAAAACAACAAAATAAATGATCCTTTTAAATTAATTTCCCAATCTACTCTCAGCTTTTCTTCTGTGTATTATCATCTCCAAGCCAAACCCTCCTTTTGTCTCCTTTCTATAATTAGCTAATGAAAAATCACAGACTGGGTTGTGTGCTATTTTGTTGTTGTTGTTGTTGTTGTTGTTGTCACACATTAAATAACAAAATGACATTAAATAATGATTCAGCAAATTTCAAGTTTAATTCCACAACATGTTCCAAGAGCCTGATTTTAAAGAGCCTTTTTGTATTGACATGATATTGAAATGATGTTATTATAAAAAATAAAGGAGGTCCTGAGATCAATTAAGAAGCATTTTAAATATTATAAACAAGTTGCTTCGTCTCTTACACTACTGGAAACAATTAATGAATGACATGAATATAAATGTTTTGAGGTGACTTTAATGGCTTATAACCTGTATCTCTGTGTGTCATGTTCACCTTGACAAAGAGCTTGTCCCAGACATCTCCGAAGTTCCCTCTGTAGTGTTTCAGCTGATCCTCATCCTCGGCCGTGACCTCGGTGACAGGAACGGCTCCAACAGGGAAGTTGAGCACGTTGTACAGAGCGGTGTAACTCAGAGGACCTGAACACAATGGCACAAGCATTACACAAGGTTAGCCCCGCCCACTTTACATGTAGGTCATTAATGGAAGGTCATTAATCAATCGCACTTTGTATAACATTATATACATTAAATAACAAAAATGGCTATATAATATAGATAGCAGGTAGGTTATGAATGTTTTTTTTTTTCAGAATTTAGAAGCTGGCTAAGGGCAAGAGGGAAGGTTTAAGCCTGAAAGTAAATAAATACGCATTCACAGTTGGTGTGAACATCCCATTCCAGATTTATTCCCCCTTTGCTGTTATAATAAGATTTTGGGGTTTGGCTGTGGGGATTTGTGTTAGTGAGATCAAGTACTGATGTTGGTGAGGAGGTCTGGGGATCAGTCGGTGTTCCAGTTCATCTCAAAGGTGTTCAGCGGGGTTGAGGTCAGGGCTCTGTGCAGGACGCTCGAGTTCTTCCACTCCACCCTTAACACACCATGTCTTCATGGAGCTCGCTTTTGTGCACAGGAGCATCGTCATGCTGGAACAGGTTTGGGCCTCTTAAATTTCCCAGTGTAGGAAATTGTAAAGCTACAGCATACAAAGACATTCTGCTCAATTGCGTGATTCTAACTTTGCAGTAACAGTTTGGGGAAGAACCACATATGGGTGTGATGGTCAGGTGTGCACATACTTTTGGCCGTATAGTGTATCTATGCATACGAAATCTCTTGATGCTTCTAATTTGGTTTGTGGGTAGGTACACAGTACGCAGTGTATCACATGTAAGTATCATTTGTTGCATTAAACCTGTTAAAAATCCTTTGAAGAATCGTCTATCCTTACTTCTTCCACCCAAAGACTAAGATTATTTGCTATAAAGGCAGTACAAAGTGAGGGTGAGGCACTAAAAATTAGTATACAGAACAGCGAAATATTTAAAAGCAATACTTATATCTATGAATTATTTATAGTGATGCTCTGAGATTCGGTCCTGCTTCCTTTATGTATCCCTTCCAACGTAACACAGCATCTGTTTAAAACAAAATAAGACAGAAATCGGTACGTTACCGCTTAGTTTTCCGGTGTAGTTGAAGCTGTAGGCTGGTCCCAGCATGGGGCAGAGCAGAACATCCAGCTCCAGCTTCCTCCACTCAGCCAACGTCTCATGGATATAATCCTACAAACATGAACAAAAAAAGCTCTAATGTTACTCAAATCGTGATTTAAATAACAGTCAAGCGATGTGCAAACGTCAATAAATACATTCACACACATACCTCAACCTCTTTGTGCTGTTTCCAGAGATCTGCCGGAGAGCTACAGAGCAGAGGAGGAAACACACACGGGGAAAGATTCAGTACGTCACACACTGTGGCGTTTGTCAAAGGCATTGTGCCTCGTTTGTGTAGAAACACCCGCTTCCATAAGAGCACGTCAACATCACTGAGAAAAGATTTATCCCTAATGAATAGATTTATCCCTAATGAGGCTGTAGGATTCAGCTACTTGTTAGCTACATTATCCTCGCATGGCTCCCGCGCAAAACTAAACAAGCAAACCTCACACCCCAAACACACTTTTACATTTTAGTGAACATTGTGTGCGATTTCGGTCTTCTGTCTGAACTGTTCCTAGGACGACAGTCCCAGGTAGAGTAAGTGTTTCACTCTTACCTGACTCCACAGGTGGCGTGTATAGCTGCGGCCATGCGTGGATACTGAGGCAAAAGACCAGAAATATCTACTTTTACTACAAGCACAATCTAAAAACACGTCTAAAGAAATACGTCTAAGTCGTTATTGCGTCGAATGATTTTAAACAGGGTTAGAATGACGTTTAAGAAAAGTCCACGCCTTTCAATAATCTTACCACTTATAGTTCACGATTGTCAACGATACAGATAAGCAAACAATCTCATGAGCTACCTCATCATTATATAAAGAAAAGGAAGGCGATTTAAAGTTGTTTTTCAACCTGAAATGTGCAATACAGACCAAACGTTTTAAGCAATACAAACTTTGTAAAAAAAAATAAATAAATAAATAAATCAATTTAAAAAATCAGCATTAATATGATCTTTTTTTTAAAGATAACTGGAATACTATAATATATTACTATGTTTATTAGCATAGATTAAAAAGGTTTATTCTTGTATAAAATACTTAGGATAATCTGACAGCCAAATAATTACTCAATATATTTTGCATTTTTTGCAATAAAGTTTGGAATTTTATTGCAATCATACACACCAGATTCTCTGGTTACGATACAAGGCTGCTGTTACTGTACTAGTTGCAGCATGGTGGAAATTGTTGCGTGGTAGATTATGTGCTGCGGATGATTTATAAAGAATTTCGAAAATCATGTGCAAAGTAGAAAACAATATTAAAATGGCAGCATTGAGATCGCAAATTATTTATCGTAAATAAATATACATATCAAAGTGCTACAGAAAATAAATATTAATAATAAATAATAAAATAATAAAAAAGAAATTGTAAAAAAAAAAATAATAATAATAATAATAATAATAATTTAAGAATATAATAACAACAAAAACAACACAACAAAATGCGATATAGAACATTTAAAGAAAGTATTGATGATGATTGGCTGAGAAAGTTTAGTTTAGAAAGTTGTTGTAGAAAAAAGTAAAAACAAAAGAAGCACATAGTTTAATTAATAAATAAATAAATAACGGAGATGCAAGTACAATCTGTTTTATGTAATCAGTACTAACATGCATGCATTATAACATGATATAAATGTGGTCATAGATCATCATAAATATGGAAAGTGTTAACGTTATTTTTAAATCCTCATTATTAGTCCCTACGTTATCAGTCCCATTTACAACCAAAGTGCCAGTAATCAGTAAGGGTGTCATCGATTATTACTGATGTGTAAAAAAAAAAAATAATAATAATATTTTTAAACTGACGCAGGAATAATTTCATAGGATAGCAAGGTGATTTGACATGGCAATCATCAAATATCGACTCGTTGCCTCATGAATCGAAGTTGTATCCTATTGTGCGGAAGCCTGAGGTTCGCTGCACTTCAGAGTAAATGAACCGTCTGAACTCACAATGGGTCTAAGGAGCAGAGAGATCATCTTCTTCATAAACTTGGGAAGACCCCAGCGTGAGGCCTGATGCTGCAGACCCGGATCGACGGGGCCTTCCTTACTGAAAACACACAGCATTCCCGAAGTTAACAGGAGTCACATTTCTGCAAACACTAACCATAAAATGAGATTTGACTCACAAGTGCTTTAGAAGGGTGACGGCTCCATCTGCAAGGCCTCCCCTCGCGACAAACTCATGGAAGGCGGTGAATGTTCGAGGAAGACTGAATGGAATTAGCTACAGAGTAGAGAAAGGAAGATACATGTATGTGAATGATACTGTGTATGTGTGTGTGCCGGCCTGGAAAACTATTCATATGATGAAATTTTGACATTTTCAGAAAACTGGAGTTCTGAACTTTATGGCCAGAAGTATGTGGACACCTGATGATCACACCTATATCTGGTTCTTCTACAAACTGTTGCCACAAAGTTGGAAGCACACAATTGTATAGAATGTCTTTGTATGCTGTAGAATTACAGTTTCACTTCACTGGAACTAAGAGGCTCAAACCTGTTCCAGCATGACGATGCCCCTGTGCACAGAGCGAGCTCCATGAAGACATGGTATGTGAAGGTTGGAGTGGAAGAACTCGAGTGTGATTGGTTTAAAACTTGGCGTAATATTACAGAAATCCGTTGTTGTGATGCAGCCACAGTTCCGATTTTAGAAACTATCCATTCTATAATTTCAAAAGTTCATATCTTGATCGTTTCCTCAGCTATGTCTCTTTTATTGGTTTTTGAATATTTTGACCTTGGATTATGGATTTTTAGCTTTGACAAAGAATGATGAATGGATTTGCATTTGATAACCAATTTTGCATCTGATCTGACCTCAATGATATGGGACATGTGAGTCCCAATGATATACATGAGGCTCGAGCACGGATACCGTGTGTCCTGCTTTTTCCAGGAGCTCTTTGGTCTCTCGTAGAGCTCTGCTCATGCTTGGGGAAGGCTGATGGTACCCGTCATTCTCATAGTATCCAATCCTCAGGAGCTCAGAGCTTTCATACACCTGTTCAAAAAGAAATGTGACTGAGTCCCACTGAGACATGATACACTACGCTGCTGTACTGAAGCAGACTGCGTTCGGTACCTGCTGGTTGAATGGTATCGGAGGAACCGTAGGGTCCAGAGCGAACATGTCTGGGCAGAGTAAAGCTCTCATACACAGAGCCAGACTCTCCACATCACGGGCCATGGGGCCAACAGCCGACAGGGCTGGAAACAAACACGTTTATTCCAAAGACGTTGTAATTTAATGGTCACATTTGTTAGCTACTACTCTCCAAATGTATAGGAACTGATTTGGTGGAGCTGTGATTTACCTGTCTTCACACCTTTTACACATGAAGAGAGTCCATGCACGCTGCATGCGAAGAAAAAGTTTGAAAGAACTGCTTACATCCAAACATCACTATAGTGTTATGAATTTCTATGAATCATGTTCTCTTAATGCATTTTTGACTGGCTAGTGTAAATGTTGACAGGCTACTGAATTGGCAGAGCAAAAATCCACAGTGGCTAGTGAGCAATAACATTAATAGTCCTGAGTTCTGAGCCCTGAATTCAAATGGTTGAGCAGTTAGGCCCTTTATATATTTGTTAAATCTATGGTTCTATGGTCACCTCCTGAATTTAATAATACAGAGAACATGTCCTTATGCATGAAATATAAAACACCTTATCCTGTTGCTTGTGGGTTTTAAGGCGCAGATGCCACAGAAGGCTGCTGGGATGCGGATGCTTCCTCCGATGTCGGTTCCCAGACCCAGAATAGATCCTCCTCC
>CM074917.1:2476508-2486942 GCA_037576815.1 Pangasius larnaudii
AGAGTATGCCAATTCCAGATGTGCAAATATCTTTTTGCACAGATTTTTATCAGATACTGTTGCCAAGCAACAGTAAGAAAAACAACAAGGCAGAAGTCTAGTGTAATCGTTACTTAATAACAAGCAGCTCCTCCATTTTCTCCCCAAACAAATAGACCGCAGCTTACTATTGGCTCACAAGACTAAGGTTCATGAAATCACATAGATGAAGATACAGGGTGAAACAAAAGGACCCACTACCAGAAGTATATTTGCATAGTTCACATCCAGCATCCTTTTTCTTTTCAGTCAATTTTTCACATATCTCCTGTATCACTGTAGCAAGCAGGAAGAAAAAAAATTTGCCAATGCTACGGCTAAACCATAGATGTTGACGTCTTTGTAGTTCTGAATGATTCCTATGAAACTAAAATATCAGACATAATCTTTCTTAACACAATAAATCACTTTCTAAACATTTCAGGGTCTATTTTCAACTGCTCTCCTCCGGGCGGATTTAAAGGAAAAATGAACGAGACGGAATACAAACGGGAGTGTGTGCTAATTATCAGCGATTTCTTGAGCTGAAACAGCTGTGGCTTTCAATCTGATGTCATTCTCTCAATGTGAGATAAAAGACACCGTAGCCGAGTTGAAAAAAAAAAGGGATTTAGCCGAACACCTAACTTTTTTTTTTTTGCTAGCATCTGTATCAAGATTATGAGTTACAGATGTTAAAGAGCGTCCAAATGGAGTGTTATATTTCACAGATTGAGGTTTCGGACTTGCGTCCTGCCTTCACTAAGCACACTACACACACGGAGTGTGTGACAGTGTGTTCTGTAGAGTGTTTCTTACTTGAGGAGACCCTGTGGGATGTTGGTTTTGATGAAGGGGATTGCACCCTGCTTCTTCAGTACTGAGACCACCACACTGTCCTTAACGGCAGGAGCATCCAGCTTAGTCAACACGCCACAGGAAGAGTCGTAGCCCTTAAGACACATGCACACACACAGAATTATTCACACATGTAATTCCTCACGTGGGACTCTTTTTTTTCATTATTGCATCATGTTACATGAAACACACACATTTACTGAAAATGTATAGTTGTCTATGGGTTCTTGTGTCTAACTGTGTGTTATTTCATCCACTGTGATCCTGGAAAGATGATATTTCATCACACTGTATATGTGTAGATGGATTTTTCATGGATTTTTTGTGGCAGGAATTCAGGCAAACAGCCAAAATCTGAGGCAATCATGAGCTTGAAGATCACATGGAAAAAAATCACATGGTCTTTTTCTAATCTTCAGCTGTCCAGTTTGGGTGAGTCTGTGCCCATGATAGCCTCAGATTCTTGTTCTTAGCTGACAGAAGTGGAACCTGATGAGGTCTTCAATTCAAGGTTGGATGTGTTGTGCATTCTGAGATGCTTTTCTGCTCACCACGGTAGTAAAGAGTGCTTATTTGGAGTTACTTCCTCTCAGCTCGGACCTGTCCGGTTATTCTCCTCTGATCTCGCTCTCGTCAACGAGGTGTTTCAGCCTGCAGACCCTCCACTCACATTTTGTTTTTTTTTGTTTTTTTTGTTTTTCCCACCATTCTGTGTAAACTCTAGAGATTGTTGTGTGTGAAATTCCCAGGAGATCAGCAGTTTCTGAAATACTCAAACCAGCCCATCTGGAAATGGGAATTTTACCCAAAACACACTGAACAGAGATCAGCCGAGCGAAGAGGAGCTGTGTGGCAATGAGGCTGGTGTTTAAATGCAGCGAATGATTATTTTTCCATGAAGAGATTCGATTGAAAGTGTAGAGGAAGGTGGTGCATTTGCTTGCGATAGCTTGTCATATCAGGATAATATTAAATCAGGCTAAGATCAATTCAAATGTCATACTATAGAGATGAGATCAGAGTGGAGTAACTGTGGACTCTGTTGTCTGACATATTAATTTATAATGTAAATACTGTGTATGATGATCTAATGTATCCTGATGTATTTTCCTGAATAAAAGATATTATTATTAAACATAAAATGACTGCTGGGTATTGTTATACATAGTTTTATTATTTATTCATGTGTATTTTTTTTAGTACATATTAAAATAAATGTAAATTAAATGTAAACTGCGTTTTAGACAGTCAGTGTTTTGTCTTTCCGTGGAATTGGAATAGAAGCTTGAAATGCAATGATCTCCCTTTTCACTTTTGGGCGGAAAACCAAAACGTTAAACTCCTATAACTTTACCTGTCATTCAGAAACATGCGAAAGAGAAACATACTTCGGTTTAGGAACGTTTCTAGCTTTCAAACCTTTATGTTGAATTTGTGAAAATGTCACAATTCAACCATGTGATCGCTGAAGTTGACTGCACTAATTCCAGTCCTCTTTATCATATCTGGTTAACTGTACAGTTGGGTCACCCTTTACCAGAGTGTGTTGCATAAATAAACACACCCTCTCTGGTTTTGTTACTCCAACACGACAGATAAATCTGATGTTAAACTTTAACCCGAATTGACGTAGTGTTCACCCAGGACACACCACCCGTTAATGATCCTTCCGCAGGTTCACCTACGGAAACCTCGTTACGACTTTTACTTCCTCTAGATAGTCAAGTGTGATCGACTTCGCTGCAATTGGGCCAATGCTAATGTTATGGACTTTTTTTCCTCTTCTCCAATCTCCACCCTGGTCACTCCCACATGTCGCCAACTTATTTTGATCATTGGTTCTGTGTGTATGTATATATAGTCTGTTTGTCTTTGTAAAATTATAAATGTTGTGCGTCTTAGTCTGTAACGTTCTCATTTTCTGTCCTTTTGCTTTGTGTTCATGAAAATGGACTTGCTGTTTTTCTAGCATGCCTTCTTAGATTATGGGAAGATGGGCTAGAAAATACACAAGTAAAATTATGTTATGATGTGTCCTCTCCAGCGTTAGGATCATTGACTAAGCAAGGCTGCCTACTGGTGTACCTCAAGGCTCAATGATTGGGCCCATGGACAGATTATGAGACAATGGGACCCTGGGCATAGATGCACAAATAACAATGCATCGGCTAAGAGTATCTACTTCTCTGCATTTCACACTAATTAGTTTACTGTACAGTGCTCAAGATCTCACATCTCTGTGCCGAACCGCTGCTCAAAATTAGCGCCTTCTCTCCTGATTCTGTCTCAAAACAATTCAGAAATACGTCAGATGTGGGCAGATGTGTAAACAGGAATTACTGTTGGTGTCATGAGTATATATACAAAATAAAATCTACCATTGAACAGCCTGGCTATATTAATAATGCTGTCATAAATTAACTTTATGACAGTTCTACTGAAAGTGGTTAAAATAACTTCAATAATAGGAGAACATTCTGCCTTATCTTATAAATTCGGATCTACTTTTCTTTTCCTTTTTCTGCAGTAAACCTCCAGTAGGCTAATTCATCGGCTCTCACCTCGACATCTCTGTGCTATATTGCGTATGCATATGCATATGCGAGGAAAAAGCATGAACCTGATTGGCTAATCCTCTTTCTTACCATAGCATCTGGTAGCCAATAAAACAAGGAATGCATTCCTTTAAAAAAAACCTATCACGTATTAGCACATATACTTAAATAGATTCTGTAAGCTCTTCTTTATCCCACAAACATCCGATTCTAACTTCACAGCTCCTGGGTTGTTGGTGTTAATTAATAGAATATGTTCAATAAGTTAGGAATTAATAGGAATTAATAGCCTTAGATTACGGCCCTTCGGGGTCTCACAAAACACCCTTAGCTGTATATGGCCAGAAATAAATAAATAAATTAATTAATTAATTAGCATTTACATTCCTACAGGATAATGTAGTAGATACTGAGCTACAGGAAGTCTTAGAGCCTCTAATAACAAAGAATTCAGCCCCTAAATCCTACAGAAAACTACGGTAATAATCGTTCACTCTGAAGTTGTAATGATGGTTTCTTTTACGTGACATCTTCGAAGTTATTGCGTAGGTTACATCTTCAGTTTTTCAGGGACATCTTTAGACCTTGGTAGACTTTTTTTTTGACACAGGGTAGTTTATAAAAGCAACTTTACAGCACATAGAGGCTCTGCCTTTAGGGCCACCTGACTCCTTGGGCCCCTGGGCCTGTTCCCGGTAGGCCTATCTACTGTACCACTTTTCTCTTGGTGTAATATCTACTGTAATATTTTCACGGACTCATTCTGTTCTTCCCATCAGATACTCCAACTGCTACCCGCATCTTGGCATGCCTATATCATATCATATCAATATGAAGAAGAACTTTAATCCATTGTCCATTATTTTACCCACTACACCAAGAAATATTCTTGATTTAAAGCTGACATCCTGCAGTTTGCCCTTATAGTCACTGTTTCTTCTCCAATCCATTGTATTGGATTACACAACCAAAATTACACCAAGATATTATTATAAGGTATTATCAGGTAATACTAGTTTGATGGCATTCCCTCCATCAGTACCTCATAATCCACATTGTCCTTGATGCTGATGGGAATGCCGTAAAGAAGGCCGTCTTTGTGTGACTCGATGTCTTCCAGTTGTTTCAGACTCTCTGTGAGGACAGCAGTGGCACAGTTCAGTTTCTTGTTCACCTCCAGAGCCTGTAGAACAAAGGACAACAGCTCATGTTGCACATTTTGTTACCTGACTACTGTACAAATACTGTATGTCATACAGTTCAGTAGTAATAGTATAGTATCAAGATTAAAAAAAAACCTAGATTGTATATGGGTGATACTGAACTCTCCCAGGTAATAAAATGTCATTTTTAAACAAACACACATAAGCACACAAAAAATACGGAAAAAAAGGTCTAACAGAAACTATACAACTGTATGCATAGCATCATTTTGCGCAGCAGCTACGCTATAATGATATTCACAAAAGGTCATAGCACTCATAAATACGATTCCACATTTAAGCACCCAGACATCAAATGAGCAAATGAACGCGTCCCTTAATTTGCTTAACCGCATTGTTATTGGCTGTTGCTTTGGTGAGACAATAACATGGTTATTCAGTAGACAATTTTATAACCCAGTCAGCCTATCTGCAGACAAACACAAGAGGACTGGGGTCATGTGTGAGTGTGTGATCACTGTGTCAATGTGTAAATGAGCAGGAGTGAGATAAAGAGTGCACTGAACCTTCTCCATGTAGGCGTGGAGCACAGCGTCAGGCTGCAGAGATCCTCCTCTGATCCGCTGACTCAACTCAGCCAGTGGGAGAGTCACGATGGAGCTCAAATCAACACCAGCATTCTGCAAACACAAGACTATTCAACCGAAATGTTACACAATCAGAGAGACAGACAGATAAACAGACAAATAGGCAGAAATACAAATGGGTGGAGAGATAGATATGTAGTTGGCAGTCACACAGACAGGCAGGTTGGGAGAGACAGACAGACAGACAGACATGTAGCTTGACAGACAGACAGACATCAGAATCATGTATATTTTTCCGTTTCTGAATGAACGCTGTGTGGCAGCTTGCTACAGTATGAGCACAGCAAGCACCTATGGGTGTGATGGTCAGGTATCCACAAACTTTAGCCATATAGTGTAAGTTATTTTACTAAATTTCAGTAGAACTGTTATAATGGTATTTTATGGCAACGTTATTAATAATGGGAATGATGCATTAAATAATTCAAATAATACAAAAAATTATGCCATTACTGCTACTACTGATGTGTAGCATCCACTCAAAATACATGAGCTTGTCACACTTCTCAATTTATCTGTGCAGATCACACAGTAATTAGGGGGCCAAGCACCAAAAGTGTATAGGCACCCTACTGCTATTCTTCTTCTTCTTCTTCTTCTTCTTCTTCATACAGAAGAAGAAGTTAGGCACACTGATTGGAGAGGGTCTAAGGAACATTCTGACCAAATTTGGGCCAAGTGCTCTGAACTCTCTAGCGCCACCATCAGGTCAAATTTTGGCCGAATTTGAGTAAAGTACGTTTATGGTCATAGCTTTTGAACCATTGCATCCCTGGAAGAAGAAAAAAAAAATCAGGTCATAGCAGTAGGAATCACAACCTAAGGTCAAAGTAGAACAGACAACGCCACCCTGCGGCCCATTTGTTTATCTAGACCTTTGCTCCTACAGTCAGAGAATTACACCACTGTCTGTGGTCAAAACATACAACTCATGAGTTAAACTACAATCACTCTTGAATCCCTTTGTCTAAAGTTATGGCTCTGCTTTCCTGCTTAGGCAACAATTGTAGCACGTCTATGAACGTGCAGCTCACCGAGAATGGGTGCTTGGCCCCCGAAAATGCTGCTTGCAGCTTTAATTTTATTTAACGTTGTATTTCTTTGTCCCCTGCTTGGAATTAATTCACTGCAATGTCAGAGTGTGTGAGGAATGATGTGAAAGTGTTATAGAGAGCTCGAGAGTTTGTGAGTGAAGCATAAGTTTCTCACTAAACCTGGAACAGGGTCATTAGAATGAACCGTGATGACGAACAGGTGAAATCAGTATGTGTGCATACCTGAGTCTTAAAGCAGCCCACAGCTTTCTCTGCCTGTCCGAGCTCCTTCTCTCTCTTCTCTCTGGCTCTCTGCAGTTTCCTCTTCACCTTCTGCTGTTCTGTCCATTTCAGCAGGAAAACACTCACACCGGCAGCACAGAGCAGCGGCACTACTACACGCGTCCACTCACCATCCATGTCTCGACTCACCTGCTCCGACCTGTTCCTGCTACACTCACTATTATTTACCTACACACACACACCCTCACGCTGTTCACTCTGACCCTGCATGAGCAGGAGAGTCACACAATGGTTGCCAAGTATTCAGAGGAGTCGGCTCTTTTAGATGAAACCTGAAAACCGACTTGCATACGTGAACCGTTATTGTTTATATGTGTGTATGGATGCAATGCCATTATTCTTGCAATGTAACTGAATACAAAAAAATGCATTCATGGAAACCACGTTTTAACATCTGAGCTGTTTGGGGGTGGTGAGTCATGTGTTTGACTCTCAGCTGTGTGTAGGAGGAAGCAAGACAAACAGACCCTGTTGTGCTGATGAAGCACGGACACAGTAGCATTGAAGCAGGGATACTTACAGTAAGCCAATGAGCTGCAGGAGATTCGAAAGAGTCGACTCTTTTTGGTGAGCTGAGCCAAATTACCTGACTCATCATTTTTTTTTTTTTTTTTAAATGTTTTCCTATTTTGGTCATTTTCATACTTCCTTCATTATTTTTTCCTTTCTTTTACCTTCACCTTTATTCACATTACTTTTTTTTATCTTCACATTACTTTCAATTCAATTCATTTTTATTTGTATAGCGCTTTTTTACAAAGGTCATTGTCTCAAAGCAGCTTTACACAAATGAATACTTTTTGTTGTTACCCTCAGGTCCTTCTTTCCATCAGTCTTTTCCTTCCATGCCTTCATTTTCCTTTGTATTCATTTTCCTTCACATTTTCTGTTGTTCCCTTCTTTAAATTCTTCTTTATCTTTTGTGTGCTTCCATTCTTTCCTCCTTACCCTTCCCGGCTTTTCCTTTTCTTTCCATTTCCTCAGTGGAGGTATTCTCCTGTTACATGATGAAATTGCTTTTTTTTTTTTCATTATTGACGAAATTGGACCTCATTTATCAAACTGGATATGAACTTTTTTTTTTTCCATAAATCAATCACACAAATCGTGACTCTATAGATTCATAAATTTTATCCACAGATTTCTCTGTCCGGTTTAAAACGCTTATTTATTTCATTTACACCCACCAATGTAATTAACATTTTGTCAAACTTCATATCAATAACTTGAAAGAAAGCGAGCCAAAACAAACAAACTAGCTGTTCAATGACGACAAAAGTAATGACACCCTGTAAAAGGAGGAAGAGTCAATGTATGCTGTGTTTAAGAGGCGCCTTTTCACCATTTAGTCATCATTTTGTCATTTTTAGCTCTCTGTGAGCTTTGCCTTTTATGGAGTTTGGGGGCATGGCTGAATGTAAATTAGCTGCATGGTGAACGCGCTTGGTAATTTACAGTTGATTGGAATTTATCATCACATGCATGTGAGTATAAAGAAGTATTTTGTAAATCTGATGGGAATTTTGGTCTGGTTGGGCCACGAAAACACTTACACATGACTTTACTAAAAGACTGATAAATGAGGCCCACTGCAATTAAAAATCTGTACTCAAACTTGTATCTTGTATAAATGTGTAGAAATTCATCTTAATCTAAATCATTATAATGTTTCGGGATTTTTTTTTTTTTTTGCAGTTGCAACAAAGCAACAGCATGACAAAAGCATGACGTTTGAACTAAGATTTTCGGTGTAAATTAGGTATGAGTTAAAGCGACAAATCCAAACAACTGGCTCAGTTGATTCCTCGGATCAATCTTATGGCAAGGATGGTCTGACAATTCTTCAGTTCCCACTCATACCTTTACCTTCACAATGGAAAACATGGGGAAAAAAACTTATAACCATGGTTTCATCTTATCCTGTCATATATCTTGTCATATACAGTTAGGTCCGGAAGTATTATCTAACCTAACTGTACAACCTATATAGAGACATTATGAAGAAAAATAAATAAAGTGTGGAAGTAGCAGAGATCTTTGGTGCCTTTGGTGAGTGTACGTAGCTGGTCCAGTTAGCTTTCTATGCTAATCTGCCAACGAAGCTGGAAGAAAGTGTAGCAAATAACGTAACATTTTGTGTTGAATCAGTTAGCTGTAGGATATACGTTTTGATTACAATGCTGGACAGGTCACGCCCACAAAAATTGACAAAAGTAGCTACAAACAGCACAGGTATTTTGTTAGTGTGAACACAGGGCTGGGTTCATTTTGTGTACTTACTCTGAGCATTACTCCGTGTGTGTATATCTTTCTGTAGATTTATCTACACACTCTGAGGTGGTTTTACGCTTCCTAGTTCTAAGCTAATTGCACTGTAATTTAAACAACACATTACCTGTTAAAATGTCCTGGCACATTCACAATCACCGCACTGCAGTTTATAACGTATTTAAATTCATCTCAACATACACAACCTGATTTTATTCTCTTTCATAGTAAACATCCAAACCAGCCTTTATTAGACACATAGTTCTTTATTGTGTTGTGTTTAGACAAGCAGGTGAGGGTTGATCAGTGTGTGTTATGACTGACGACAAATAGAAAAATCATTCAAACATGGTTTCTAGTTTTGCAGAGGTGTGTGATGCATGTTTCTTATTTTATAAAGACACCAATAAACGTAAATGTTCACGGCTAAAAGCTGTCAAGAAGCTTAGGTGTTAATGTTAGCATTAGCCTTGTGCCATTTTCATGATTTTCATCATTAATTAACGACAGACAACTACCCGGTTTATGCAGCTTGTTAAAATCGGTTTTGAAAGGACTAATCAGGTTTGTATTTCTGCATACTGGAGATGTGCAAGTGGGATATTTCTGCTTCATGGAAACCAAAAAAAAACATCACAACTTTGACATCAGAACTGTCATACATCAGTGCTACATATAAATAAAGCAAAGATGGCAGAGGGTACCACTTAGTCTCCACACCACCACTAACTGGACTGAAGTATCAAGCAATGATAAATTTTAACCAAGCAAATGTCCAGATACATCCTCTGGCACCAAAATCAGCAATCTTGACCAATCAGCAGCAGTAATCCGCTTCGAAGTGCCCCGCCCACTCACAACTCGCTCCACTCTGCAGACACACGCCTCTTTAGCTACCAGTACAAGTGCGAAAAACACCTTCCTGACCTAATCAAGCTCAGTCGAACTCAACTACTGACTTACATCATCGTCAAAGATATAAATGTATAAACTTAGTGATTAGAAAGTAAAATGTTTTGAACCTTCATACAATTTGCTGTTGGCAGAACAAGTAACTATATGGAATATTCACGAATGAATAATTAATAATGATTTGCCATTACTAATCATCTCCATTCAATGAAACAGATTAGAATAAAACCCCTGAAATTATTGTAATCAAAGAACTTCGTAAAAGTACAAATATATTCTCCGCTACGTCAGTACACGTGATCACACTTGAACTTCATCAAGTGGCGTCATGAATATAAATGTTCCTGATCTGATTACACACCATTTACACATAAACGGGTCCGGATTAGAATTTATTGCACCACATCGCTATTGAATTCTCAAATCTGATCCAATCAGAAGGTGTTGATGAATTTCCTACAACAGCAGCTCTGACAGTAGTTCTGGCTTTAACATAAATCACAGGTTTATATTAATGCACTTGTTCTAATTTGTTATCGTTTCTATACTAACAGCTCATTCACAGTGACCTGTATATGAGGACACTCCACATGTGTGTGTTCAGTGGTGTGTGTTGGAGCGTTTGTTCTTGGCACAGAGCTCTTCCACTTCTCTCATAAGGCGTAAACACATCTCT
>CM074917.1:2521518-2531592 GCA_037576815.1 Pangasius larnaudii
GCAGCAATTCAAAAGTATTTTTCCATTTCCGTTGGAAAAACAGACCTGGCAACCCGACCTGCTTCCTACTGCCAGTTATTTTTACAATATCTGTTTGTAAATTTCTGTTTGTTGTTGTGGATAAAGCCCCGCCTTTGCGTTTGTGTGTGTGTGTGTGTGTGTGTGTGTGTGTGTGTGTGTAGATTTCTCCTACAGGGTGGCAGCGTGTTTGCCGATAGACGATGCTCTCAGACTGCAGCTCCTAAGGATCGGTAGCGCCATTCAGAGACTCCGCTGTGAGCTGGACATCATGGACAGGGTGTGTGTGTGTGTGTGTGTGTGTGTGTGTGTGTGTGTGTGTTTGACATGCTTAAGCTACAGATTAGTCAGAAGCCTTTTCCAAGTCAGTATTTTGATGCTGTTTAGTGTTTTTTTTTATCCGCTGCAGTGCACATCTCTGTGCTGTAAACAGTGCCAGGACACTGAGATCACGACCAAGAACGAGATCTTCAGGTGAGACGCTCGCGCACGGTCCATTTCAGGCCATTTTATTTCTCCTCACGTTCCAGACAGTAAATTATTTATTACTGAAATTACCTCTATTATCAAATGATCGCCAGGATTCTCAACAGGTTTATATTAATGCGTTCGTTCTAGTATGTTATCGTTTCTATAGTAACAGCGAAACTGACTTGCTTAACTTTGACGTAGATGTCGTAACTTACACTTGGATCACGAGTCTGACATTCCAATGTGATTAGCGGGGGGAAAAAAAAAACTCAAAAAATTTTAATGACACAATTCGAACTGTGGTGTTGAAGAAAACGTGTAGTTTTGCTAATATGTAGCTACAGTAATGCTAGCCTCCTACGAAGTTTTGCTCGAGATAGCTGTATTTAACACCTTATTTTACGCAAGGAATGAAACACGGCAGACCGCGCAGTTATACGGAAATAATCCGCGCCAGGGCGGTATGACGCGGCCCAACGTGATGTCGACGATTACAACGTTTAACGTATCGATAACCGACAAGTCTCGCTTTTTTTTTTAAAAGCTTTAGAGTTCGGTTTAATGTTGCGGAACATCCATGGGACAAGTTCCTGTTCTCACTTCTAGCAGCTATAAACAGTTGTTCCTTCACCATCGTTTCCTTTTCTCTCTCTCAAGAAGCGCAGCTTGTCATTTTACGAAAAAAAAAAACAAAGGAAAAGCGTAAACTTTACTTTACAAAACTTGACAAAGCACTGACACTCGAGACTCCTTCCTCCTTCCATAAATGTTAAATAAATATCTCCTAAAAAAAAAAAAAAAAAAAGGTCACATCAACGATTTTACATTTTTCGTTGTTAAATAACAAGTTTTTAGTCCTTTTATTATTATTTACAGACTGAACTTAAATAAATTGAGAAATTTAAAATTTATATCCAGAAATTATATATTTCTGTAAAGCTGAATTGTGACAATGTCAGTTACACATAAAATTTAAACGAATTACATTGAAGTAAATTGAGAACTTCCATCTTAGCTGTACTGCTATACGAAAAATCTGACCAATCAGATTTGAGAATTCAAGCGCTGTGGTTAGAAGCTAGCTGTTTATGCTTAACTTAAAAAAAAAAATCAATCCGGGACACGATTATATTTGTTGCGTGATACCATGTCGGTAAACTTTAAGGTCTTTGTGTCTTTACCATTCTGAACTGATGGATTTAATCTGTCGTTTTTGTTTTTTTTTTTTTTTAATATTACACAACAGCAAGTTCTAGTCCACTAATATGATTGGACGAGAGACGTTCCGAGTGTGCCTATATCTCCTATAACCGCACTGGGACGTTTCACTGCGTCTATCACTCCGCTTAAATTCCACGTAAAATTCCACTTCCTAGTTCGAAACGGTTACGATAGTAGCGTTAGCGACATCATCAGCGGATATGGCAAGCGGTCCTTTTTTTTTTTTTTTCTTTTTCACGAATATGACTTCTGTCGTAGAATATGAAAGCTCGTCAGATGAAGATGAAAAAGATGAAGGGAAGCGAGTTTTATCGGAAGCAGCCGTAATAGGAATGTGCAGCTAGCTAGCCTGCTAGCTGACGCGCTATAAAGCGACTTCTCTGGGATCTATTTCCGCTAGCGGAGCAAAAGCAAACAACGTTTGGCCACATTGTGTCCGAAATCGTGTCACTTACACGATATTAATCAACTGTTGTATGAAAGTAATACCGCACTCGCAGACTGTTATACCGAATATCGACACGGTCCTCTCATACTCGGTATAACCGCACTCGGTATTGCGATATTGCTGAATTATCTCTGCCTTGGTGTGTGTTATACGGTATCATTCGTTCCGTCTCTGCAGTCTGTCTCTGTGCGGGCCGATGGCAGCTTACGTGAATCCTCATGGCTACGTCCATGAGACTCTGACCGTCTACAAGGCCAGCAACCTCAACCTGATCGGGAGACCCTCCACACTGCACAGCTGGTTCCCAGGGTGAGCATGTCACAATGAAGGATCCGAGACGATTGAGCATGCAGTCATTTTTTGCTATAAACTAAACGTTTACAAGAAAAGTTAGACGAGACCATTCACTATCACTCAACATCCCGTAGCGCAATCACAAATCCTCAGATTGTGTTACTGGAGAAGTTAGCTAAAGCTAGCTAATCAGTGTGTGTTGACTCAGACACTTTATATCATGTGTTCCTCATTCCTGTGGTTTCATTGTCTGTTTTCTGATTTTAACGCGCTTCTTTAACTTTGACTTCTGAACTGTACGCTTATTTATCATTTGAAATATCCATCACACTTAGCATTTGTCCAATCAGTGCGCTTTCACACACATTAGTTCAGTGAAATTGTTGCTTGTGGTTTGGTTTGGTTTTTCACACCACACAAAATGAATCGAACCTAAAACCACGACAGAAGAACATCACCCGAGGGGGCGTGGCTTAACCAGTCAGATTTTAGCGCCAAGACGATCTGTTTAATAATTATCATTATATCACGCAGTCCTGTGCTTTTCTCTACATGTTTAGTGTCTCTCCAAATGGTGAAGACCGTGTAAATGTAAAAATGAATGAAAGAACTAATGAGTAAACTAATGAAAGAATGAATAAACTAATGAATAAACTAAGGAAAGAATGAATGAATGAACTAATGAATATGTTGATAAAAAAATAATGAACAATCTAATGAACTAATGAATGAATAAACTAATGAATAAATTGATGAATGAATAAACTAATGAAAGAATTAATGAGTGAACTAATGAATGAATGAATAAACAAACTAATGAATCATTAAATTAATAAATGAATGAACTAATGAATGAATGAATGAATAAACAAACTAATGAATCATCTAATGAAATATTAAATGAATAAACTAAAGAATAAATTAATAAATGAATGAATGAATGAACGAATGAATATGTGAATAAACAAACTAATGAATCATCTAATGAACTATTGAATGAATAAACTAATGAATAAATCATGAATCATGTATGAATTAATTAATAAATGAATGCGCAATTTAATGAATGAATGAAATGTTGAAAAGTGTGTGTGTGTGTGTGTCTGTGTGTGTGTGTGTGTGTGTTTTAGGTACGCATGGACCATCGCGCAGTGCCGGACCTGCGGTTCTCACATGGGCTGGAAGTTCTCAGCCGTGAAAAAGGATCTGAGTCCTCAGCGATTCTGGGGTCTGACCCGCTCTGCGCTCTTACCCACAATCCCTCAGGTTGAGGAGGGTGTGGAAGGCTCACGCCTGCTCTGCCTGTGACCTCAGCGCGACGCATACGCACACAGATCACGATCACGTCCACCGTCCTCCGTCACACACCACACTCCGAGCGACTGAGAGAGGCAGGAAGGAGTTTTTTTTTTAAAAATGGTGGAGGAGGAGGAGGAAGAGGACGACGAGGAAGAGTGACGAGCCGGAGAGGTAGAGAAAGAAACGGAAAGAAACAGGCACTACGAGGCACTGAGCGTGTTGTCACTTTAATTAAATTTATTACAATCAGAACGTCACACGACAGCAAATTTTTTCCCCCGACATAGCGACTTATATGTACATAATAATCATCACATCTTGCGTTTTTTTTCTGTTTGATGTTATAAAAAAAAAAAAAAAAAGGCTTTTCCGTAAAATGAGGGATTTTGTGTGATGATCCCTTATTGGCCAAAGCAAGATGACGCTCTGTGTGTATAGATATGTCAGGTGTGGTACTGTGTGCCACTGTGACTGCAGCTAGAAATGGACAGCCTGTGATTTATTTAAAAGAGAAAAAAAAAAACGATCTTATCGTTGACGAATCCTATGAGAGACGCGACTGTATCTACTGTATTTTTGTATTTTTCACATCTCAGTTTCCTCCCATCTCTTTTGTCAATGACGATGGTTTTGGATGTGTTTGTGTGTTAAACACTGAAAAGAGTCTGTTAAGATGCGTGTTTATAGAACGATCTGCGTGTAGATTAAGAACGTGGGTTATAAAGGACCTACGATGCACATTCATTAAAACACACACACACACACACACACACACACACACACACACAATACAGCTTGTGCATATTTCATCAGATTTCATCAGTCTCATGTTGCAGTGCCGCTCACTGGCATGTTTATGACCGTAATATTCCAAGGATTCATGCTGATCAGTAATTAACGCGCTAATAAAATCTGGAATGTGTATTTGTATTAGGAGTATTTAATAATACTATTATTAGATTTTTATTTATTTATTTATTTATTTATTTTTTAACACTAGGTGGTCTCACAGCTCCAAGGTCCCCTGGTTTGATCCAGAACTCGGGTTACTGTCTGTGTGGTGTTTTATACGTATGTTCTCCCCGTGTTTGTATGGGTTTCCTCCTCCAGGTTCGCCGGTTTCCTCCCACCTACCGAAAACATGCAGGTAGATGCTAAAAGTGTGTGGATGTGTGTGGTGCACCCCGTGCTGCAGAACCAAAAGTCCAGGGGGTGGAGTCAGACCTGATCCTGCTAGCTGGTATCTCACAGATCCACTATGACCCTGACCAGGATAGTGTGCTTATGGAAGATAAATGCACAATACAATCAATCAATCAATCAATCAATCAACTAATAAATGAACAATGAGAAGTACACTATATGGCCAAAAGTATGTGCACACCGGACCATCACACCCATATGTGTTTCTTCCCCAGACTATTCCTACAAAGTTGAAAGCACACAATTGTATAGAACGTCTCTGTCTGCTGTTACATTACAGTTTCCCTTCACTGGAGCTAAGAAGCCCAAACCTGTTCCAGCATGACGATGCTCCTGTGCACAAAGCGAGCTCCATGAAGACATGGTTTGAAGACAAAGTTGGAGTGGAAGAACTCGAGTGTGCTGCACAGAGCCCTGACCTCAACCCCACTGAACACCTTTGGGATGAACTGGAACACCGACTGCACCCGAGACCTCCTCTCTCAACATCAGTGATCTCACTAATGCTCTTGTGGAATGTGTGAATGAATGCAAATCCCCACAGCCACACTGAGGGGAGCAGAGGACAGGAGAGGAGAGGACTTGGAAGGAGAGGAGAGAACAGGAGAAGAGAGGAGAGGACTGGGGATGAGAGGAGAGAACAGGAGAGGAGAGGAGAGGAGAGGGTTATTATAACAGAAATGGGGAGAATAAATCCAAATACGTTTCATATCTGAGATTCGCCACTAGGGGGAGACGATGAGCGCTGCGACTTTCTTCTTCGGGTGCGTTTTGGAGTTGATGACGTAATCAAAACAAACGCTAGGCACGTACCAGGCGTAGTTCTGAAAACTAAAGCGTTTCCTCGAGCACTGTGTTATCGCTTGTTTAGAGAACAGAGCGCTTTGTATATTTTATTTTATTTTATTTTATTTTAATTTAGCTGGAGAGTTTGCTCACTCAGCAGCATTCCTAACGCCACCGGGGAGCAGCTCGGGTCTGTCCGCCATGCCTCAGCCTCCGGAGGCCGGGGAGCGACAGCAGCCGCAGCAGCAGCTCCCTCTGGTCCGCTCGCTGATCAGTCGGCTCCCGGCTCATGTGCTGTTCTATAACCGCAGCCCGCGCACCGTCCAGCTGCTGTGGATTAACTTCCGGGGACAGCCGGAGTCTTACGGCGAGCTGCAGCCGCAGACTGGGAGGAGGATGAACACTTTTGTAGGTCTGTTCTTCTTCCTCATCAGGGCTGGAAACATGATAGAAAAAGAAAAGTGTCAAAATACAGAAATCTAATTGAGTTAAAGTGGAAAAGTATTTACATTTAAAGGTGCAACAGTCGATTTTTTCATCTCTTATTTCTAGAAATAACCTTGAACATATGTAGAACATGATCAAAAACAATAGATTAATCCACGACCGTAGCAAAAGTTTATAAAGTCGCTGAGAAAACCCGTTGTGTAAACTGACTTCCGGGCCGGAATGCTTGTTTGCCACTTAATGCTGCGTTCAAGGTGACGTCGCAACTTGTAATTCTCCGCCTACAACCGGTTAAAAAAAACAACACAAAAACACCACCTCGACTAAATATTTCTTTAATACAAATAAACATGGGGTAGACTTCTCAACTACCACCCCTGTTCCTTCCCTGTTTACAGAGTGACGTCAAACCAACATGGCCGCTCCCTCTGTGTACCACTTCTATATTTTCAAATGAATTTATAGCAGTATTGAGCTTTAGATCACTTAATATACAGACTTGGTTAAATCGATGACACTGACCATACTAATCACAGTTTTGAGAAGATAATCATCAACATCAGAGTTATCACTAACGTTAACTGGCCAGCTTGTTACTAAGCTACTCGCTGTAATTGTAAAGAAATGCAATTAAAGTAGCTTTTGTTGAGCTTTACGTGCTCTGACAGAGCAAACAAAACATGCTTTCGAAGAGGCGTCCATATTTTTTCCCCCCATTTCGCACATCGATTGTCCCATGGTTGGAAATGACGTTATTACAACTTGTAATTTACCACTTAAAAGGCACCACGAACACAGCGTAAGATCCTACGGGCAGAGCTTCGTGAACATCCACGGCAATGGGGGAGTGAGCTTGAAGGAGTTACAAAAAAATTCATTCATATATCAAACCCACCTAACTGTTGGAGACCTAATCTTGGGGGAAAATAATAATAATAATCTTACCTAATGCACCTTTAAAGTATTCCAAAAGAAAAAATACAAATTAACAATACAGACTTTGTTTGTTTGCTTATGTATTATGCTAACTCGGACAAATCTAGATTTTCGCTTGCAGATGGTGGGCTAAGGTGTATTAAATGTTTAATAATGGCTCATTTTAAAAATTCAATTTCAATAATACTTCAGTAAACTAAAAATCCATGTTGTTACACTCATGTATGTTATAAAAGTCCTCTGTGTAATTTTTAAACCATTAAAATAGACTAATGTAGAATACTAATGCAATGTAATGCCAAAAAAAATGACCTAGGAACATCTCCCATACTTCTACTCCCATCAAAAATTCCAGGATCTACGAATATGCACGATTATGCAAATTAGAAACACCCACATGTCACAAGCTCACAGGTCAACATTGTCGTATTTGCGTCGTTAGTTTAATAATAAAGTCATTAAAAAATGTAAAGAAAAGATCAAGCATATAAGTGGTGATATGTAAGGAGATGTTTGTTTGACGTTTATGGAAGGAGTCTCCAGTGTCAGTGCTTTGTAACAGTCAGAAGTAAAGGTGTAACCCAACACGGTTAATAAGAATATGTGATGGTAAAAGATGATGATGAGACGTTAATGTCTCTTTGTTTGTTTCTGACAGGGCACCCGTGGATGTTTCGCGACGCTGAGACTGATGACCCAATGTTGGTGAATAATAAAGAGATGTACTTGCCCAATGCACTGGAAAATGGCCAAGTATCTGTGGTCAACATCACGCTACCAGGTGACTAGCTCCGAGTGCCTGTGGATAAATTAGTTTGGCTAGGGAGAATGTGTAACTTCTGTTCTAAGTCTTTTTCTCTTAAGTGCTCGGTTGGTCTGTATGTGTCGTTTCTGCTAATTTCACGTTGTGTCTTCTGTGTGTGTGTGTGTTAGTGTTTTCCCTGAGGGAGCGCTGTCTGCAGGCGGTGAGGAAACTCGTGCGGATTGAAGATTTCTCTCGGTTAGAAATCGCTCGGAGCCTTCAGGAAGATCTCGCCCAGAAGCCGAGCATCCACTCAGACCTGCGGCGCATCAGCCAGAGAGTGGAGCAGAGACTGCTGCAGAACAGAGAGGCACAAAACACCTGAACATCTCCACTGTCTTTATTAGTACTGTTATTAGTTATTGTTATTGTTATTATTACAACCCCAGGACAAATGTTCCGCCCCGGAGAAAGACAGTGTGTTCCTAGAATGGAAGATGCAACATACTGGAAAGGTGTTTGTCTGTGCAGAGGTTTGACTTTAAAACAACGGGCTTTAGACGTGCTTTCACTGCAGGAACCTTTTTCTGGAACCCAGGACCAGAAGACAGGCTGGAAAATTTGACTGCGAACGTGTAAGAGAGTGTGTCAAATTCTTCCTCTTTTAAAAGTCGAAGAAGAGAGCCAGAAATCTGTTTTAAAGCTGCAACAGTCAATTGCTTTTAATTCCTCTCTTGTACAAACAACCTAGTGGAAATGTAGAACATGGTTTAAACGAAGGATTAAACCCGTAACACTAGCAAAAGTTTATAAAGTCGGTAAGAAAACACGTTTGGAAAAGTGTCTTCCGGTCCGGAATGCTTGTTTGTGTTTGGATGCGTCTCCTGTCAATCATTTTATAGACACTCATCAGGCCAACTAAGATCCTGAGGGCGGAGCTTCTTGCAAATGGAGTGAGCAGGATTGAGGGAGTGAGCTCAAGGAGTAAAAAAAAAAAACTTATCAAATGCAGATAAGTGGTGTCAGAAAACCAAAGATGATTAATTAGATTGCTGGAAAGTCATATGAATATTAAAAAAAAAAAAAAGACTTTTCCTGATTGTTTGTTGCATTTCAGCAGTTATCTTATACAATCTACTGCGCTGGTTTGTTTCATAAACGTTTCTGAATAATGATGTATAATTTTTTGGTATGAAACCTAATGATGCCTTTATAAAGAATTGCTAAATTAAAAAATGCAGGCCTTTAGTTCACTATGTTTTGTACTGTAGGATAAAAACAGAAATAAATATATAAATAAAAGGTTGGTTGTTTTATATTATTTCATTTTTGTGCATTTCTTTGGAAAACTTTTTCTACAGATATTTAACTTAAGATCAGTATGTGGATACGTCAACAGTTTTTATTCAGCACTATTAAGTCGTATATTTAACAGCAAATAGTCTTTTAGAGCATGGTGGAAGCGGAAACTTGTAACAAACAAAGCAGATCATGAATAGCAACCTAATTAGCTAGTACTTTTTTCTTAAACAAGTTAACATTGGTGCGCAATTTCTGATCCGCAGTATATACGGTATCTGCAATACGCGGATATGAGATGCGGGACCTGGCAACCCTGCTCACAGAAAGATTGAAGTTCATTAAAATGGATAACTGATGCATGAGAAATGGAGATCCTTTTTTTTGTACACATTAATGTGATGTAAACAGAAAGAAACTCTGAACACTAAGAAGCTTGCCATGCTGTCATTTTATTTTTTTATTTCATTCACATTTCACAAATCTGTCGTTTTAATATTTTAATAATGTGCATGTTGATTGCGAGTGTTATGAATCAGGATCCTTTCAGTTCAGGTGCTGTTAGTTTGCTCCGTCTGAAACAAATGGAACAAACAAACACACGTGACTTCACTGTGCCAGTATTACTTCTTAAGAGTGTGTGAGGTACCAGAACCTACCCAAAGTTGGTGGATCACCCAGAACATCCAGTAACATCCTCTGCAGCACAGGGCCATAATCCTCATATTCTGTCTCACTGAGAGACACAGCCAGCTGGAACGGTGCACTCACCTGCACAGCCGTAACAAAGATGCCGAAATATTGTGTTGAGAGATTAAGAGTTAAAAAAAAAGAAGAAGAAGAAGAAAAATGATCAAAAGTTTACAGCCCAGGAGTCGAAATGCAAATGTCAGCATTGAATGAGAATTCT
>CM074917.1:2541484-2553679 GCA_037576815.1 Pangasius larnaudii
TGTGTGTGTGTGTGTGTGTGTGTGTGTGTGTGTGTGTGTGTGTGTGTGTGTGTGTGTGTGTGTGTGAGTGTGAGTGAAAGTAGCATTTCAGTACTTTGTTCATAGTTTACAAGAAGCACCTGACATGTGGGAGGTAGTCACTCTGTGGTTATGGTTAACCTCGGTGTGTGTGTGTGTGTGTGTGTGTGTGTGTGTGTGTGTGTGTGTGTGTGTGTGTGTCATTTGTCTCCTGCGATTCAGATTTAAAATGAATACACACACACGGTGTAATTTTCTCTCTCTTTCACACACACGTACACAAATCACACAAACGTAACACTTGTTCCTGCTTTAGAGCCGCTAGGATGAAGTGCTTCTCGCAAGCTGATCACGGGACTGCTGTGACCTTTGACTCACAGGATATCCTGCTTTCCACAGTTGTGCATGCGGGCAGTTTTTATGCGTGACTGTGTGTGAGAGGTGGACAGAGAGTAATAAACAATTATACGAGAAGATGTGAAGAGAGGATTTGTTCAGGCGGCACATAAAGGACACGTCCTGAGTGTTAGGTTCAGTCTGTTTGTGTGTTTTCTGAGGGACGTTTTTTTCCTCTGAGGTTCTTCTGCACTAAAAAAATTCAGAAGATGATGGTGAGTGATCATTTGTTCTAATCGTATGAGCTTTGTGTAAAGTGTTTTTCTAGGGCCGCATGAAAAGGCATTGGACAAAAAAAAAAAACAATAAATATGTGGCTGAATTATGGAGTTATTTAGCAAATTTAGCTAATTTTATTTTATGAACTACTTGATCACATGATTTATATGCTTGTCCAGATAACATTTTAATATTTTGTCTTTGAATCTTTTGTTTTACTTGTACAGTCTTTTTCTACACCCAACTCCTTAATTATTGGCACCCTGGGCAAGAGACTGGGCAAAAATATTTGCATAAACTAAATACATTACATGGAGAAAAAAAAAAAGATTCAGGCAAAAGAAAATTTCAGCTAACAAAAATCACTTTTTTTTTTCTTTGAGAATTGTGTGCCAAACTTTTCTTTTCTCCTTTGATCAAATATAAGGTTGCACATGTGTACAATTCCACAAAGTACAAGAATATTTTTTTCCCCCTAAATCTGGTTGCCTCCGCAGGGAGGTTAAGATTTTGGCAGTTACGTCTTGTAGTTTCTTGAAACCAACCTCAACCATGCAAATAGTGAGCCAGCTATCCATAGCTGAGAGTCTGTGGAGTGAAATTGGACACGCTCTGTGGATGGGAAGGGCATACTCTGTTTCTCCTGTCAATCATAGAGACACTAACCAATTATGGGCATCTGTGAGCTCATGTATGTGGAAGAGGGCAGATAGCGCTTTCCTCTGTGTGTGTTGCACAGCATGAGCAGCAGTTTGAAAAGATGGACCTCTCAGAGGAAGCACATGTTGCTCTTCACCCTCCCTGTATGATGGGGCAGAGCTGGTTGGTTTGTGGGAATTGGCCAAGACCAAATTGGAGGAGAAAAACATGCATCCATACATCCAAATCAACACCGAAATAGTTAAAGGAAGGCAAAGACAGTGGTCTGTTAGGACTGTCTCCGTTTCTGGGTTTGAAATCCTGTAGTTTGAATTGAAAGACAATCTGTAGGCACAAAACTGAGAATAATAAAGCAGTTTAAGATCTTCTACAAATGTCTCCAAACTTGAAATGAACATATTCATTTAAAGGGATGCCAATAATTTTGAAACCAGTGTTTTGCAGAAAGGTGTTATTTAAGAAAAAGTGTTAAAACATAACAATACAGCACCACTGTATGTTTAAAAACTCACTTGTGCTTTCAAGGGTGTCAATAATTCTGGAATTGGCTGGACTGTAAAACTTGACACGTCGCATTTAAGACCTTTATGTAGCTCGTATATAAACCGGGACATATTTCTGTGTGGATGTTGTAGGATGGATCAAACGATCAGTCAGCGGCGAACGTGAATGCTAACAGCATCAAGATTACCGATGTCACGCAGGACGGGGACACGCTGACCTTCGCCATCACATCTCAGAAGGTCAGCTCGTCACTTCACACTTTACGTAGTTGTTTTAAAAAAAAAAAAAAAAAAAAGCTCATTATTTTCCTTTCTCCTCTGCTTTTCCAGCTGAACAGCAGCAAGGGGATCTGCGTCTTTAGGACATACGAGGATTTCGACTGGCTGCAGCAGAGTCTCTTCACTCAGGACGACGTTGCAGGACTCCACGGAGTCATAGTGCGTGAATTCTGCCCTGAACCACTTCAGCGCTCTCTATTTGATCTACTTCTAGTAACTTATAGACCTGAGATGATCATTCATTTGCATATTATAGTAGGGCTGATTGATATGATGAAATATAATCACGATATCATTATAAATCATGTCACAACATACTTTTCTGAGATATCGGGAGATCTTTTTTTATTTAATTTTTTTTAAATCATGTACAAACCGACTGATGATGTCATGTTAAAATTTTGGATTTCATCAGTAAAATTTTTAAAATGATCAAATTGAGATGTTTTTATATGTTTTTTTTTTCTCTTTTTGTGTTATATAATCATATTTTTTAGGAAATAAAAATATTTATTTTAAACATAAAAATAAAAATGAATTCATTTTAGTATTTCATTTTGTAGACTTTAAATTAATCAAGCAGTTTTTTGTTTTTTTTAATGCAGCACTAACGTAGACCTTTATATCTTGATGCATTTTGTGAATTGTAAATGAATGAAGACATTATATTTTTGTTGTTTTTTTTGCCCCCCCCACAGTTTCCTCCTCTGCCAGTTAAACCTCTGCCTTCCAGCTCATACACACAGGCTAAAGCACTGAAACAGCTGGGTATGTCTGACAATAATTTATAGGAAATAGGAAAGTAATCAACAGCTTTAAGGTTACAACTTTTGATGTTGAATATTTCCCTACAGCAGCGCATCCAGAAGTGCTTATACCAATGTATTTCTATCCATTTATAGTTACATTTAACGTTGTGGAAACATCTGTGAAACAGGTTAGCTCCTGTTCTCGCTTATGTTACCGCAGCTATAACTCTGTTGAAGCCTCTCTTTTTTCTCTCTCTCATTTGACGTTAATAAGACAAAGAAGAAAAAAAACGCAGCTCGTCATGTTACTGAGAAACTTGCTGACTGCTACACAGCACTGACACTGGAGACTCCTTCCGTCCTTCCGTAAATGTCAAATAAATGTTAAATAACACGCTTTTTATAACATCCTTGTTATTAGTCGTAGATTATGTAGAGCGTCTGGCTTACAGGTTCTTGTGTAAGATGTTACTATAGAAATGACAACGTATTAAAATGATTGTGTGTGTGTGTGTGTGTGTGTGTGTGTGTGTGTGTATATATATATATATATATAAACTGCTGTCCAAGCTGCTGTTATAGAAAATTAATCAACAACTTCTGACCAATCAGAATCCAGAATTCAACAGCATTGTGGTGTAAATGTCTTATAACCTATGATTGATTGACAGCTGATGATGTGATGGTATATCACATATATACTGTACGTGTGTGTGTGTGTGTGTGTGTGTGTGTGTGTAGGCTTCCTGGCTCTGGGAGATAACTGGCAGCTTTACTGTAGGGCTTTAGAGTTTTACCTGCAGCAGGTGGCGGCACACAGCATCCTGGGAAAAAGCAAATTGCTGCACAGTTTCCTCAGCAGCACAGAGGTACAGCACTTACATCATATACCTAAAAATATCTGGAATAAATGCAGATTTAATCATTTCTAATCATTCTTATTATGCTATCAAAGATTATTAAACCTCATTTCCAGCTTCTGTTGCCAGATTATTTCTAGAAGGAAGTAAAATTAATGCTTGAAATGAGCAAATCGATGTTCCAGTAGAATAAGAATACGAATTTAAAACTAGAAATAATTATTAATCTTGTAATCGGTTCATAATAATATTGAAGTTAAATAAATGTGTGTATGTGCAAGATTTCGCGTTAATATTTTTGCAGTTTAAGAAAAGCAAATCGCATCATAATTCCATTACTACCTATAATGTTTCAGATTCGTTTTGAATTGTTTGCCTAGAAGGTTCCTAGATAGTATGTGATGTAATGGCAGTGTAACGTAGACCCTAATTAGTGTAGTGTATCCGGTAGCTAATGGAAGTCTTTTTGAGATTCAGCCACAAGAAAAAAAACATCTGATGGAAATCGAAAGCATGTTTTGCGCATGAACATATTCATTAATTTCAATAGCAGGGCTCCTGAGTGGCACAACAGAAAAGCGTCCTCTCAGTTGTGTGTTATCTGCTGATGTGTTCTTGCTGAATATTTGGTCATTTTTGTTTACGTCTCGCAGTCGGCCGGTAAACAGCGCAGCAAAAAGGGCATCTTCGACCGCCTCAGTCAGGCCATGGAGGAAATGAGGAAGGAAGGTCACAAGGTGCGTATTTGTGATTTTTAAAAAAAAGACATCAATAGAAGCGTAATAATGTATACTGAGCCATGGTTATGTTATTAACCCGGTGTGTCTCCTCAGGATGTGGACGACTTCTTTCACAATGAGAGAGAAAGCAACACACATCTAACTGCCCTGTTTAAAGCTACCACAGAGGTTCAGCCTTTCGTTTCTTCGCCCTTTTCTTCTTTGCTCTATCGTTCATGAGACTTTTTTTATTTATTTATTTATCTAATTGTCATGTGATTTCCATTAGAAATTCCTCGAGGTTGTGCTGACAAAGCAGAGTAAGAATCTTAACTTCCTTTCACTTCCTGTAACACCACATGTATGATTAAAGTTCAGAGGAAACAAGTGCAGTGCAGTATAGTGTGTGTGTGTGTGTGTGTGTGTGTGTGTGTGTGTGTGTGTGTGTGTGTGTGTGTGTGTGTGTGTGTGTGTGTTTGCAGGACTTGCTCTGGCATGTGGCCATTTCTCCACTTCATTACATCTCTGTGTTAATCAGGACAATCCGTCCGCTGTGGTCTTCTCCAAGTGAGTGTGTGTTTTCACAGCGAGCGTCATCAGGACACTGATCGTGATGTCTTACCTACATACAGAAGAACTTCTTTTGCCTTTTTTTTTTTATTATTCTTCATATTTAAATTAACAGAGACAAACAGTAAACAGAATTTACGTCATGTAAAAAAAATCACAGACCGTTATTTCAGAAATCTGGATCTCTGGATTGAAATATTGAGTGTCGTGTTAATACCAGGATATTATTTAATAAAGAGAAGTTGCTTTTTTTTGCCATATCGTGATATTTAATATTTAACAAAGCAGCATTTGTGTCTTGAAACCTGACTCATAAAATTCTGAATTTCCACACAAACAATTTGTAGCCCTGAGGGTGAGCGAGTATGTTTTTTTTTCCTGTGACATAAATTCTCTCTCTCTCTCTCTCTCTTTTTTTTTTTTTTCTTTATAACCTGCCTCAGGATTTGTCTGAAGCTGTCGGATATAATGGATGCAGTGAAAGTAAGGAAGACGTGAGCGGCACAGAAAAAGAAATAATTCACAAATGATTGCATTTAGATTGTAATTTTTTTTATATCTTTTTTTTTTTTTTTTGGTTTTGTTTTCTTTTGTTTCCAGAGAAATCTTGACAAAGTGTCTGAGAACGACGTGTGCACCTTGGGGTTGGGTTTGGATCTCGAGTCTCGCTACCAGGAGGCTAAAAGAGTGCGTGTCCTTCAACGAAAAACACTACGTAAAGTTTAACGCAGTCTGTGTTGTGTGGTTACAGGAAAATAATCAGCGACAGCTTGGTGTGATGAAGCAGAGCACCTAGAAGTTGCTTATTTTCCTTTACCAGCACGTCCTGAAGTGATTTATTCCTCTTACACCGCAGCAATATGTCAACAATTACAAATTTTGTTTATTTAAAAAGACGTCATTTACATACGTCATTTTTTATCCATTTATAGTTACATTTAATGTTAAAAAGTTGCTTACGTTATAGTAGCTGTAAAAATTTGTTCTCTTACCACCCTATTTATTTTTCTATCGATGTTTTTAAGATATATATAAAAAAAATTTAAAAAAAACAGCTTGTCACGATACAGAGAAACCAGGAAGCGTAAACTCGGCTATACCGTGCCGTAAAACATCTGCCTGTTACTGGAGACTCCTTCCATAAAGGTTAAATAAACGTCTCCTCACAGAAACCTTCATATCAACAATATGTTTTATGTTGCGCGTCCGCTATAGAGGTCCACGTCAGTGCGCTGTTACTATAGAAACCAGCACACTAATACAGTAACGTTATACCTAGAAAATGAATGAACACGTTTTGGACCAATCAGAATGGAGAATTCCGCATTAATTACTGACCAGTGTAAGTTTAAGTGTAACACCATTTCAAGAGGGTTAGATTTAAACTCCTGTGATGTGATATGAGACGTTTTTTCGTGTTCGAGGTGTATGAGATGGCCTCGCGTGAGAACTTCATTTTTTTCCCCCTTGTTTGTTTAGGAGATGTTGTTCAGAAGAACCTGTAAACTAGTGGAACTGGAACTCATCAGTAAGAACGCAGAAAAAGCCAAACCCAATAAGAAAGAAGTTGTGAGTATAACAAACCGTACACATACATAATCACACACACACATGTATGTAAAATAATCCCTACAAAATAATGGTTAGTTCTATATATCTGAATACGATCTAGAAACATCTGTACACATTTCCTCTCAAATGCCCGGAACTATAAATATGCATGATAAATAAATTTGGAAACGCCCACATTTCTTCCTGGCATCCGAAACAGCTAGCTAGGCTAGCTAACTGCTAGTAAACTATGTTTGTTATGTTTGTTTCAGGTCAGCACAAGGTCTTGATTTTCGATTTAACAGCCGCCAAACATGTTAAAATATACCGTTACCAAAGCAATCACAGTTTTGTGCATCGCTACCATTACCCAAGTAGCTAGCTTAGCAAAGTGCCACGTTGTCATGCAAAGTGATACTTTGCTCATTTGCGTGGGTTAAAAGTGTGCTGTTATAGGAAAATAATCAACTTTAGGGTCTTAACAGTAAAATAATCATCATTTTGTCCATCACTAACAATACCCAAGTAGCTAGGTTAGCATGCAGGTTTTATGGCCAATATTAGCTTGCTAGCTTAGCATGCAGGTTTTATGGCTAATATTTGAGCCTATTTTGCTACATCACAAAATATAACTTTAGCCAAAATGTATTAACAAAGTGTTTTTTTTTTCTCCATAAAAACCAACTTGTATGATTGAAACCAACCATCCAAGAGGAGTTAAATGTTTAAACATGTAAAAACAGGGTACATTAATGTTCTCTGTGTGATTTTGTAGATGGACAAAGTTCAAAAAATTACACAGAAGGAGTTTGATCTCATCTCATCTGTGGCGAAGGAAGAGGTAAGGAGTTCATTACGCCATCTAGATGTTTTGCTTTTGCTTCGTTCTTCACTGAGTTGTTACATGATCACATGCACATGAGAATGTCCTATGTACTTTTTTTTTTTTTTTAATTAAAGCACATCAGAAAAAAAAAATCATCTGTTATCTGTACATCATATTATCCATTAGCAAAGGCAAGAATTTTCGTTTTTTTATTTCATAGTTTACCAACGAAAAAGTAGATTCAACAATCAGAAAGAGACAGTAAACCCTTCTCCTTATTGACTTTCGCAAGTTAGATGTTTTCCATTTGTAGTTATGATTTGTCAGTTGTTGAACTCAATAAATCAATAAACAATTTAATGTATGTGTGTTTAAAACATATATTATATAGATCGTAATGGGGTGGAAAAGTGAAGCCAAAATGTCTCTGAGGCCCTCTAGTGGCTGGCTGCAGTACAATTTTTTAGCTCCGCCCATTCTCATGTAAGGGAGAGCCAAACGTACATTAAGTTACATCTCCACAAATTATTTATTTGATAATGTTCTTTCATTTTTACAAGTTCAGTTGATTTTTATTTTTTTTTAACCTCAATATTTTTCCTTACAATTAATGCGTTTCATCGGAGTAATTTGATGAGGGGTTGTTTACAGTTTTTCCTCATTTTGATGTCTAAGCTGCTTCGTTGTACTGATATTATAACTGGCAAACCAGTGTGAATAGACGAAATGATATGATTTCCAAAGTAAACCAAAATAGCTAACACTAGCTACATTTTCTAATAATTTTTGTTGTACTTACCGCTTTGTGCTAGTGATGAAGTCAGGTAATATCTCCCAAAGTGTGCGCTTTTGGTAGGATGAAGGGGCGTGACGACGAGTCTGACTCGGGTTACTTACTGTGCATACTTGAATTTGACCAAACTTAGGCTTCAAAACCGCACAAATAAGAAATAATGGCACCATCTTGTCCACTTATATATACACTGTTTAAAATGTGAATTCAGAACTACAGCCTGGAACAGTAAGACACGAGATCCGACATATTTATATGCGTACCTTAAAGCACGTAAACATTTCTTAACTGAGTTCAACATCTGAACTTATACTTTTATTCGAAGTGAATCTTGGGTTAAGTGTGTGTGTGTGTGTGTGTGTGTGTGTGTGTGTGTGTGTGTGTGAGTGTGTGTGGTTATGTAGTGATTTTTTTTTATTCCTTTTTCTGAAATGATTCTTCGATCTCATTTTGTTTTAGATCGATTGGTACCTTAAAGCACGTGTGAGTGTGTTGCGAGACTTTCTGATCCGCTGGTGCGAGAAGCAGCTGGACACGGCCAGGGAATCTGCCGCTCTCTTCTCTCAGCACCTGGAGGCTTGGAAAGGATTTCCTGTCTAATACAACATCTCTGTTAAACAAGTGTTTTACTAGTCTGAGAGAAATGTTTGTTTGTTTTTTTTCTCCCTCAGAACTGGATATTCATTTGTCTGGAATATAACTGACTGACACTTTAAAAGAAATGAGTGATTTAATTTTACACTAATACTAAAAAAAAAAAATCTCTTATTTCCTCTTAACACTCCAGCACTAACTTTTTTTATTTCATATTATACGACAGCGCTACTGAATTCTCAAATCTGATTAGTCAGAAGGTGTTGATTAATTTTCTATAACAGCAGCTCTGACAGAAGGTTAAAAAGGAAATATTAATGCACTTGATCTAATGCGCTAATGTTTCTGTAGTGTGTAGGGACGTGTACGGCGGGAGCTTCACAGAAACAGATTAAAAACCGCGTGTCGTTGTTGATATGGTGCCATTTTCTGGGAGGAGACGTATATCGATTATTGAACACTTATGGAAGGAGTCTCCAGTTTCAGAGGTAAGGCTGTAAAAAGCCTGTTTTCTGATATCTTCAGGACAGAGGAGCTGTTTCTCAGTGACACGACGAGCTGAAACTTTTTTTTTTTGTCTTTAAGAAAGAAAAAAAAAAGAGATGCTGGTGGGACATAAACAGCTGTTTATATGTGCTTTAAAGTAAGCGATGATCGAAACTAACTCAAATTTCCCAGCAGTGAATGTAACTAGAAATGGATAAAAGTTATTAAAAAATTAGTGTTGGCAAATTGCTGTGGTGTGAGAGGATTAAGACTCTTCAGGCTGTGCCGTTATAGGAAAATACTCAACTTCGCGGTCTGGCTTCATCACGTTACTCTGTTCTTGACTATTTTTCCAATAACGGCACTTGGCAACCCCAAGTGTTTTATTTCTTTAAAATCCCCCTAAAATTGTAACTTCCTGATAGAAAATTGCTCTCTTGTAGCATCCTACATAGAACCCTTAAAGGTCCCCCAAGATGGACAACCACAGAACAGCTAGGAGTGTACACTTGTAATATATAAACACAAATTCTGTCCAAAATGAGAACACGTGAACAAAGGAAACACGTTGAAATGCAGAATCTGTTTGTCAACCAAGCATAAATTTATTGCAGACATGTTATATCTGACCAGACAGGTATATCTGAGCCTTACTACAACACACACACACACACACACACACACACACACACACACACACGCTTTACTTCGACTCTCCTCGCTCTGCTTTGGCAGTTAAAGTACTGGACACTAAGGTGAACGTTGCTATAGGGGACTAATACACACCGAGGTGCTGCTGGTTTTAATAATTACATGGAAACATTAACATATCTTAAACAATCTTAAACATTTTGTTCAGACAGATTTGGTGTCTTAAACTGTTAGTTAATTAAACATTATAATACATTAATAAAACAAAATGATTAAGTAGGAATTTTCTGGACAGTAGCAACAACAGTAATGTGACACACACCCAGAACAGCACGACGACACACACAGATCAAATTAAACCAACTTTTTTTTTTTTTTTGCAAGGAATAGATTCCAGAGATTATTCCAAAACATTTTTCAGGATTTTACAGTCAACAGACAAACAGTAAATTGCTTAAAGCTGATTAACAATGAGTATAACACAGCAATAACAAATTATCCTTACGACCTCCATGTGACATTGACGTGACGTTGGTGTTTGTAGCAGGGTTCGCACAGCTAACGTGACATTCAAACTTTTTTTTTTTTTCCCACTTCAAATGTGAATACATTTTTTTCAGTACAGCACAATTTTTCAAATCAACATTTAAATAGAATGAAATGATTTTTCAAAGTGTGTGTGTGTGTGTGAGTTGGAGGGGATAAAACATGATATATCATTGTCTTTTTTTTTTTTTTAAATCAGAAACTGTTGTGGAATTCTCGATTCTGATTGGTCAGAAGATGTTTGTTACTATAGTAACAGCTCATTCGCAGGAGCTTGTACAGCGGACGTAATAACCCACGTAATCTATGACAAATAATAGACGGGAAGTCGTTGATATGGTAACGTTTTCTGTAAGGACATGTTTATTTAACATTTAAGGAAGGAGTCTCCAGTGTCAGTGGTTTGTAACAGTCAGAGATAAAGCTGTAACTTCAAGTTTTCTGACATCTTCAGGACAGAAGAGTTTATACTTTGTGATTTATTGGCAACATAACAAGCTGCATTTTTTTTTGTCATAGCCTGGTGAGGGAACGATGTATAACATAAGTGATAAGAGGAATTAATTTGCTTCTTGGACACTTCAGAACATTAAATCTAGCTATAAACGGGTAAAAAGTATGACGCGTCATTCTTTAATAGATAGGAGAATAATCAACTTTGGTGTGGTAACAGTAACGCCGATTCATCACACCACCCTGTTGTTGATTATTTTCCTGTAACAGTGTTTTATTCGTTACTGAATGGAACATTGTCTAAAATTTCAGATATTGATATCATTACTGTAGTAATCAAGCCTCTATCTGTACACACCCTGTTGTACAACATTCCACATGATCCTTATGCTGCCTTCAAGTCCTCTTTGGAAGTTCGTATATACGAGTTCAGAGCTCATGATTACACCATGGTGTGTGTTCAAGTGATTCTGGTTGGGGGGAAAAAATGGATGGCAAAAATGGAAAACATCTTTTTCTTCTTTTTTTTTTTTTGTATCATCAATGACAAGAAGTTTATTTTGACTTACTGAAAGAAAATGAAGGACTGAACCATTAACCTTTTGTTAATGGCACACCCCTAACTCAGAAAAGTCTTGGCTCATCGGGGGAAAAAAAATTAAAAATAATAATAATAATAATAAGTTATTATTATTTTTGCCTTTCTCAAACCTAAAGTCGCTTTACGTCAAGATGATATAACAATTCGTAAGTAACATATGCACCAGGTTAAAGAAGTTCCTAATACGAGTTCCCCACTTGTAATTACGACATTGTGGTGGCGTTCAAGTGCGCTCATCTCGCACTTACGATATTTCCGACAGGACTTCGTGGCAGCGTTATTAACGTTCATCGATCATTTAATCAGTAACTGGCTTGACATTCGCGTAAAATAAAAAGTAATGCCAGTTTTCATTCTGCCAGTAATACCTGTTTCTCTATTACTATAAGCAAAAAACGTATATATATGCTCCACCGATCTGTTATTACAGTATATACACGGAAATTTTACTAAAATAAATCATAATACACAGTTACACTCTCTGAGATCTTTGGGTTAAAAAATAGAAACTCATATTCTGTGTATATCTACATAAAGTGCAACTACAAATCAAGAGCTGTGTTATTGAGGTGAAAATTGTTCAGCAGACCTGAAAATTCAAACGCAAACGCTGAACTGGGGGGGGGCGCGGGCCCCCCCCCCCCCCGGAAGGGGGGGGAGAAAAAAAAAAAAAAATAGAAGATGGGGTGGGGACGGCGAAGACAGGGGAGGGGGGGCAGCG
>CM074917.1:2568244-2583542 GCA_037576815.1 Pangasius larnaudii
TCAAACCTCCGAACAACCTGCAGAGACAAACAAAAGCGTATATGCAGATCAGTTTAGGACAAACTCCTACAGAGGATACAAACACACACATACACACCTCCCAGTTCTCTGTAGTTCCGGTCCGTGGTGTTCCCCGTGTGTCTCCACCTCGGCAGGAACAGTCGCCCCGTTGGGCACGCCAGGCATCTTCCTTTTCTCCTGCGCCAATCCCAAACACCACATCACATTTAGTAAATCACAATTTATCACCACTCAGTCAGGTGGACACATCTGAGCTATCATAATAACTATCATGAAATTCCGAGAAGAAAACAGAAAGCATGTAAAAAGTACCTCGACTTCAACTTCAAACGTAGAAGGTAGAGCTCAAATAACATTTCAATTTCAATAATCATTGCATTAGTGATGGACAGTCACATCAATCAGATGGTTAGATATTGCTTACAGCATTAATTGAGTACTACTCATTAATGTGTGTGTGTGTGTGTGTACCTGTGAGGGGACACTCTTTGGGGGTTCAATGCGTATAGAAGGGTCCCACTCCCCAGGTGGTAAAACAGTCACCTGATCCAAAAACTCATCAATCCCAGCCAGCAGGTCGCTCCTGTTCTTAGCCTTGTATGCTACATCGTGAAAAATCTAACCACAAGCAAGAATAGGATTTGTGAACATTACAAAGATCACAGCTGACGTCATCACTTCCTGGATTGTAAGCCTTTACCGCACCTCATCGGTCATAATGGTAGCCATGGATCTTCCAATCTCGTGATACTGCTGAGCTTTTCCATCCGGCCCGAGCAGAATGAACATGAACCTGTAAAGCAAATGATTCATCGAGTAAATGATCAGCAGTTACAGCTCTAAGATTTTTTTTTTCTTAAAACACACACACACAAGTACCTGGTTGGTATGGGTACTTCAGTGAGTCCTGTTAGCAGTACCGCAGGTGAAAGTCGGACGAAGGCTACAATAGGTCTCTCCAGGAAGTCCAGCTCTCCCACCAGCACGTTAGAGGCTTCAGCCCCAGTAGGGATCTTCTTCATGAAGTGTGTGTCCACCTGAGAAGACCACAGAGTCCATGAGAGATGTTTGTAAAGATATGATGATAATGTCTGTTAAATTAACTTATAAGGGACAAACTGTTTAAAACAGAATATTCCAACAATTTTCAACCTTCTGATACATTTATACACAGTATAAGTGTAGCTGTTCGTTAAATGTTATTATACCTTGTTATGGTTGAATTCTTCATTCCGATTGGTCAGAAGGTGTTGATTAATTTTCTATAACAGTAGCTCTGACAGTAGTGCACTAGGTTATATAAAAGCGCTTGTTCTATTTAACATAAAATGTTATTTAACAACGAAAATGTATAATCATTGATATGCTGAAGTTTTCTGTAAGTAGATATTTGTTACATTTATGGAAGGAGTCTCCAGTGTCAACGATATGGAACATTCAGTAAGGGAGGAGGTTTCTCAGTAACATGACAGTATGCGATTTTGGTCTTATTAACTTCAAGAAAGAGAAGAGAGGCAGGTTGATCCGAGAGCGACTGTTTCGACATAAATGATAATAGCATTATATTAAAGAAAACATTAAATGTAACTATAATTGGATAAAAAGTTTGACACATTCTTCTTTATATAATCATTGGCAAATTGCTGTGATATAAGAGGAATAAAAGACCTCCGGATGTGATGTTATAGATTAACAATGTTGTAGATTGATGAGATCCTTGGCGATCAGCCCAAAACCTAAGAGGCCACGCCCACAAGGGGCTGACCTAATGAGCATCCAAAACAACCTGCATGCTGTGCATAATGGATAACACACACACACACACACACACGCACACACACAAAGTCATGTTCTGGTACCTTACTGAGGTCCACTTGGCCGTTATCCTGCCCCGCCCCGTTTTTCACTTCAGCAGTTAAAGGAGGAGACTGAGAAGATGTGACGGGTCCTGTCAGAGAGAGAGAGAGAGAGAGAGAGAGAGAGAGAGAGAGAGAGAGAGAAAGTGTGTAAGTCAGTGTGAAATGCTGCTTGTCTGTATAAACCTGTAGACGTGTGTAAAGGTCTCACCGGTCTTGTCCAGGCTGTGGGGTTCGCTCTGCTTCCTGCCGGAGTCGGTCAGAGATTTGACCATGGGCAGCAGGTTGGATCTCCTCTTATCACTCTGGTGGTGATGCCGTTTCAGCAGAGCCTCTCGAACCTTCACCCTCACACTGTCATCCAACTCGTGAGCTGCCTCCTGATGGTCCAGCACCATGTCTACACACACATACACACACACACACATACACACTTACTTCAGTAATAAATCTCATCCAGTATCCATTATAAAGCAGCAGTGACTGGAGCAGGGATGGAGGTGCTAAAATTTTCAGCAGTAATGTAAAAAAAATGTTATGATACAAAACACCTTTATAACCACTTTTCAGAACGAGCGCATTGATATAAACCTGCGTCTGTCAGAGCTGCTGTTATGTAAAGAGCAACACTTCGGGGTAAGCTGTTATAGGAAAGTAATCCACAACACGGTGGCGTGATGTGTTAAAAACCTGAAGTGGATTCTTTTCCTATAACAGCATGCCTAGAAGTGCTTTATTCTTCTTCTAGCACAGTGAATTTCCCGCAGTTTTTAATTTACTAATGAACGACACTGGAGACTCCTTCCATGAATGCTAAATAAACATCTGTTTACAACAGCGCTGTATAAATATCATTTAATAAAGACACATACTGCAGTCTTGTTTTTTTTGGGGTCTTTTTTGTACCTGAATCTCAATTGAATGTACAGTGCACTATAGTGCACTAGGTAGGGTGCTGTTATACCCTATGTAGTGAGCATATATAGTGAATAGGATGCAGATAGGATATCAGGATAATCCTGATATGTCTATGTCTTCAATCTTTTATGAAATGAAAATTCAAATGCAATGTTTAAAAGGACTCTGACAGTTCTTACACGTTCCTGTTTTTTTTTTTTTAGTCTTTTTCCATTCCTGTTCTCTCTATTTATAAGAGGACGTGTCTAACACATCGTGCCATTTCCTGCATGTGTCTATCAGCCGTGTAGGCGAGTGTGTGGATATGAGATCAGTGTGTGAAGTGAGGTTGAGAATATTCTGACTCCGCACGAAGCCCACACACTCCTGTCTCACACTCCACACTCTGATCTCTCCAACATTCATCAGAATGAACCCGTCAGCTCCACTTCTGAAAAACACGGCTAAAAAAACAGCTCAGTTTGTAAGTGTTGTGCGATTTTGGCACATAAGGGGTTTGAAAATCTGAACCGAACCAGATTTTGAATATTACATTCAAAACATCCAACAATGAGCGCAGCTGCTTTTAGTTCTGACCAAAATAAAAATCACCAAAATGGATGAGAACCAAAAAAAAAAAAAAAAAAGCTGTTTTACACCCAACCAAATTAGCAACACACACTCATAGCAGCAAAGACTGTAGCAAGATTGTAACTTGTCCTTTCATAGCTGCTCAAAGCATCGACAGTAAACAACGAGAACTTCTTGCCTTTAAATGAGCTATACTGTATATACAAGTATTTACTTTACTTCACAGATATATATTAATTTGTTAAATCTATAGCATTGACTCTACAGTTGGCTGTTTTGAGGAGGATAATACACATCACTCATCACAGTTGGCTAGCTAAGCCGGCTAGCTTGTTGCTAACAAAAGACAAACATGGATACATCTCCTACTTTGTACCTCAAATGTACGGAGGTCAAAAATGATATCGTTCTGAGGTAAGTCAAATGCAGCATTAGTCCTCGAGTTTCTTAGATAACGACAGGTTTGGTGTAAGATCTTTGACCTATGACCTGTGACCCTCGCTCTGAGGACTGACCGGCGATCTCCTCGATGCAGTTGGCTCTCATGTCCAGGAGGACAGTGCCGTTGATGATGCAGCTGCGCAGCTCGAACAGGCTGTGCAGAGACAGAGTGGCCACATAGGGTTTACTCCACCTCTCACCTCCATCCTCCACATCCTCCTCGAACTTTAGCCACCTGAAACACACACACACACACACACACTGACACTTACTGTATGTACATTCAAAAACAAGAAGCAACCAACGGAATTCGGTTCTGAAACGGATATAGTGACGATGATCATAATTTGGCATGGAATGACGTCCAGATTTAAAGAAGACCTAGTGACAGAGTGGTGTGATGAAGCGGAGTAACTCTTACCGCCATGGAGATGATTATTTTTCCTGTCATAGCACACGCAGGAGTGTGTTATTCCTCTTATACCATAGCAATTTGCCAAAAAAAATGAAATGTCACAGGTTTTATCCATTTATAGCTACACTTAATGTTTGGAACGTTCCCAAAACAAGTTATCTCCTCTTATCACTTTGGCTACAGCAGCTTTAAACAGTCGTTCCCTCACCAGCCTCTCTTTTTTCTCTAAAACAACGCAGATCGTCATGTTACTAAGAAACCACAAATACGGCTAACATATTAGAACAAGCTGAACCGTCTCTACTGGAAGTTATCTTTACGTGATTTTGAATAGAAAATGAGAGTAACACTTTGGATAAAAAAAAATAATCAGGTCTATTTTAGACTCTATACTCACCTGGCTGTCTCTTTCCACTCGGCGTCTTTGCCGTCTTTAACACAGATCTCATCCAGCTCAGTGAACAGTTCATGAGCCACATGTTCCTCATCCTCCTCTGTGCCCAGAATAAACTGCACTCTCTGTGATGGAGTGTCTGTGTCAGACAGAGAGAAAGAGACAGAGACACATATAAGTCAGAAAGGAGTCAAGAGAGCAAGAGTGCTCTGTGGGTGGGAGGGGCATACTCTCACTCCCTTGTCAATCACAGCGACACTAGCCAATCGTGGGTGTCTGTGAGGTGATGTATGTGGAAGAGTGCTGATTTCCTCCAAGTGTCTTACGCTACCCGGTGAAGCAGCAGGAGCGGCAGTTCGAAAAAGATGGGCGGAGATTGGCCATCAAGACCAAATTTAAGAATAAAAATGGGGGAGGGGGAGGGGCAATGGGACGTCCTAAATGTCTCATTTCAATCCACTGTGTGTACTTTTTTAGACGATTGTTTTATTTTATTATGGTATGTCTTATTTATTTATGTTTTGATATTGTATAGTCTCCTCTTTGTATTGAACTTCTCTCTCTCTCTCTCTCTCTCTCTCATATGTGTGTGTGTGTGTGTGTGTTCTCACCGTGTGGGGCGTTAGTGCTCTCTGTAAGGTCAGTATCAGGAGCTAGGCTCCCCGTTCTCGATCTCTCTCTCCTGCGGTGTTTGGAGCTGTGAGCTCTGTGATGGCGGTGAGACTGACGGCCCAGAGGCATCCTCACCCCGACAAACAGAGTCCTGTGACCTGAGACAACAAACACACACTCACAAACAGTCTTCCACTCTGTGTGTGTGTGTGTGTGTGTGTGTGTGTGTGTGTGTGTGTGTGTGTGTGTGCGTGTGTGCAGCAAGAGAAACAACAAAACTAGAGATTACATTTATAGAGCTAGGGATTTGATCTTGACTTGTTTATGTTTGTGTGTGTGTGTGTGTGTGTGTGTGTGTGTGTGTCTGTCTGTCTGTTTGCACGTGCTGAGAAGTGTGACAAAACATGAGAGGCCTAGGGCAAGATCTTGACCTGTTTGTGTTTGTGTGTGCATGCGTCTCTGTATTTGTCTTTCTCTGTGTGTGTGTGTGTGTGTGTGTGTGTGTGGGTGTATCTCCATACGTGCCTTTGTGTGTCAGGGTGTGCAACCACAGAGTCCTGAGACAACAAAAACTGAACTGAGACAGCACAAACACACTCACAAACAATCTTCCACTCAAAAACAGTCGGCCACTTGTTGGCATGATCTTGACTTGTTTGTGTATTTCCATACTTATGTGTATGTACATGGTTTTGTGTGTGTGTGTGTGTGTGTGTGTGTTTGAACATGTATGTCTTTGTGTCTGAAAGATGACCAAGTCCTGTGGCCTGAGACAACAAAAACACACAAACCTGCATGCTTGTCTAAATGCGTGATCTTGACTCCTCTGTGTGTCTGTGTGTCTGTCAGAGTTCTAGTTGCTTGATCTTGACTTCTTTGTGTGTGTGTGTGTGTGTGTGCTAAGAGAAACAACACATGAGAGGGATAGGTGCTTGATCTTGACTTCTTTGTGTGTGTGTGTGTGTGTGTGTGTGTGTGCTAAGAGAAACAACCCATGAGAGGGATAGGTGCTTGATCTTGACTTCTTTGTGTTTGTGTATGTGTGTCTGTACTTGTGGTTGTCTGTGTGTGTCCATGTTTGAGTGTGCTTTCTACTTGTTTGTGAGTATGTATGTATGTGTGTGTGTGTGTGTCCAACAGAGACCTGTGACCTGAAACAACAAAAACACACTCAAAAGCATTCTGCCACTTAGTGTGTCTGTATGTGCATGTGTGTGTGTGTGTGTGTGTGTGTGTGTGTGTATGTGTGTCTGTCTGTCTGTCTGTTTACGTGTGCTTTCTACTTGTTTTTTTTGTGTCCCTGTTTTGTGTGTGCCTATTCTGTGTGTCTGAATCCTGTTACCTGAGTCAAGTACACACTCAAAAATTGTCTTTCAATCACTTTGTGTGTATGTGTATATGTGTGTGTGTGTGTGTGTGTGTGTGTGTGTGTGTGTGTGTGTGTGTGCGCGTGTTCGTGCGTGTGCGTGCGTGTGCGCAGACTATGAAGAGTGACAATTCATGAGAGGCCTACGGACGTGATCTTGATTTGTATGTTTGCACGTGCATGTCTTTGTATCTGACAGATGACCAAGTCCTGTTCCCTGAGACAAGAAAAACACACTCACAAATAATCTTCCACTCTGTGTGTGTGTGTGTGTGTGTGTGTGTGTGTGTGTTGCTGTATGTGTGTCCTTGTGCGTGTGTATGTATGTGTCCATGTGTGCATGTATGTGTTTGTTTGTGTTTGTGTGTGTATGAATGATCTTGACTCGTTTGTGTTTGTGTGTTTGTGTGTCCGACAGAGTCCTGTGTCCTGAGACAGTGTGTGTGTGTGTGTGTGTGTGTGTGTGTGTGTGTGTGTGTGTGTGTGCATGCTAAGAGAAACAGCAAAACATGAGAGGGCTAAGGAGCTTGATCTTGACTTCTTTGTGTGTGTGTGTGTGTGTGTGTGTGTGTGTGTGCCAGTGTTTGCATGGGCCTGAAACAGAAACACACTCAAAAACATTCTGCCACTTAGCGTGTGTATGTGTATGTGTATGTGTGTGTGTGTGTCTGTCTGTCTGTCTGTCTTGTCTGGAGGTACTTTCTACATGTGTTTGTGTCCCCGTTGTACGTGTGCACATGTCTGTGTGTCTGAGTCCTTTGGCCTGAGTATACACACTCAAATTTGTCTTCCACTCACAGTGTGTGTGTGTGTGTTGTGTGCATGTGTGTGTGTGTGTGTGTGCGTGCATCTGTGTGTGTGTCTGCCAAGAGAAACAACAAAACATTAAAAGGGCTAGGTGCTTGATCTTGACTTGTTTGTTTGTGTGTGTTCCAAGAGAAATAGCAAAACATGGGAGGGTTAGGTGCTTTGATTTTGATTTCTTTGTGTTTGTCTGTGTGTGTGTGTGTGTGTGTGTGTGTGTGTGTGTGTGTGTGTGTGTGTGTGTGTGTGCCAAGAAGAGAGCTTGGGGGACTTGATATTGATGTGTTTAATGTAATAATGTAAAACCATGAAGATTTGACAAACAGCCTGTGAAAATCAGACAGTGTGTGTGTGTGTGTGTGTGTGTGTGTGTGTGTGTGTGTGTGTGTGTTAGTTACACTCACTCTCCAGCTCCTCTTTCTCATAGTGGATGTTGAAGACTGAGCTTGTGCCACCCTGATCAACAATGACCTCCTCACCGGGTCTCTGAATGAGGAAACACACACACACACACACACACACACACATTTTTTCAAATTTATTACATATTCAAGGAATAATCCAGTATTTTTCAACCTAATCTCTAGACCTAAGTTCGCTTGTTTATAAATTAAGCTCTAAATCTTTAAAATTCTGCTGTTCACAGATGGAACTACTTTTTCAGATGGAAGAACATGTAGTTGTGTGTCTCTGATGGCATCATGTACACCACAAAACCTCCAGGGAAATGTAAAGTAACTGGGACTATTTTTTTTACTGTATTGTTCCAGTGATGGAAATTTGGATGAACGTCCATACGAACAGTTTTGGGAAGACTTTCTCTCAGTTCCAGTGTAATGTGTAGTTTTACATTCAAAATGTATCATCACACATTTTAAACATTTATTGGTGGAATTCAAAAACAGGCCCCTAGATAGAATTAGATGATAGAAAAAAAAAATTATACTGACATCTTATTTTCTTTAAGTGATATGTATCTTGCTATTTAGGGGTCCTAATCAAATTCCAATGAAAACGATTTTAAGCCATTTTAAGAAAACCTTCAGGTATTCAAAAATGAATCTGCAAAAAATAATAGTAAAATGAGTGGGCGTGAAACGACTGATACAAAATGTGTCTGTTAACTTTCAATCAGCTGCTAGTTTCTGTAAGTAATAATGGAATTTACAAGAGACGGGTAGTTACGGGGTCTCGGTTAGTCACGGTGTATGAAGGCACGCTTGTTTCACTTTTTTCAAAATTCAGCTATGACCATATTCATCTATTACCATTTACCCTTTCCTTTTTTTTTTTTTTTTTTTTTTTTTTGCATGATCAAGTTCCTTACTCTAGTGGTCCTGTTTTTGGCAAAACACCCTCCTTCTGGACTCATCCTAAATGACATTACAGCAACCTCCTTTCCTTTACACAGGGGACATGACTGCACCGTAAAACCCTTCAGCTTTGTTCAAACTGCTACTAAACACATTAGACTGCATTAGAGGCTGGTGGTTATTAAAATAGGAGAAGCACAACTGTTCTTACGTATCCTCTATGCCTTTGCATACTAAGTGCCTAAACAGGTCGAAACTTAGAAGTAAGAAAAAGAAGAGCTGAACGTTATAGTTAGTCTATAACATCTCTCGAGACAGGAGCTGCAGTAATCATATACTTAATATACTTAAGCTCCAAGTGATTCTGACTGGCATGGATATGTTTAAGTGTGAGATGTCAGTCATGTTCATTCGTGATTTACTGACAGTTGGTTATGAGGTTGCACCCCTCTGAGAGGTCTACCGATCATCATAAAGTGAATTCATGTGTCCAGGCAGGACAAACGAAGAGTGCACTGAGCATTGAGTAGAGTTTTTTTTTTTTATATATGTGCAAAGTGCACCCACCCACACTCGATTTACCCAGTGAAGTCATGCATCCAGGCATGGCTCAAAATGACACATTAAAAGCCTGTCGTCCAGTGTGCATTAATCTTTCCTCCCATTAAGGCACCGTGTACACAAACGCCCAACAGACACTAACTGATGCACCTGCTTCAATAAGTGTGTATTAGCTCTGTATCAGGGGCTTCCAAGGAGATTTTCCTTCAGGGTTGGCTGTTCAGGGAAAACAGTTTGTGTTTAATGAACAAACAGCGCAATACTGCAGTGAGATATCATTTGACTCGCTAAAAATATTGATTTCTACTAAGATTGATGAATAATATTGACACTTTGGTCAATTCCACTGCTGCATTTTAATGAAATTTTAGAGGAAGCCTGGCTTCCCATGTAGCCTAAACCATTCGTCTGTGCTCTGCTGCCACTCAGAGCACGTTCCTAACTTTATCATACACAACATCTGTTAAACGCACAGAAGAACATGGCAATGCTGATCAGAACTAAACTAAACAACTCTCTGTTTTTGGCTAAGTAGTGCTGCACACTGCCATGCTAGCTAGATTTCTTTTTTTTTTTTGGCTCAGCACAATGCTTTTCCTCACGGCTACTCTGTTGTTCAGCCTATAATGACAACCACTGTTACTGAGTGTGCGCGCAGGTGCGCACTTCTGATGATGCTCCCATGCAGTAAAAATAAAATCTACACAGAACACCAACACAAAATCATGTATAAATAAGTTAGTCAACTGGAACAACTGACAGATGATTGCAGTGCACTTCAGACCAGCTACAGGTTCACTTGACTTTCATAGCAATATAGCTTTTTTCTTATTACTTTCTGAAAGCCCAAACAGAAACGCACTTCAAAACAGAGACCCAAATTCAGTCCAAACCACAAAAAAAAAAAAAAACACTAACTAGCTACATTACCTGTGAGCTTAGCAAATCATGTTAATCATTCAACACTTCTCACGATCACCCATTAAATCTTATTAGCAACCTATGAGCATCTGCAATCTGTGTGGCTCATGGGGTATTTGTGTGAACGGCGGAAGGGTCTGCAAAATAGAAATAGATAAACAAATAAATAAAACTTAAAGGAAATATTGAAGACAACATGAAAAATACTGACAGTAAAGAGATTTTATGGCTGTAGCATCATCAGGATTCGAACTTCGGTCAGTAGGGTGTTTTCTGTTGTGCTACTCAGGAGAGAATATTAATCAGGTTCTCTGTTCATTTCTCAGTAATATAGTTGTAAAACGCTAGAAGATATGTGTGTTATGGGTCGCTGTGTGAAAAGCTTTGCTAGGAGTTTGCAATATTTACCTGTGTGTAATTTATTAAAACACTTGATCCATTCAATACCAGGTTGCTTACAGTAACATTTTCTGCTAATAGCTTCAAAGCCTCAAATCTCCAAATCTGTGAATCTAACAGCAGATCTAACAGAAGTCCACATCCATGAAGAGAATAAGCCCTGAGGGTACCGGAGAGACGTGCAGAGGGGTTTATCCGTGCGTTTCCACCCCCTGTTAAACTCATCGGCAGGGAATAAAACTCTGCTGCTTTGAGTGGTTGGGAGGTGGATATGATTTATTAATGGGGTGCCATGAGGGAAGGCATTGACTGAGAAAATACATTTAATCCCATTTGCAGTCTCTATTTCTGCCTCCTGAGGAAAACATTTTAGCATTTCAGTTTAATTGAATAAGGAAAAAGAGTGAGGGCATGATGCTTGCTGCAGTGTAACATTTATTTAAAGCGTTTTTCTTTTCTTTTTTTCTTTTTTTTGTGTGTGTGTGTGTGTGTGTGTGTGTGTGTGTGGAAGTGAACAGAACATAAGACATGATGTACAAATATCACACAACTGCAAAAGAGTCTCTGTTTGTTGTTTCTGTGAGGATTAGCATATTCACACCGCAACAGTTTCAACCTTCAGAAACGGCAGAGCAAACACTATGCAACTTCAAACTACAGTATGTAAACTTTAATTATATTAATTATTTAAATATGATGAATTAAATATGAATTATATTAAACATTAAATATTAATTAGGCCCTTACTCTAGTTGGTTCATATAAGATTTTCCTTGTGCAGTCTTAGTGAATCAGCCTGGCTAATTGTATTTCGTATTATTTTTTTAATCAGTTATTTCACACGTTTGTCTAGAAAGTAATGTGTTAGATTTTGAAATGTTCTGAATATTAAATTACGCTCAGTGTCACTGTTTTGTAGGAAAATAACCAACGACAGGGTGGTGTGTTGAAGTTGAAGTTGATTATTTCCCAATAACAGCACTTCCTGAAGAGTTTTATTCCTCTTATATCTCATAATTTGTGATTAATTTTTTTTTCATCATGATATGCTGTATATTTTGTCCATTTTGTCCATTTATAGTTACTTTTAATCTCGTGCAACGTTATCAGTATCATTTACATTATAGCAGCTAATAATCAGTCGTTCCTTCACCAGCCTCACTTTTTCCTCTCTTTTGTACATAATATGACAAAAAAGCTCACAGATCAACATGTCAATGATTACTTATGCTTTTAATCTGTTTATGTGGAGCGTCCACTGTACAAGTCCCTATGAATGTGCTGTTACTATAGAAAAAATAACGTATTAGAAACAACGCATTAATACATACTTGTGAATTTCAGCTGCATTACTGTCAGAGCTGCAGTTATAGAAAATTAACCAACACCATCTGAAGAATCAGAATCAAGAACGCAACAGCGCTGTGGTATAAATCATACATAATGTTAAAGTTTAAAAATACACTGGGTCAATGTGTCCTACTCCACTGGATGAAACCACCTGAAGTTATCGTAACTTTCGCATTACAGCAAGAGTCACATTTCTACAGCCTGCTTTCCCACGAGAAATCACCCTAAAGGCTTCAGTGCTGGTCATCCGCTTTGGTTTCACTCACATGCTTTATGACATTCATGCATCTAATTTACACATGAGCAAAAGAACCAAGGGCACATTTAACCTTTCCATAACAACGTAAAATTGCATGTTTATTCATTAACCAGGAAGCAGATGTGCCTGCTGTGTAAATGAGCATGGAACGATTTCACAAGGAATCTGTAACCTGTACATTTCATTTTAAAGTGTCTTGTGTGAGGAAAATAAATAATTTGCAATAAGAATGTTGTACTTGGGACTTTGAGTCTGTTCTCTGTGCTTACATTGTCCTCTATTATTCTGCTGCTTCTGTTTGTCCGCTATGAGAACTGTAATTAAAAACTAACATGGAGCACTCGAGCTAGCCGGACTGCTCCTGTGTCACCTAGCTACGGTATGTGTGTGTGTTTGTGTGTGTGGCTATAAACCCTGATAAAATGCCCCATGATAACAGGAATGTGTAAATTCTTAGCAACCAAAAAGCCACACTTTCTCCAGCACTGGTGTTGTACTTTGTCGCAGTTTCTGTACTAGATTTTTTTATTTTTTTTAAAAAAAAGAAAAGAAAGAAAGAAATATTTTCGAGAAGTAATCTTTCCACATAAAAACATTAATTCTCAAAGCGCTGAACTCCTGCGAAACATCCAATAGGTTATGCACACTGCTAAACCAGAAACTCTCTTGCTAGCATGGCTGTGCTTTTCAAAATGGAGACAGATGTCTGGAAGCCAGAAAAGAAAGAGAAAATGTAGACAGGAAGCATAATAGTGGTAAGCGGTGGAGAGAGAATCTAATTATTAAGGATGACATGCCATTAAGTAATGTAAAGCTAGCCCAACGTTAGCTTGGAAAGCAAGCAGCTAGCCAGGAGTTGGTTATTTCGCTAGCTTTTCTTGTCATTTTGCTCAAATCATCCTGACAGCTTGGACTTTCCAAGTGTATACACTTTAAACACTTTCCCAAAAGTGTTCTGTTGTAGCCTTCGTGATGTAACGTTGGTTTATCTAATTGGGAAGCTATTGGTCTATAATATATAATATAATATATGCTTTACAACACTTATATAACACTTTCAGGCCTATAGATGCATCATCATATTGCAGCATAATATAATCCAGGAGAGACTAGAATTGCCTCGCCTCCAAATTAAAGAGCATGTTGTTGACCATCGAGTTTGTCATAATGTCTCCCAGATCTCCTCTAACAGGATTATGTTGTCTCTTATTTTCCCTTGATGTATAACATATTATCGTCTTTTAGGAAGGTCTTTCTAGAGCCTTGAGATAACTGTGGATTGAATGTGCAAATGAACAGAATTAAAAGAATGATTAATATAGCACGTTCACGAAGGGATCTAGTCGATCCAGTCTTCGAGTTTGAAAAGTTTGAAATGATCCTTTATGTAAAAGGGAGCTGTATGATGTAACCCATGTTTTAAATGAAATATCATTTTAAATGTTTTAAATTATAATTCAGACTTTTCCTTAGAGAGTCTTCAAGGTTATTGTTGTGTTAGGGTTTGAGTGTAGAACATTATTTGTTAGTTGAAGCAAATGATTTCCATAATCCTGGCTAATGGGTAGTACGTTATATGCCTCAAAGGAGACATTTGTAACCAATAAGGAATAAAACACGCTGTGTTGCGCCGTTGTGTGAAAATAATCAACGTTACCACACCAAAGTTGATAATATTCCTATAACTGCTTGTTCCGAAGTGTATTATTTCTCTTATATCACAGTAATTTGCCTATGATTCCAATTTTTTATCTATTAAAGAATGACCCGTCCTATATTTTATTTATAGTTTATAGTTATACTTACATTTGATGTTGTGGAACGCCTGCGAAACGACTTAGTTCCTGTCAGCACTTAGTTATAAACATTCGTCCCCTCATTTTCTTTTGAGGTTAATAAGACAACAAAAAATATTCAGCTTGTTGCAAGCTTACCTGTCAATCAGTCTGAGTGGGTGGGATCAGCTATAATCAGTCGAGAAATTAAACCAGGCTGTTTTTATCCATTTAACGTATAAACATAAACCTAGCGCAGTATTTTTTTTTTTTTAGTTAGCTTTTGCTCTTCAGATTCAGTACAAATCCCTCAAATAAAGATGCTAGCTGAGCAGCAGGTTAGCATCATGTTAATCACATATATGGAGAGTAGCAGTGTATTTATTTGGCATTTTTGGAAAATTAAATGATGTTGGCTAGCTATATTAGGAAACTAGCTAACAACACTGCACATAGACCTACTGTATGCTGTTAACTTGAAAAAGGTTAAAGACTGTCTTATTTGGAGTTCTACGTGACTTAGTGATGGGCCGCTGCTCTAACAAGGTCAATGATGGAGGGATTGTTTTTACTCCACAACTGATTAACTAATTAGCTCTTTGCTCTTGACATCATGTGCTAAGGATGACTGAGAGATGAAGGTGAATAAAACTGGTACATGAAGTAAAAACAACAAGGACAAAATAAAACTGCCAATAAAAAGGTAGAAGAAGTGTGTAAATACTCACACCATTCCCATATATTTAAACGAGTCGCATTCAAACAAGCCACATTTAAATCGCGAGTGTACGTGCTGTTGTAGTGTTTTTCACTTTCCTGACATGCTGCAATAAAAATGAACAAATATCCCTGTCTATGTAGCTCCAACAGATCCTCAACAACATTGAACAACAGAACAGAACAGTGGAACTACAGAAGGCAAGAAATCAACCTGAAATACTCGAGCGTGTGACACTTACCACTTTAATTGTACACAAAACAGGAAAACAACCATGATATTATTTTCGTTTTTAGAGTGTGAGTGCGAGTGCGACTTACATCAAGCGCAGCACACAGGAGTTGATTTTAACCCGTGTTTCAGGCAGGTTTAAGATTTTGACACATTATCTATAATTTCACTTAAGTATTACTCCTGAGTACGTTTTCCACTCCTGACTATATATAAAACAGTATAATCTAATATATACATATATACATATATACATATATATATATATATATATATATATATATATATATATATATATATATCCAAATGTCTTAGGCAATTTAAAAGAAACACAGTAGAGAAAAGATGACTTCAAAAATAATGAAAATAAATGT
>CM074917.1:2586589-2602808 GCA_037576815.1 Pangasius larnaudii
TATATATATATATATATATATATATATTTGGTGGGGGTTTTTTTGAGCCAAAAAATACAAAATACATGGTTCGTTTTTGTGAGTGCACTTTTTCATATAATAATAAGGCCAATAAATCACAGCTGGTCTGGAATTCATACTCATAAATACAGAGCTTGTGTGTGTGTCTGTTGGGTGGGTGTGTGTGTGTGCATTATTGCCAGGTTGTCCTCTGAAATCAGTGTCTAGCTGAGGGCCCTGTTCTCTCTCCCTTGCTCTCTGGAACACATTGCTTTGACAGTTGTATCACAGATCCTGACTCACGTCACTGCCTGTCACTTTCAGATACTGCAGTCCGCCTAAAGAAACCAGTCTCGCGCACCCACCCACACACACTCACACACAAGCAGTATCGGTTTACTTATTTTCTCAGAACAATTCTCAAACATTTCCTTTTACTTCCTGGTCTTCAAATGCAATCAGTGTACTGCAAGTTTCCTGCTGCTCCAGATACCACAAGATACTACAATGCTCTCAGCTGCATGAAAGCGAATGAAAGTAAATAACATAGTGTGTGTTTGCTAGCTAGCTTTCCTCAGCAGTAGGAAACATCTGTGACCGTATGTGATTTAATGTGGCATTGTTCGTGATGATAAAAGTGCTGCTGAGTTTTATTTGTGTGTGTTCAGGTAGAAAGCAAACTCTGAGTAGCTTAAATACACTATATTGCCAAAGGTTTGTGGACACCTGACCATCACGCCCATACGTGCTTCTTCCCCAAACTGCTGCCACAAAGTTGGAAGCACGCACCTGTATAGGAAAGCAAGTCTTTGTACGCTGTAGCATTACAATTTCCTTTCACTGGAACTAAGAGGCACAAACCTGTTCCAGCATGACGATGCTCCTGTGCACAAAGCGAGCTCCATGAAGACATGGTGTGTGAAGGTTGGAGTGGAAGAACTCGAGTGTCCTGCACAGAGCCCTGACCTCAACCCCACTGAACACCTTTGGGATGAACTGGAACACCGACTGAACCCCAGACCTCCTCACCAACATCAGTGATCTCACTAATGCTCTTGTAGCTGAATGATCACAAATTCCCACAGCAATCTAGTGGAAAGCCTTCCCAGAAGAGTGGGGCTTATTATAACAGCAAACACAAGGGGGACTACATCTGGAATGTATCTCTGTGATAGTCAGATGTACACAAACGTTTGACCATATAGTGTATCTGTACCATATTATATCCAAAACTGTAAAAGTTACACTTAACTTCTTGTACATGATTTTGGAAAAGCCTTAACGATCAGCTTGTATTAGTCATACTCAGAAATCGATCTATTTTTGGCTGTTTTTGGTACTTTGAATAGAAACGCCTCCATTTAAAACAGATGTGATGTTTAATATATTTGTTTTTTAGTACAGAGGGTTGATGATGGACACAGAATTATGATCAGTGTAGAGACTGAACAACATAACATGATTTTTCTAAAGGTCTGGTTTAAAAAAAACCTGTGGTTTATAGTACAACCAGCTTCCCCACTGAAATCGAACAGCAAATAACTAACATTATACCACAGTGTGGCTGAATTCTCGATTCTGATTGGTCAGAAGGTAACATTTACTTCTGTAGCATTTAAGGAAGGAGTCTCAGGTGTCAGCGCCTTGTAACAGTGATGGTGCTTTGTAAAGATTCCTGGCACAAAAAGTCCTCGGACAGAATAGTTTACGCTTTCCAGTTTCACAGTAAAGAGAGCGAGAGAAAAAGAGACGATGGTAAGGGAACGACTACCTCGTCTACTCGTCTCTTGGACGGTGCCCAACATTACATGTAACTATAAACCGGTAAAATATGCGACATGTCATTCATTAATAAATGAAATGTAATCGAACATAAAAAAAAAAACACTTATCTTATTTTCTTGTCAATAAGAGTTGATCTGCAGTAATGATCAATTCTGTTAAGCCATCATATCTGCGACAAGATGCGATTTAATGTAAGTCTTTACACCGTATAATTCCTAGAATAAAAATGTCGCTGTTATTTCAGAGTATATGGAAAAGACCTGCAGCTATGAGAACTGTTTCTGTTACAGTGTAAGTCACAGCGAGAGTGCTGCAGTGTTCTTCCTGCTCCTGGCAGAATGACTCATTCACCATTTAGTGCCATACATCATCCCTCTAATCACTCTCTCTCTCTTCCTCTCTGTCTCTTTCAGAGACCTTGGATAGAGGTGTGTGTGTGTGTGTGAGTGTGTGTGAAAGAATGTTTAGAGTATATGCATGACAGTAACTCAATGTACAGGGACAGTTGTGGCAAAGAAGCTAAAGTGTAAATTCGACACAAAGCAGGGGCCCAGGAACCCCAGAGGTCTGGGAAGCATAGCCAAGTGGTCCGCATTATTATTATTTTTTTATTTGTTAGAGTGGTGGATATCACAATCCACCATTACCAAAGTTTAAATACTTATTATTTAGTTCTTATAGTGATTAGCCTGTGTGTCTGGTCTATTGATTTAATCCGAATGGTTGTGCACAGTACTCAGGCTAAGCCACGCCCTAAAACAATGCGGTATGTGAACAGGTGAATTTCCTAAATTGCACTCGGAGCTATCTTTGTGCTGTACTCCCACAATGCAACATGGTTGCTTCATTTTCCAAATAAAAAGCAGAAAAGTGTAATGAGGAAATCCACAGCAGCTACAGCTACAGCAAATACACCTGCAAAGATCACAGGTACACACGTCTGTTTTCATTTAAACACTACACATTTACTCTGTCTCTCTTTTTATCATTCTGTCTGACGATCATTTTGCCTGCTTCTCCATCGAGCTACACTATATGGCCAAAAGTATGTGGACACCTGTCCCTGACAACAAAGTTGTATAGAATGTCTTTGTATGCTGTAGAATTACAGTTTCCCTTCACTGGAACTAAGAGGCTCAAACCTGTCTCAGCATGACGATGCTCCTGTGCACAAAGCCAGTTCCATGAAGACATGGTGTGTGAAGGTTGGAGTAGAAGAACTCGAGTGTGCTGCACAGAGCCCTGACCTCAACCCCACTGAACACCTTTGGGATGAACTGGAACACCGACTGCACCCCAGACCTCCTCAAAATCCCAACATCAGCGCCTGACCTCACTAATGCTCTTGACAGGCACACTCCAAAATCTAGCGGAGAGTCTTCCCAGAAAAATGGAGGTTATTATAACAGCAAAGGGAGAATAAATCTGGAATGGGATGTTCAATAAGCAAATATGGATGTGATGGTCAGGTGTCCACAAACTTTTGGCCATATAGTCTATCTATCTATCTATCTATCTATCTATCTATCTATCTATCTATCTGTGTCTTTATCATTGTCTGTCTGTCTTTTTTATAATTTTCTTTTATAATTTTCTCTATCTGTCTATCATTCTATCTGTTTGTGTGTTTCCTAATACCCCTCTTTCATGCTGACTGTTCTTGTAATGTATAAGTGCTCTCTGAAATGCAGGATCACGTTACACTCATATTCGTTAGTGAGTAACTGTGAACGGCAGAATCTCAGCTTACTGACCGCCCTCGGCAGCCCGTCCACTCCGCACCATCGCCATGACAACACGCACAATAACTCATTAAGGCTTTAGAAACCGCCGCTGTCATTAGGTGACCGTTGCTAAACAGCCCTTTTATAAAAGTCAGCCTGACAGATATCAGACATGAACAGAGCAGGGATAGAGAACAGCTGAGTGTGTCACGTCAGGACATCAGAACAGTCCAAGAGCTGCACAGACTGAAGAAAACGTGTGTTCAACATGTGAGAGACGAACAGAACAAACCAAGTGTGCTCAGTGTCACGTTAAACATACACACACATGGACAGACTGTATCCTGGCAGGACAGGTCCATTTTCTCAGCTGGGTGGTACACACACACATTACAAATGTTTGCTGCATTAAAGTAATCTATTCACTGTGTGTGTGTGTGTGTGTGTGTGTGTGTGTGTGTGTGTGTGTGTGTGTGTGTGTGTGGCTACCACGGGCAACAAATTTCGACTTGTAACTGAAGTCTTCGTCAGCTTCAGAACTCAGTCAATAAACATTACTTTCTGGAGAACGCTTTCATGAATTGTTTAGTCAAATGTGTTAGCAATTAAACCTGTATGTAATGAATAAAGAACTGTGTCATGCAGTTATAAGAAAATAAATCAATGACAGGGTGGTGTGATGAAGCGGAGTCCCTGTTATTATATATGTTATTATATAATGTTATTATAGCTGATTATTTTCCTATAACAGCACATCTCAAAGAGTTTTACTCCTCTTATACCAGAATGGCTTAGCATTTTTTATTTATTATAGTTACATTTAATGTTGTGGGACATCCCCCTCGCTTATGTTATAGCAGCTAAAAATATGTTAATTTGTGAAAGAAATCTAAAGCCATGTTTGAGCCTCACAGCTCCAGGGTTTCCAGTTTGAACCAGAGGTCAGGTGAGTGTCTGTGTGGGTTTCCTCCGGTTTCCTCCCACCTCCTAAAAACATGCCAGGAGATGGACTGGCTACACTAAATTGCACTTAAGTGTGAATCTGCATTCATGTGCTAGTGTGTGTGTGTGTGTGTGTGTGTGTGTGTGTGTGTAGCCCTGGGATGGCCTGGAGTCTCATCCAGGATCTAGCACTCAGTGTTCCCGGGATAGGCTCTGGATCCACCGTGACCCTGACCAGGATAAAGATGAAGGAATGGTCTGGAGCCTGAGTACATTCATACATTCACGGCTGTATACTGAGATATGTAGTGATTGTCCTTTGGTGTAGCTTAAACTGGCAGTACAGTAATATTGTAGCGCACTGCTCATCTCGCGTTATTATTTATAGTAATACCGGATTCCTGCGTTTCTGGGACGCCGTGTTAACGCGCATGAACACCTCTCTAGCAGCGTCCAAAATGCTCAGCATGGCTTCAAGGTCAGATGAGGGGAAGTGAGCCACACATCTGCGCTTATTTTCACCAAGCATACCTGTTAAATCATTCCCGGATTACTTCATCTCCACAGTGAGCCCTGTTATACAGCTAAATGCATACACACAATGCTCTACTTCTTCTCTCTGTTGCTTAGAAACGCCTTTTTCCCCCCCGGTTCCTCTTGGACCAGAATTGCACATGCAGACACCTACATCACGACCTTGTCATTAATGTGCTGTCTAAGGAACTGATGTTGGGTTCGTATTATGCAGGAGAGATGAGCGGGTGGTGCGCGCGCATCCTGCCGCACGCACGTGCACTCATAAAAGCAACAGCATTGCGTGCGTGTGTGTGTGTGCGCGCGCGCGTGAATGTGTGTGTTTATTCTTTTTTGAACGAATAACCCCCCCCCCCCCTATACTAATGTTGAAAATCAGGCAAATGACACACACTCCTGGATTTTGCAGGGTGTGTATGTGTTTATAAATGAGACATGGAACATGAATAAATGCGGAGAGGAGAGGACGCGCGCGCGCTGGCGTATTGATCCGGTCCGCTCGCGCTAATGAAGCGCCCAGATGTGCAGATGTGATTCTTTCTTCTTTCATATTAGGAGTTGCATGCACTTGTGTATACACATGCAAAAAAATTTTTATTATTTATTTATTTTTACCAACACTTCCATGTAGGATGAATATAACCAATGCGCACGCACACATATACACACACACACACACACACACACACACTTACTTCCCTCTTAGGATTTAAATCACATCTTTTTTGGAAAGTGTCCCATTCCCAAATGATCGGGAAATCACTGACATAAAGGAATGACAGCAGGTTTGAGTACCTGGTAGCTCAGCATGCTCTCCTGGTCGCTTTTTTCTGCAGGCATTTTAAATTCCAGAGGCGAGGCAGCTCTAGGAGACGGGATGCAGCACGGAAAGTCTTCCTGTCAGTTCCCTGCATGGAACAGCAGCTCATCCGGGACAGCCATCATGGAAAAAAAAAAGCTGCAAGGATTTTTTTTTAAAAGAACAACAACATATTTTTTTAAAAATAATAATAATAATAAGAAGAAGAAGAAGACAATGATCTTCAACCCTGCTCAGAGTGCTTGTTTCTGGCTCCGGAGGCTGCGCGCGCTCACATCCCAGCGATCCGCTTGGCAAGAGTTACCGACGTGTGACGTCATTAATTCTGCCCAGCCAATCACATTGATCAACCGGCAAACTGAATTACTGAGATGTGCGCGATCAAGGCAAGGACACTACAGGTAGAAAGGACCTTTTCTGGTCATCTATAGCATGTTTTTCTCTTCAAATGTATGAATACAGAATATTAAAAAAAAATGTTTGCGGCAGCAGCAGCGCAACACAGGATTTATTATTTTTTTAAATGGACATTGATATCCACAGTAGGATTGATAGGAACACGGTACGCTTAAAAATATTTCCTGAAGATCCTGTGAAGAAGAAAAGGAAGTGCGTTTTTAAAAAATGAGAAAACGCACTTTTCCTAGGGGAGAATGTGTTCAGGTAACAGGGTTGAATGTACATTATTCAAAAACCTATACAGGACGATTCATGGGAAATACATTTTATGTAAATCAGTAGGCGGTCCTTAATGTCCTCATGTCATTAGCATGGACGTTAGTTAACCACATTTTGTGTATTTGTTAATTCAACGCTAAAAAAAATCTCGACCTTGTTACACGTTTAAGAACAAAATGCAGCAAAGAAACCTTGTAAAAAATGAGATTGTTACCTGAGTTACATTGTTAATACCCTGTTTTCTTACGTTTTACGTTGAAAACTGACAAATTTACAGTTACAGATGCTAAATGGCTCGGCAATGTTAGAATCATGGAAGCACTCTTATTAAAAACTTAGCAAAATTTTAGAGTCAGCAGCGAAATGTTGAAATGCATTTGGATGCTCAGCGCAGGACTCATGTCGACACAGAGGACAGGATTTGAATATGAAAATGTACAGGTCTACATATTTGTGTATGCTTACAGAGGTAATAAACCAACCTTTGTGCTCTGTATTTAAGCCATCCAAATGCACACACTAGCGAACACACACTGTGTCATTCACCCCCCCCCCACAATCCATGCCAGAGCTGAGTCTCAAACCCACAACCTTCAAATTTACCTTTAGGTTACAAGCCTGACTCTCTAACCATTAGGCCGTGACTGGTTTCGAGAGCTTAGCATGCTTGGGATAAGATAAATCTCAGATAAATCTGATTGAAATGTTTTGTTTGGTGTGAAGGACTGACATCAATCCAATAAAGCACTGTTTTGTTTTGCTTTTTTTTTCCCACTTCATGTCTGTTGTGTGAATAATTATACTTACAAAAATAGTCTAAGATCAATTTGAGACCTTAAGTGATTTTTAAGATTAAAAAAAGGTATGATAACGTTTATTGATCCCAGAGGAAATTCCTGTACCAGTACCAGTGTAAATAAAGTGTAAATGAAATAAAATAGAAGTATACTTAAATAAAAATGAAAATGGAAATATTCTTTAGAATAAAGAATTTAGAAAACTAAATACTGACAGAAGAGTAAGCAGTTCTTCCTCCCACCTCATTAGCTGAACATACTCACGAACTCATGAACAAAAATCATTCCTTAAAATAAAAACCCGACAAAATAGAATTGGGGAATTTTTCAGTTATCACTGACGTCACTGTGAATCCTTCCACAAATGTGTGCATTGAAGGTATAATTTATGACAACACATTTTCATTTGAACCCCATATTTGTGCTCACTTGATTTTTTACTTACTCTGTAAAAAGATGCTGGAAGCCTGGCTCATGCTTTCATAACCTCCCAAAATGAAATGAAGGTAAATCAGAGAATAAAGTGCCGCACATAGCAGAAATGAAATTGCCGTGAATAAAAATGAAGATGATGCTTATTTCAGTGCCATATCCCCCCAAATCTCAGTGCAGATCCTTCGTGACTGCATTTCCTTCTCCCCTTTTAAGGAGTCAATTTGAAACGTACCTTTTCTCCCTACATTACACCTTCCTTCATTCTGCACGTCCAGTCTAGTCTTCTTTTCTTTTGTACAGTGACCCTGAGTGTTCAAAATCATTAAGCACATTGAACAGATTATTATTATTATTATTATTATTATTATTATTATTATTATTATTATTATTTTCCATTTTCCAGGTACTTCACTGAATAAAAAGTGAATCACAGATTAACGTATTTAAGTTAAGGGCAGAATTTCTGCATGAGTAAAATACATAAGTTCAGCAGTAAGTAAACAGGTAAATAATAGTGGATTTATTCTATTTAAACTCATTAAATAGAAATATGTCTTTTTACAAACTTATTGTAGTAACGTGGACATTATATCAATATGGAAAAGCTACATAAGGGTCATAATCACATTTTAGAGTATTGGAGATGTTTTGGTCAGATAGAATTGATCTCTCTGTCAGTATGGATGGTCATGTCCCAGAGGATAGTGACGTCATCACTCTGCGTGACTGTCATTGGTTGGTGCTTAACCACATTTCTTTTTTAATGTTGTAGCTCCTGCAGATGTTTCAATGCATTAAATCTGCTGCCTTGTGTGTCTACAGGGCTTATTGATTATTATTATTAGTATTATTATGATTATTATTATAAGTAGCAGTAGTAGTAGTATTGTATAGTAAAGTATGGCAAGTTTCTATATTAGCTCTAAATTAAAATCATATTAATTTACACCAAGTTTAAATCCTGATGCTTTTGTGTGAGCTAAATTGTGTCAATTGAACACATGTACTCCAAGAATTATCAGTAAAGATTCAGTGGAAATCAGGGTCGCTCACCATTAATGTAGCTACTCACTGGCGCCATCTAGTGCAAACTTGACCCCAGGTGACTCCGTTGTTTATTTGTGATCACAGGTTTAAGACAGTATTATCCATATCATTTAAACTGAGCTAAATGAAATATTAACCATGCTAAAATAATAATAATAATAACAACAAATAAACATTTTACTATTGTTAAGTTCTCTCATGTCAGACACTGATTCTTTACAGATATTTTAATAAGTAAAACAGGTACAGATCCTTTTAATAATGACTTTGTCACCACTTATTATTTCTTCTGTATATGAATGTTACATATGCACAGTGTTTTTGTAACTTTTGAACCATTAGGCCCACTGAACTGAAATGATTTTAGAGGCCATGTAGTTTATCAGGGCTGTAAGTCAACACAAGTCTGATAGAAACACTACATATAAAAAGAGCTTTTTTTTAAGCTATCACTCCATAATCCTTGTAAATTGAAATGATAGATTTTATATCATATATTGTACTATTAAACTGTATGAAAGCCACAAAAGTGTTCATGTGTACTATAAAAGAAAGATAATAAACCAAAAAAACAAAAAAACAACAACAACAAAAAAAAAACAATTTGGAGTAAAGGAATCAAATCCTCATACTGTACTGAACTAAATGAATCGAATCACTAGAATCACTCCAGATTTAGCTTTAAATAATGACTTTTATACCCTTTATAGTGTACTATAAACGGTATAAAACAAAAAAGTGTAAATGTGTTTTTATGAACTTAAAGAATCATTTAGTAAATAATTTAAATCCTTCTTGTGTAGTATGTACTGAACTATATGAATCGAATCAGTAATAAGAATCATTTTGCATCACTAAGGATTGTATCCGACATGATTCCTTCTCTATATGTAGCATGAAATAATGGCTTTTACAATATCTATACTACTGTAAAGGGTATAAAAACAAAGAAAAGTGTGAATGGATACTATAGCCCTAAGTCATTAAGTAAATGATTCAAATCCTTATAGGTCAATGAACCAAATGAATCGAATCAGTTATAAGAATCATTTTATGCGTCACTGGGGACTCAATCAGAAATGATTCAGTACTCCTGATTTAAAATGTATGAAAAGCCACAAAAGTGTACAAATAAGTGTACTATAAAAGAAAGATAATAAACCTAAAATAAATCATTGAGTAAAGGATTCAAATCTGACCTAAATGAAGGATTCAAATCTGGCCTAAATGAATCGAATCACGAGAATCACTCCAGATTTAACAGTGATAAATAGCAATAAATAATAGCAATAGATAATAAGTAATAAATAACTTGTAATAATGACTTTTACACGCTTTATAGTGTAAAATTCACTATAAAATGTATCAAACCCCCCAAAAGTGCAAATGTGTATTACAAACTTAAAGAATCGTTCAGAAAATGATTCCTTGTAGTGCACTGAACTCAGTGAATCAAATAACATAAGAATCACTTCGGGCTCAGTCAGACATGGGTCCATACTCCTTGAAATGTAGCTTGAAATAATGTCTTTTACACCATTTATAGTGTGCTATGAAAGCTGTAGTATTATTATGTAGTATTATAGACAGCCATTTCAGAGTCGTTGTTGTTTCTTCGATGGAGAAAGAAACCAGAAATTCGCGCGTTTCTTTTTTGCGACACTTAAATCGAGTGGCGTCGCCGTTGCTGGGAAACCGTTGCCATGGGAACTCTCAACAACCTGCGAGCAGACAGGGGTGTAGAAGCGCTTCCTGGAGTGACGGGAAAACCAGGAGAGGAGCTGGGAATGAAAAGTGAGTAAGATGTGTCTGTGAGTCGGAATAACACAGAGCTCTATTCCAGTTTACAGGAAACACGTGATCTTTTATACGAATCGGTATGAAACGCCTGTGAGAGTGAGCAGATGCGAGCAGTCAGTGGAAAGAGGAGATGTTTTGTCTTGCAGATTCAGGCAAAATCTCACCACTGCTTTTTTGCATTGCATGATTTATGGTGTGGTGTTGCACATGGAGCTGTAGACATGCAGTGGCTGGTTCCACGGTTCCACTCTGATGCTGCCATTGTGTGAGATTTGCCTCATTGTAAAGCCCGTCTCAGGTGACATCCAGTCACAGGTACAGGTGTGAATGGGGTCAGGTGTGTTTTGGAAACTCAGTGTGATCTGAAACCAAACCTCTTCACCAAGCGGTTGTTTTAATTTATTTTTTAAAAATCATTGACTCTTCTTTTCTTGATGCAGTCTCCTCCTCACACCTTACAAGTGTTATGCTCTGAATTAAGGGATCTGATAAATGCGCTAAATGTGAAGGTAAACCACTATGGAAGGAAATCAGATATGAACACATAAGATTTGTAGTGTGTTTTTGGACACATATTAATGAGCATATAATGTAGCGGCTTAACAGTATGACATTATCTGTATCTGTATCTGTTTAGTGCTCCAAATATCCACATCTGTATTCAGATTTAAATTCGAAGTGGGTGTGGCCTAAGCTTTCTTGCTTGCTTGCTTTCTTTCTGGCTCTCACAGTCCCTCAACCTCAGCTTCATCTCTCCAGTTTATCACTGGTCTCGACTAGAGATGTTCACGGGACTGTTTTCTCATTCCTTATTCCGATTTTATGTTGCACAAACAGTTATCAGTCCAATCCATTGTTCAATCCATTCTTCTTGGAACTCGGAAAACCCTCACCTCTGACATGGGAAAGTGCAATGAAACTCAGAATTCCAACATCCACCTGACCCAAATTCTCTGACATAAACACTCCTCACATCCCAGTTACACTATGCCATGACCAAAAGTATGTGGACACCTGACCATTTAACATCTCATTCCAAAACCATGGGCATTAATATCGAGTTGTTCCCCATTTGCCGTTATAATGAGCTCCGCTCTTCTGGGAAGTCTTTCCACTAGATGTTGGAGCGCGGCTGTGGGGATTTGTGTTCATTCAGCAACAAGAGCATTAGTGAGGTCAGGCCCTGATGTTGGGATTTCGAGGAAGTCTGGGGTGCAGTCGGTGTTCCAGTTCATCCCAAAGGTGTTCAGTGGGGTTGAGGTCAGGGCTCTGTGCAGGACACTCGAGTTCTTCCACTCCAACCTTCACACACCATGTCTTCATGGAGCTCGCTGTGTGCACAGGGGCATCGTCATGCTGGAACAGGTTTGAGTCTCTTAGTTCCAGTGAAGGGAAACTGTAATGCTACAGCAGACAAAGACATTCTATACAATTGTGTGCTTCCAACTTTGTGGCAACAGTTTAGGGAAGAACAACATATGGGTGTGATGGTCAGGTGTCCACAAACTTTTGGCCATATAGTGTATCTTATACATCATTTCTCATGGCTAATTGCACAGAACTAATTCATGTAGATCTTCTTTACATGTTTATCAAATTCCGAGACTAGCCATGTTCTTCCTCGCTGAAGCACAGGAACAAGTTTAGATCGGAAGTCTGGAAAATCCATTCAGAACTTTATGAGTTCCACGTATAATGGATTGCGCCTTTTTTTTTTGTAACTGCCCGTGATATTTTCTAAAGAATTTAGTTCCCAAAACGTAAACAAACTAGTAGCTTCATTTAAACCACTGAAACTCTGACCAGGCCGTTACTCAGGATGAATGAAGGGCCGTTGTGTGTTGATGTTAATGAACGTGGTCTTCACCCTGATGTGCTGTTGGCTTCTACAGAATTGAAGATTGATGCAGACGACCCTCAGCACTCGAGCATGCAGCAGCATACACCAGGTGACACACACACACACACACACACATACACACACTGTACACACTACATGCAGATGTGTGCGTTTATCAAATGTGTGTGTGTGTGTGTGTGTGTGTGTGTGTTTGAGATAGGGTCCCCTCAGCAGGCCAGGGTCCGTGGCAGTCGTATAAGTTTTCCTGTGATACACATTGACAGACTGAGAGCAGCCAAAGCTCTAGTGGCCAAGGCTGTAAAGGTCAGTGCCTTATGTTTATAATTAGATACTCACTGTGTTCCTGTCGAAAGCCTGTTACCTAGATGGCCAGCATTCCTGACATTCTTCAGTGTTTTAAATTAACTAGCTAACGTAAACCTTTTCCCCAAAGGTTACAGTATTTAGCAAAAATCACCACATGTAAAGTTGTAATACTAAACTTTTTTTTTCGTATTCGCAATCTTGATTGGTCAGAAGGTGTCGATTCATTTTCTATAACAGCCGCTTTAACGATAGTTAGTATTATGTGTTATTAATTATATACATTACATTATATTAATGCACTCGTTGTAATTTCTATAGTAACAGCTCATATGCAGGGACTTGTACGGTGGACGCTTCACATAAACAGATTAAGAAAACGTGTAATCATTGATAAGGTGATTTTTTTGTAAGGAGATGTTTATTTAATATTTATGGAAGGAGTCTCCAGTGTCAGTGCAAGCTATAGAGGAGGTTACACTTACATGACAAGCTGTAGCTTTTTGTCTTATTAACTTTAAGAGAAAGAAAAAAGTGAGATTGGAAAAAATGGGGACAGACCACATCATACCACCACACTGGGGATTATTTTCCTAAAATAGCACACCCCTAATATTTACTTAGTTCAGTAAAAAACAAATCCTGCTTGTCTAAGATCCATTCTTTTAAATGATCCATAATGAATAAACAGCTATCACAGGAATGTCACAGCATGTTATGATGTATGATGAGACTTTAACGTGTCGTGAAGCTCGTGCTTTGTTATGATGATGCAGGAAAAGAAGGTGTTCTCGGTGCACGGGCCGTACCCTGTGATTCGCGCAGCTCTCAGAGCCAGAGGCTGGGTGGAGCGCCGGCTGCCTCGCCACTCCACATGGGGTCATCACCATGGAGACCATGAGGCTGAGGTCACAGAAGAGACGGACAGCAGCAATGATGACGGTGACATTATTCTGTTAGACAGATATAGTTGTGTATGTAAAGTGTATGTGTTGTTACAGTATGCTATGCTCAGGGCCAGTGGATGAACGTTTTATTAATGAATGACCCTTTGTAATGACGGTTTAAGACAGTGAACTTGACACCACACAGTTCAGCTAAGATATCAGAGACACAGATCAGTCTCAGCCTCCCTGGAGAGAATATGTCAACGCTACGTCCTCTTTATCTCTGTGCACGTACAGACCGAGGACAGGACGGAGACAAGGAGGACAACGCTGATGACGTGTACAACCTCATGGTGAGGTTCATTAACACCCTACATTTATTCATCTCCCCTCTAAAACAACCTGCTAATCCTTTATCCACCGTGTTTCTTATTTTAGCTTATTTTAATTATCTTGCATATCTTACATTTCTATTATTTTACTATTTGTTCTACATATAATAATCATCCCTAGTAAAAGAGTGTTTTTCTTTATCCTAATTTCTATTTATTGAATCTTTAATGTGTGTGTGTGTGTGTGTGTGTGTGTGTGTGTGTGTGTGTGTGTGTGTGTTTTCCTGCTCTCGAGAAAGGAACAGAAAGCAAGTTTAAACCCAACTCACTTATAATAGAAGTCTAAGGGCAGATGTTCAATCTCTGTCAATAAAGTAAAGTACATAAGTTACTACAATAAGGTTAAACTACAAGTGTTACACTACAAACAATAAAGGCGTGAGGGTGAGAGAGTCTTTCAATAACGGTTCTTGTCCAAATTTCCTACACTGGAGCAATACAGTAAAAAAGATAGTTCCAGTTAGTTTCCTAATGGTGCTTTCATGCATTCATTTTTTTTTTCTAGAAAAAGTGTTGACCAGAGCACCTTTTGTGATGATATTAAAAAGAAAGCATCTCAAGCTCTTTCCATTCCTAGCTAGTATCAGCTAACTAACAAGTCTAGTTTGTTTTCTTGATTAGATTTATTATGTCATAAGATTCAATATATCATAAGTCTCCTTATATTTGTTTGTCATGTCAATGAAACATTACAGAGGTCAGGGTACCACATATCCACAACCGATAGGTCAAATAACCGCACACAGGTCAAAGCAACGAGGAACATGAATTAGAACATAAGAAACTGTGGCTTCTTTACGTACGAAACATTTGATGTGACTTTATAACAAGACATAGACGCATAGACGCACCAGAATATAATGCTGAAATCCATTGTACTCCATTGTAAGTTCCGATCTAAATACGTTCCAGTGCTTCAGCTCAGAAAAAAGATGGATTCCCGGAGCAAGGTCATATTTGTATGGCTAGTCGTTGAACTTGAACATATTAAGAAGATCTACGTGAAGTATTTCTGCACGATTAGCGATGGGAAATGACATATAAGATAGGTCAAACTAATCTTGTTCATCTTTGCTCATAAAAATGATCTTTCACAATGGTCTTATTGCGTTAGTAAAATCAGTCTGAAACCAGTGGAATTATGTTACACACATTTTCACAACACAAAAGCTACATATCAGGTAAAATCAAGTAGAAAATAATGCAAAGGGAAAGCTGTTTATTGTACACTGTCATATTGTTGTGACATCAGGTATGTTCCCGACTTGGAATTCCGAGTTGAATGACCGTTCCATTGCACTATTCCGTGTTGGAGGTCAGGTTTTTCCGAGTTCCGAGCACAATGGATTCCAAAATTAGCAGATAAACCAATCAATCTGAAGTGAGTTTGGAGTAAACAGGTTTTCTGTTCTTCTTCTACGTGTGTCTGAAATAATCACACATGCAATACATATGTGCTTGAATAAATTTTTAAAAAAATCATATTCGTAGTCTTATCTGTTTTATTAACTCCGTAGTCTCGTCTAGTGCAAAACGAAATGACATATTTCTACTGGACCACAAAGAGGGACACAGTCGACTATCTGTCATTACAAAAGGACCAGATGACTAATCACTACGCAAAAGCAGGATCCTTCACCACCAAGGTCTCTGTCCAGTTCTTCTCTAATACATCAATCAGGAATAAAATTCACTGCTAGACCTCATATACGGTGTTACACCTGTCTGTAAAGTCAGACTCTGTTTCTCTGACTTTCTCAGGTGGGCTTGTGCATGAGTTTAAGAAATCTGCAGTGGTTCGACTCAACAGACCCCGACACGTTCTTTCCGCGCTGCTACCGGCTGGGAGCGGAGGACGAAAAGCAAGCGTTCACTGGTAAGCACCTCTGTTATAACGCGCATGTGGTTCATAGTTCGGCGTGCAGGATCGGTGCAGGTCATTAAGCTCTGTTTCGCACCCTGCAGATGACTTTAGACGTACTGCGTGCACAAGCCTGCTACGGTATGTTGTAGAGAGAGCTGGAGGGCAAGTGGAGAACGACAGAACGCCTCAGGGTAAGACACGCGCTAACAATTCAATTCAATTCAATTCAATTTTTATTTGTATAGCGCTTTTTACAATGTCATTGTCTCAAAACAGCTTTACACAAACAAAAGTAAGATGAAGTGTGAGAGTGTGTGTCTGATGAGCAAGCCGAGGCGACGGTGGCAAGG
>CM074917.1:2618791-2629098 GCA_037576815.1 Pangasius larnaudii
CACACACACACACACACACACACACACACACACACACACACACACACACACACACACACATATACACACACACACACTTCCTTCACATGAGCTGGATAGATTACATTTTTTTGTCTGAAGTGAATACCATCAGAGAAACACACTCATAAAACATGATATGAATGTAAGCTAATGCTAAAAGGTGAGGCATTCTTCTTTTCTTTGCAAACTTTACCTGAGAGGCGGATGAAACGTCATTCACGTTCTCGCCATCTGATTGGCTGAAGTGTAATTTAGGCGGCAGGCAGCGTCGTCAGGGACACAAAAATGATCCCCAAAGGGCAAAAGAAGGAGGGAAAGAAGGGAGAAGAGGCAGAAAGACTTAGCTGCAGGCACACGAACAAGTCTGGACTGCAGTCCCGGACAGAGCAACAGCTCCTGCTGCTGAAACAGTGGTTTATATGAGGCTCGAAACAGCACTCTAAAGTTTTTGGAGAGGGGAAAAAAAAAAAAAAAACGTTAGCTGGATGTTAATGGGCTCGCGAGACAGTCAGTGCACTGAAGCTTGTCTTTGTGAGAGGATTATGCTTCAGGAGAGCTGAGATCATTTTGCACCTTTCCCAGGTAAGTTCCAGAAAGTTTGTGAGATATAAGTATGATATAAGTCAGAGGACTTTGAGGAATCTGAGAAAGTGGATTCCACACCTTTAATTAAAGGTGTATATTGGGTGTGTGTTAATAGAGGGGCAGTTGGAGTTCAGCCAAAGTTAACAAGCTTCATGATTTATGAGAGCAATTTTGGGAGTCATGGACTACTCCTGCTGCTGCAGATGTGTTCTTCTAATGCTTTTCCAGCATTAGAAGAACTAAAACATTGATCAGGTTGTGCAAAAAATGGTCAGTTTGGTCTTTTTTTTTGCATTTGGGGTAAAGCAATTCCCAAAGAAACTCTAATTGGAGTCAAATGTGTTCCAGTGAAATTATGAACTTAGCTACTGATTCGTGAACTTTCCACTCAGATGTAGATTTGATACACATATTAGCAGAACTTCATGATTTTATTTAAAATCCTAAAACAGTTAAAAGTAACATTGTTTATACTTTAGTTACTAAGTTTTCGATTAACACCTTGCAGTGACAAGTCGGTTCATATTACACCTATGATAACTAAATAACTCAGTATTAATACGAGCTGATCGTAATTTTTTTTAAGAAGCATTCAGTTACGAATTAATAAACACTTCATAATAAATGTATATATATATGTTGCGGTTTATTAGTAACACGACAAGCTTTGTTGTTTTTTGTTTATTTTTTCATATTAACTTCACGAGAGAGAAGAAAAAAGAGGCGAGGTGCTGAGGGAATATCTGTTTGTAGCTGCTATAGAGTAAGTAAAAACAGGAACTAACTTGTTTGTTGGCAGCATTAAACGTAAACATTCGTGGATACAAAGCACGTAGTTCTTTAATAAATTAGAAAATGGTTTAATAGTGTTGGTGTAAGAGGAATAAAACACTGGGTGGTAACAGTAAATCTGCTTCATCACACCGCCCTGTCGTTGATTATTTTCCTGCACCGCGTAAAGGCCAAACCTCTCTGATATAAACATCGATAAATTTCAACGCATTGTTGAACGCATTCTTCTGTTTGTGAATAAATATCCAGCACACAACTCCTCCGTGATCGTCTTATAGAGTCATAGATATTGTGTATACTTTAACTTCGATTTGATTTGGTTACTTGAGCGTTTTCCCATGTTACCTCCCTGCAGTTGGAGTACCACTTGAGCTCGTTAGCTAATTCCCAACCGCATTATGGAGTTGTGTCAGAACAGGGAAAACGGGAATGTGCAAAGTGCTGTGCAGTAGACTTACCACAGAGTCTGTTTGTCTCAGATGTGTGTGGTTTGTGGTTTTTAGGATTTTAAGGGTGAAGGAAATAATCGTTTGAACGCTGTACCGTGATGCTTTCTTGAAAGATTCTGCATCGATGCACGAAACTCGAGGATCGTTATTAAAATAATTCTAAACAGCCTTTTAAATTTTTTTTTCCGTTTTAAATTCCACAAGCGTAGACCTACACGGCTTCTCTGGAGTCGTGTTTACGTTCACTAGGCGAGAGAGATGTAAGCTGTCGAATGGTCACAATTCAAACTAGCACATTCGGTTTTTGAAAGCCGACGTTTGGGAACACTTCGGCTTCGTTCAGACTGACGGTTTTGGAAAAATAAACAAAAAAAAAGAGCTTGCCAAGACCTCCGCAATCTGCAAGGAGCTGCTCTCTTACTCAGTCATAGAAAACTTGAATTTTCTCCTACGTGTCTTGGACAGAAAAGTCAGAAAAGAGTGATGAGGTCAATGAGAAATGAAGGTCGAGTGGCATCAGCCTGCGATTCCTGTATAACTGCGTCTGCTCGTTAAATAGTCGTCAAGAATGTTTTTAGAATTGAATCATAACTGAATCAAATTGCGCCAAGTTTCGGAAGCATCCACAACTTTTTCTCCTCGGTTGAGTGTTTAAGATGCTTCAGAAGTTGTGGAGACACTAGAAAGCATCAGATTTTTGTTCTTCTTTTTACAGTATTGTGGTTAGTGCATTGCCACGTATTACAGTTGCAACATGTCTTGACGTATATTAACCCCACACGCGTGCACGGTCGAGGTGACGTCGTGGAAACACACCTGGAGAGAAGCGAATGTATGTTTATATAGCGTTCTGTCTCGCTGTTTGAACTTGATATCAAGCCTGAATAACTAACATTAGATGATTGAAAAGCCCTTGCGTTCTCAAAGACTTTTATTTCATCTCGTGATCACAGGGTTTGGAGTGATTTCTCATGCCCGACTGGTTGAGAAAGATATTAAGAGAAACGGTCGTTCCATCCTTCTTCATTTCTTTGTGTAAGGGTTAGTTTGGTGTAGCGGTGCTCTCTGACTGATGCGAGACATACCTGTTGATGCACGCTCAGCTCTAATGATACATTAAAGTTATAGAGAGCTACAGGAGATAATAAGACGATCGCGTCGGCAAAGAACCGAAAGTAAATAAATAAATAAAAAAACCCTGAAAAATTACAGTTTATGATCCGTTATTTTCCTGAGATAATTATACAAACACAGAGTAGCATTACTGCTCAGTGTGCTTCCTGAAGTAAGGAATAAAACACACTTGCAGTTACAGGAAAATTAAGATTTATTTATTACATTTGTCATGTTTTTTAACCAATTATGGTTACATTTAATGTTGAGGAGCATCCGCAAAACCAGACAGTTCATATCATGAGTTATGTTGTAGCCGCTGTAAACAGCTGTTCCCTCACCAACCTCTCTTTTCTGTCTCTCTTGAAGTTAATAAGACCCAAAAAAATGAAAGCTTATCAACGCATAAACGCAAGATGTCATAAAACGTAGTTATATTTGTACCTCTGAGTGTTACAAAGCGCTGACACTGGAGACTCCTTCCGTAAATGATAAGCATCTCTCCGCGGAAAACCTCAATATCAGTGGTTCTGCATTTTACTTAGTTAAACAACAACACATTTGTTTATTATCCGGAACGTCCGCCATATCCCAAGTCCCTACGAATGAGTTGTTACTAAAAACGATAACGTCTTCTGACGGATCAGAATCAGGAACTCGGCAGCACTGAATGCGCTTGACATCTTTATTACAGTCGTGTCTTTCTGTAGTGGTGATGATGCAGAAGGCTGCAGCACGTAAATGACTTCTCTAAGAAGTTACAGGTTACGCAAAGGAATAATATTTGTTGTGTGTTACACACATTAGAGATTCCGTATTTCACGTGAGAGTCGCGTGTTCGCGCAATTCAATAAATGTCGAGTCAGTAATTCTGGTCAGAGTAACTCTGGCCCTTTCTTGTGCATGATAATTGCACTTATGCTACAGATGGAGATAAGAATGAAAAATGCTGGAGTATTTATTCATCCCACTGGGGTGGACAAATCAGTAGCCAGGACTATTAGTCTTTAATTCATAGTTGCCACAGACTCATTAGTTTTAAACCTAAGTTTCTATTTAAACGTAATGTGATTGTAAGTGATGGATCAATGCTTTCGCCATAACTCACTTCAGTTGTATTTATATAATTTAAAATTTAACAATGGACATTATCCCAAAGCAGCTTTGCAGAAATCCGAACTATAAGCACGTGCTTCCCGATTTTACCACATGGATTAATCAGTGCATGAGGATGACAGTCTTTTCAGAATCAGGAACACGTGGGTATGTGGAAACACTGATGAAGCTGAATAAGATAAAGCATGGTGCAAAACCGTCATATACTGTGACTCTGCTGCTCTAAGTCACATATTGTGAGAACATAAAGGTACTAGCCTGTGTCGAAGTCTCAAACATAGTGTGCTACATTAGAAACGTTGTTAGAAAAGGACAGTAATGATTAACTCGTGTGTTTCCCGTTCTGACTTTGGCTTTTTGGAACAGCTTTTATCCAAAGCGGCTTACAATTAAGACATACGACTGAGCATATGAAGGTTAAGGGCATTGCTCAAGGGCCCAGTGTCATCAGCACTGCTTCTGCATATAAAGCGTGATGCATTGAGCTCACTGGAGGCTGATGTAGTGCCACCGCAACCAAAGACAGCAAAGTTCTAGCAGCGTGTGAATTTTCCACAATTACAAATGGCTCTGATGCTCGTCTAAAATCCACCAATAAGAGGACAGCACAGGATGATAACAGTCAGTCAGTTTGGCACATACTGACTTAGCAATATTTTGTCATTCGTCCATGTGAAAGCATTCTACGCCTTTCAGTTTGGCTGGGAAACTCCTGTGCACAGCCTTCTTCAGGTCACTCCACAGGTTTTCGATTGGATTTAGAGCCGTTCCAAAACCTCGGTCATGTTTTGAGGAAGCCATGCCTTTGTTGATGTGGAGGTGTGCTTCGTGTCATCGTCACACTGAAAGATGAAATTCCTTTTCATCAGGAGTGTTTTACAAGATGCCATAAGAGTCTGCACCAAAATTGACTGGTATTTGGAGCTCTTCACAATTTCCTCCACCTTGATGAAATCCCCAGTTCCAGCTGAAGAAAACCAGCCCCAAGACGTGGTGATGATGCTGCCGCCTCCATGCTTCACCGTGGGGATGCGTTCTCCTGGTGATGTATTATGGCCAAAAAGTTCAACCTTGATCTCATCAGACCATAATGCATTATTCTACATGGCTTTGGGGGATTGGATATATTTTTGTTTTTTTTAAAAAAGTTTAGCCAGGTTTAGAATGTTTTTTGGTTAAAAAAGGTTTTTGTCTTGCCAATCTGAAGAATTTGGCAGATGGTTTTCACATGAGAAACGGAGCAACCAGAAGTTTTCCAGAAATTGTTGCAATTCTTCCAATGTTGCTGTAGGCCTCTTGGCAGCCTCGCTGACCAGTTTTCTCCTGGTCTTCTCATCAGTTTTAGAGGGACGTCCTGTTCTTAGTGATGCATTATTGCATTACTGTTGTGCCATATTTTCTCCACTTGTTGATTATTATCTTTAAAGTGTTCCATGGTATATTGAGAGTCTTGGAAATTTTTGCGTAGCCCTCTCCTGATTGATATTTTTCAACAATCCTGTAAGCTCTTTCACAGTAAAGGTGAAAAAGGTTCTGACATCATTATACATCACCGTACATCATTATTTTAACTACGACGTTATTCTAATGGGTTAGATTTCTGGCCAAACAAAACCCAGGACTGGGCAAGTCCCCCCCAAAGTGCATTGTTTAATAAAATCAGGCTATATTTAGCCGAAGACGGGATGTAACGGAGTTGAACAGTGTCTTCAGGCCATGTTCTGCTCACTCATGATCTTTACTGGCCGAATTTAGCAGCTGTGATTCAGTCTCTCTGATTCCTCTGCTTCATCAGTTCAGTGTGTTTCAGCAAGTCTCTTTATTTCAGTTTGCCTCTCTGTTCTTATTTATTCCGTCACTTATTCACTCGTCCGTTTGCTCCCACACTTATTCATAAAAATATGTAGAGCAGATGCTCTTCAGCAGAGGAAATGCCACCTCCCCTCACGCTCTTTGTAAGCTGTACACAATGATCTGCTCTTAGTCTGGATGTTTTTATTAGACTCTTTTGCTTTGGACTCCTGGCTTCCTGAGGTCAGTCGAATCTGTGTTGTGGTTTTATTTGTTAATGCTAAGTATGTTTCCTGTTTGTGGTAGGCGCTCTAATGTTCAGCTAAACTCTTCTGTTAAAACCATCTGCAGTCGCAAAAAAGAAGTCATCTGTGAATATTATGAAGGTTGTATAAACACTGTTTTGCCAGACATGTGTTTACAAGAACCCACAAACCTCATGAACAATTCAGCGTCTGGGCGAAATTATATTATATTATATTATTATACGATCTCGACATTTTGCCCAGATCTAATGACATCACGATCACATGCACATGTACGTATATCAATGTTATAATCAGATTAATTACATCTAATGTCGAAAAGTTTATTTACAGTCCCATTTTCTGAAATAACGTAACGTATACATGTTATTTATACGCCTGGCTACGCCCCCTTCTCCCCCCCCCCAAAAAAAAGTCTGCTTATACCCCTCCAAAGCCATGAGCGATACTATCATCAGTCAGTGATAGTTAAGGGACACGATAAGATGATGGCAAACAAACCGTCTCAGAAGTCAGCTCCTAAACCTTCAGTAGTTTCAGCAGAAGCAGCGGAGTTATGATTACAATTCTCCTTTCAGTCAGCAGAAAGATTTAAGACCTTTAACACAAAGCAGTAATGCTAAACATTTGGCTGGGGACCAACGATTGTGTGATGTTGGTGAACCCTGAATAATTTAACTCCGAGATGGGGTGATAGTTGCCCTCTGAAGGTTGTTAACTTCTCTGCCCTGTCTTTCTCACTCTGTTCTGACCTCTTTCTGCTTATTCTTTGTCAGTTTTAAGGGTCATTGTCCAACAGTTTGTTCTCGACAGCGTTCTCTCAGTGTTCTTCCTCACGCTAGCCTCCTCAATGTCCGGACATCCTTACAAAGATGCTCGGGAGCTCAGAAAATCGACCCGCAAATACCTTTCCTCCAGTAAATATCGACATACGTGTGTGCAACCTTTTGTTTTGGCATATTGCGATATGATATTTTAGTCATATTGCTCACTCGGCCTTGGACGATGAGCGATAGAGACTGAGAGTCTGACTTTCTAGCAGAACATCTTCCTCTGATGCATCTTAGCTTCCCAGACAGATGAATCCATGAATGTCTTTGCTCGGAAAAAGTATCAGGGCTACTTCACTGTACACGAAATTCAGTAAGTATCTCTGCTTGCTGTCGCCACAGAGCACGTACACGCGTAGTTTAATTTTATAATGAGCTTAGTTACAGCTAATAACTCGTGAGGTTTATTTACACGTTAACGCGTAGTTAGTAGTCATCTAAATGCTAATTCTGGTGGCCCACTTGTAACCAACTTCCAGGTATTTTTTTTTTTCCTCTGTAATGATGTAATATGTACGCTACAGGTACACATATGCCTGGCCACGCCCCCTTCTTACACCGCTCCAAAGCCACGAGTGATACTGTCGTTAATTGGCGATAGTTACGGGACACGATCCTCCAGGTTTCTATATCCTCTCTCTTGTGGTCTCTCCTTTACAGCTTTATTTTTGGGTGGATTTAGTGGTATGTCCTGCTGGAGGATCCAATCACAACCCGGTTGTAGGTCCTTGGCAGAAGACTGTTCTGCTTTAAACTCTGCAGTGACTCGCTTTCTGTCTTTTCAAAAGATATTCTGTCAAGTGTCAGAGTTTTAGCAGATGCTAACATTCCACACACTTTTTTTTTTTTTTTTTTTTTTTGTTCCAGCTAAGGGAAGGAATCTTGTACATGAAGTCATGTGCAGTTGTAGATGTATTCATGATTTATTTGATTGATGGATAACCTTTAACATGGAAAGCAGAAAGCCTTATAGATTAATCATGTGTATACATGTACACACACACACACACACACACACACACACGCACATATTCATGTCATGTCTTGCCAGGGCCACAGTGTTGGTCGGTACAGTGCTGAGCTCCTGACCCCAGGTGTGCTGAGACACACCCCTCAGCAAAATCATGCTTAAAGCGCAGGTGCGAGAGAGAGAGAGAGAGAGAGAGAGAGAGAGAGACAGAGAGAGAGACTCGGAATGTGAGGGTAAAAACAGCAGTACATCGTCAGCCTTTATTGATTGGAGCATAAATTAAATCTTTCTGAATGTTATTTTATAAACCCAATGTGTCATTAAGTACCGAGACAAGACATAAAGAGAGGCAATGACGTGATGAAAAGCAGGAAGTCAGTGACACCTTCTGACCAATCAGAATCTAGTTTTAAACAGTCTGATGTGGCTGAAAGTACACTGGCAGCATGAAATATCAATTTCCCAGGAACCCTGGGCACGAGATGGGAATAAACCTGGATGGGATGCCAGTTGATCACAAGCCACCGTGCATGCACACATTCATTCACACACACTATCGCAGCCAGGGGCCAATTTAGACGAGCAAATCGATCTACTGCCATGTTTCTGGGAGGTTGGAGGGAACCTGAGAACCTGAAGGAATCCAACATGGACACGGGGAGAACAGACAAAACTCCACACAGACAGTATAAAGCTCCGTTATAGTTGCTTTTGACCACGAGTACACAAGATGGCTGCTGAGCGGATCCCCTGGTCATTTGGGGCGTCACTTGTGCGCGTCCTCGGGTTAATGTGATGCGTCTGTGTGGTCTAATACCAACGTATAATATTGGAGGCAGTATATCACTATATGTCACTGTGTCCACAACCGAATAAACAAACTAGCGTTCAAATGTCTCAGATCACATACCTGAGTACTATTGACTGTAACTGAGTCTTTTATTGAGACTGAGATTTTAAAATCCTGTCACGATGGTTTAAACCTACCGAAGTCTGTTTTGAGTACCTTTTGGATTTTTTCTAAATCATATAAAAAAAAAAAAAACTTTTGAACGTAAGGTTGGAGGCTTCAAACTGAGACTGCAGCTCATGACAACAATCACAGCAACGTCCCGATGGACAGGGACGTTTTATCTCTGACATAGTGGACTAGTGGATGCCGCTGTTACGTCAAGACGTCAAGTTTTGCATTGTAGCATAGGCACGTCTGGGATGAAACGATCTTCTGCAGGTTTTCTGTCTACAAAGTGACCTATGGTTGCTTCTAAAGTTTCTTTAAAGTACCCCTGGACTCAAAAATGATGTTTATAAACAGTTAGCTCTTGTACGGGTGCTAAATTCACATTTTAACATTTCACATTGTTTCAGAGACCTTCTCAGTACTTTACTGTGCATGATCAGTTCAGGGAACCTGGAATTTTTATATACAAGCTGTGTGTTTGTCTCTGTGTGTCTCTCTGTGTGTGTGTGTGTGTGTGTGTGTGTGGGGGGGTGTGTGTGTGTGTGTTTGTCTCTGTGTGTGTCTGTGTGTGTGTGTGTGTGTGTGTGTGTGTGTCTGTGTGTGTGTTTGTCTCTGTGTGTGTGTGTGTGTGTGTGTGTGTGTGTGTGTTTGTCTCTGTGTGTGTGTGTGTGTGTGTGTGTGTGTGTATAGGTGTGTCTACAGTTCGGGATGACGGTTGCTGTAACCTGAATGTTATGGTACAGGTTTAGACTCCTTGATCGCCTCAAGGGCATTAAGTCACATAAAACCAAATCAAACACTCCAGACTTATTAGGAGTTTTTCTTTCCAGAAGTAAGAGTCGTAGGAAAAAGAACCCCCACAGCTGCTCATTATACGTCTCAGAATCCGGTCTTTGAAAATTTGATGACACGTTTATGTGTGTGAACGTCGGTCGGAAAATATCTGTCTTTCACTGCACTGGGGAACAACAGGACATTGTTCAGCTCAGCCTGTTATTTCTTTCTGGAGTTGTGCTTGTTATAGGTTTCTGATGAGGAGGAAGCTGCTCATCTTCGCTTTGACATTGAGGCAGAAAATTACAAGAGGCGACATGCTTCTGCAACTTCACGCCCTTTAGGCTATTGTATACGATCATTACGTTGGTTGTTTGAATGTTCTTTGAACGTTCCGTCAATAACGAATTTATTCAGTGCTAGTTACATGCACGAAATGCTGAAATATTGCCATTAACAAAATCTCCAACTTGTAAAATAAAGCTGTTTGTACCACGGTGCTGTTGAATTCTGAAGGTGTTGATTAAACACCTCACGGTTTTTCATGTTACTGAGAAACCACAAAGTGTAAAGTGTAAAGTGTAAAGTGTAAACTCCTCTGTCCTGCAAACTTAAAGTTACAGCTTTACCTCTGACTGT
>CM074917.1:2633443-2646204 GCA_037576815.1 Pangasius larnaudii
TAGACTGTGTTAGTGTTTAAATCAGTTCAGGCCACGCCCACTTCTGGTTCAAATCCGAATATAGATTTAAAAATTAGATTTTTTTAAAAATACGTCGGTTTAGGCCACACCCACTTCTGGATCAAATTCAGCTACAGATAGTGGCATGGTGTTACACCCCTAATACACACAGCTGTGTGTAATTTACCCCTGAAATGACACTTCTGTATTTCCCTGTGTAGAAGGCAGTAGGGTCTGTGTTTAAGGGCTATATTTTGTACCATTTTCTCTGTTTTTATTGACAATTTTTCTTGTTTTTTTTTTTTTAATTGTTTATATTTTATTGTAATTGAAGTGTATATCTCTACTTGATGGTGTTATTTGTATTTTATTGTCTTGTTATTGTTCTTGTGAAGCACACTGAGCTGCAGTGTATAGAATAAAACACTTCTGGAAGTGCTGTGATAGGAAAATAATCAACTTCGAGGTGGTGTAAAAAAGCGGAATTTGATCCTACCGAAGTGTTTTATTCCCCGTATACCAAAGCAGTGTGCGAACACTGACAGTTTTTATTTAATAAAGAATGACACATGCTTTTTATAGTTACATTAATGTTGTGGTACATTCACGAAACAAGTTTCTGTTATCACTTATATTAAAGACAGCTTGTCATGTTGCAGAGAAACCAAAGTGTAAACTCTTCTATTCTGAGAAACCGTCCAATGTAGAAAAACGTAAAGTTAGAGCTTTACAATAAATAAACTTCACAAGTTTAACAGCGCTAGTCAGCAACTCTATGGGATAATAATAATAATAATAATAAAAATAATAATAATTATTATTATTATTATTACTATGAGATTTCCACAGTAACACTTGAATCTAAATAAACTCAAGGAATTAGGACACCGGCTGTCCCTGTTCTGGCAAGAATGAGCAAAGATAGATGAGCTATAAATGCTGATGCAGAGTGTGTCGATCTTTATATCTACACAGATTCCACATTTCATCAAAAATGTTTTTCTGACTCTCAGGAGAAGGTGCCAGCCAGTCAGCAGGCCTACTTGGCGCGGGATCTGCGCTCAGGCACCGAGTATTTAGTGTCGGTTATCGCCCAGTACCCCAACAGCGTGGGCGAGTCCGTGTCTGCCAAGGCTCGAACTAGTGAGAGGAACAGCTTGCATCTGGAGAACATGCACACCCTCACATACAAGCCCATGCTTGAACTAATAATAGCACAAATACTACTACAAGAGAGAGTGTTATAAAGACATAATCAGAGTTAATTCTTCATTCTCAGGGTCTGTGCAGGGCGTGGCCTCACTGCGGTTGGTACAGGCGGGGTTCTTTACTTTAGCTCTGGCATGGGATCCTGCTTCTGGCTCCATACAGGGCTACAGGATTACATATGGACCCAGAGGTAACACACACACACACACACACACACATACACAAAGTTGGATGTATATTGTAGCAAAAGCAAGATAAGTAGATTGAGAGATGAGAGATTGTGTTAATGTATTTGTTATATTCACGCGTGATTACTGGCTCTGGTGGGAAGCCGTTTTAAGTCCAGTGTCTCTGTCTGACAATTTGGTGCATCCACAATATGCCATGCTGAATTTTATGTTTTGGGCTGTAAATACACTAAAAAAACGTCATCTGAGGCCAATATTAAATACGCAAATATGAACCTCTTAATGAATTCATAATTTAAAGCCCACAAAACATTTCTTTCTGCACACGAGTGCTTGGTCAGCTTATCCTTCAGCAGTGGTCATGACACAAAATAATAGTATTGTTTTATAAGCTTCTGAATAGTAAATTAAACCAAACTAAAGTGATGATCACGACTAGCCGTGTACTAGACTCCTGTTAAAATGTTTATTTTCTCACTCGTAGATTATCATATTAGTCCTATTTTTCAATTTTTAAATTGTCTCTCACCTTTATGATGTTGTATCACTTTTATACTACGTTTAACAGCAGTTGAGTGGATACGTCACTCAGCTCTGATTACACTTAACTTTCCCGTGTAAATATTGAGGTAACTTTTTCCCCCCCCGCAGTCTTTAACTCGGAATATGACTCTTTATGTACTTCAGGTTTTCTTTGGGCAGACATTTGTATTATAATATCCAGGAAGTGATTGAACTGTTTACACCTGAGAGTGCTTTTGTTCTGCAGTGAATAGTGTTGCTAAGGGGTATTATCCGTCCGTTCTGTGCATCCTGCGAGTGTAGTGTTCGGGTTGGCGGATCTTAATAGGTCAGATTAGGTGTGTCTCTATATTTAGCCAGGTCTGCGACATGTTGAGAAATGTCTGACCCAGTCCAGATGTCTGTCACTCGAGCATGTTGCGGTTGCTGTCAGTGTAAAAAAAAAAAAAAAAAAATTGTGTGCCATTTAGGGTGAAATCCTGCAGCACGGTTCTGGTGTCTCATTTTTCATGTCTGCACCTGCAAGGTTTTATCCCACACCCGCCCGTCTCTGCCCGGCTTTGATCATCTGTCACTAAAAAATGTTAGAAGATGCACATTTTTTTGGTTCTTTTAGGGCTGTCGGGGCCAGATGTATGTAATGTAGCTGCAAAGTGAACTCGCAGTGCATCTGAGACCACAAAATGCACCGGGGACCACCTAGTAAATGCTCTGCTGATGAAACAGTCAACTCAGAGCAGCTTGAGACAAAATGAACTTGTTATTACACAATGTCTCTCGCGTCAGAGCATGTAAAGAATGTAGAAGGCATTATTACAACTGATGGACCATTTGAATACTGATGAGGTTTTAATAAAAAAGTATTGCATGTAAAGATTTCGGTTTTAGACTGTATTACATTTTTTTTTCTCGTGCTCAGCTCAAGCAATTTCTGTAGTACTCGGAAAATTGGCAAAAATCACAAAAGTCCGGTTTAATGTGTTGAATGTCTTTGTCAGATGAGTGTATTCCTGACATATGTGCTCTGACCATGGTTGCCAGATCCCTGTGACAAAAAGCAGCCCAATTGACAAGCAATATTTAAAACACATAGTTTCCCTGAACGGCTCTTTCACCAAGGTATTGAAATAAGCTCTTTTTTTTTTTTCCCTCACCCATTTTTTTTCCTGCTAATTCCTTCCCACCAACCAGCTCTCCCCTGTTATACACCAGCCACCACCCGCGGGAGGGTGAACGCAAACGCGTGCTTTCTCTGAGATATGTGAAGCCATCCAGCCTCAACTGTTCAGAAACTGCTGCTCAGGTTGCATCACAGGGCAGCGTAACAAACCCTGAGGGAAAGCGCTATCCACGCTCTTCTACACACACTTCTGAGCTCACAGACTCCCATGTTTGGCTGCTGTCGCTGTGATTGACCCCTTCCACCCATAGAACGTGGGCAATTTTGCTTCCTTTTGTCCCTAGCTACTGCAGCAGCGTAACCATGCACCTGGCAACCCTACACATCCTCAAGCAACATACTAATTTACACCAGGGTTTGGGAGGGGCTTACAATTATTATCTTAAAACGCCCAGTGTAGTACATCGAACATATGTAATATGCAGAACTATTCAGTGCTGCTGACTTAAGTTCAGAAGTTACATCTATATGTTTTTACTGGGAAATTTGCGTGTATTGAGAGATGGCCTAAGCACCCGCTTAAAGTCGATTTGAGTCTGAGTTCTCCGTTCAGATTATGCAAATCACCTGCATGTAGGTCACACCACCAAGATTGCCAGATTTTACATGAGTAGAAGCAAAAGAAATGGAGTTTTTCAATAGCGTCTTGACCCCCACTTTTGAACGCAAGCACTTTCTTTTAACTAAGAAAAAAAAATCAGGGATAGAAAATGCAGACCGAAGAAGGAAATAGCGTAGTTTTCCTTTGCCTGTCAGTGTGATATGATGTAACATAAAAGCCAGAGACGATGGCAAGCATTAGGATAAACGTCTTTTTCCTGCTTCTTTTTTTTTTTTTTTCCCGCTTATTTTTAAATTAAGATTTGTTTGTAATTTGCAATTTGTTTATTTATTATCACTACAGTATTCTTTTGTTCTGTCTCTAATATTTCTCAGTTGTATTTCTTAGCATAGTGAACTGTGTTTCCACCGTTTGTGTTTACCACATAGTGCCTTTTTAAAACGAGCAAATTATATGCATGCTAATATTTTTGGTAAATTAGAAAATCTAATTAAAATAGTGTTTATTCAGGCCTGTTTTTCTACAGTAAAATTTAGGAATTAGGCGTCGAAAGATTTCTTTTAAGAGACCAAAAGCAGAACATTGGATCTCTAAGATTTCAGTGGGAATTTTCTGTCTTTGAACACTTCAATACTATAAGAATTGTACTGATATTTGAATAGTATTCACTGAGTTTCACGTTCGCCTGACTGTCCGATCTGATCTGATCCGATCTCTGATCTCTGATCTCTGATCTGATTACCTGGGAATGTTCTCATTTAGGCAAACCTGCGTCCTTGCTGCGGGAGCAGACGCTTGGCGCGGATGCCACGTCTCTCACGCTGGATGATCTACAGGCGGACACTGAATACATTATCAACCTGTATCCTCTCTTCCCTCATAACAATGTTGCACCCACTACGCTCACGGCCAGCACATGTGAGTACACACACACACACACACACACACACACACACACACGCGTACATTACAGTACGTACGCTCTAGTTGATTAGCCACTGTTGCAAGCTGCTGCGATGCATTGGCACGTCTGCCATAATGAAATGGGAAATTGTAAACCAGTGCACATCTGTGAGCAGATGCAGGTCATTCCAACTGTATTTTACAAAAAATGTACCTTGTTGCCGATGTCCTATATAACTACATGTGCGGCTGGACTGGAAAAATACCAAACCTGCGCAGAGTGCTCGTTTATAAAACACGTCAATCTTTTTTTTCACAGCTCATCTGTGAATCCATGAGTGGTGCAAAATAAAAAGTGATAAATCATAAGATTTAGTATTGTACATGATATATAATGATAAACTGTGATGTAATGCTGTATGCTATTTATTTGTGTGTGTGTGTGTGTGTGTGTGTGTGTGTGTAGTGCGTTTACAAGGAGTGCAACAGCTCTCTGTTGTCACAAGCTCAAACAGCAGTGTTGAAGTGCGTTGGCAAGGACTGAGTGGCGCCAGAGGTTACAGGCTGGTCTGGGGCCCGTTTGTAGGTGAGCATTCAAACACACTGACAAATGGGTTTTGGGTGAAACTGTGTTGGAGTGTAACCTAGCTGCTCTAGAAGAATCTTCCCTATTGCCCGTATAAAAACCAGCAGACAATCTGACGCAGCAAAAGGAGAGCGGTTTATTCTTCGTCTGTGTAACTCAGTGAGTTATCACTTCAGCTGTACTCCAGAAGTGAGCCCCTGATCAGAGGAGGCGTAGCTCCTTTATAGTCAGGTGTAAACAATAGTAAAATTTCTCAAAGGTTACAAAATAGTGAATGTTCATAATTGTATAGAAAGGGCGTATACAGGTTTATACGTCTCCTTAGTCGGCTTCGGAAGGTGGTTCCTTAACCCTTGTGTTGTCTTAGGGGTCAAAAATGACCCGCCGATGTGTTCACCAGCCGAGAAACAGAGTGGTGTAGAGGGAAAACCCAGATATTCACAAACTTTCCGATCAATGACAGATTGTTTCTTCATGAAAAAATAGATTTGGGGTTTAAAATACAATGAAGCCTCTTTATTTTAAGGGGTTAGTGAAGGGGTTAAGCAGCTAATCTGCACAGGAACACGCACTGATAGAATCATCATGTAAACACAGGGATTACAGAGTGATTAGCAAATTACAGACAAATAAAAGTGATGGAAAAGATAGCACACAAGACTCAAAATGATGAGAATTAAAAAAAAATAATACAAAAGATCATTGAGTGAGGGTTGCAAGTGACTCGGGTATGATGATCCGTCTGATGTGCTTATATTCGATCAGTAAACTGTAGTTGGTAGAACAGAGAGAAGTTTAGCAGAAAACCTGTTTACTCCAAACTCATGTCTAATACAGGAGTAACACAATATCTGTATCTGTTTAGTGCTGGAAATATTTGTTTCTGTTTTTGGATTCAGATTTAAACCGAGAGTGGGTGTGGTCTTTATTTTTTAAACTCCGTAAACACTAGAAAAAAAAAAAACTGGAAAAAAAAAAAGAACTGGAAAAAGAAACTGGAAAAAGAAGACATTGTCATTCACAAATTATAACAACAAAAGTAGTAATTTGCAGAATATTATTATTCTCCTCCTGAACCAGATGCCCTGTGGAACTTTCCGGCAAGCTTTCGAACTCTTATCTTACGTGATTGAGTGAGCGAGCTAACTTTCAGTCTGTCATAATGTGTGTTATAAGGATTCGAGCTCAGTAAGGCAGTGTTCATGTCGGGTTAAAAACAACCACTCGTTCATATGATGTTTGTTAATGTTCCGTGACCAGGGTTGCCAGGTTCTGCGTAAATATATCTACATATTGCAGATACACAATGCAGACCGTTATCTCGTTCTGGCTTGCTCTTAAAATTCGCTATACTCATCCTACGCTATGTCTCAGTCAGGGGTCTGGATTGGTTGACTAAGTGATACCATGCAACAGAATATTACAAAACAGTATATTAAATTCTAGTTTTCTGCCTGACTGCTACTTTAAAAAAAACTGTTCAGATCTGTATTCACACTCCTTTAGGACACTGTTCAAATCTGGATAATATATTCGTACTCAGTTACAACTCTCATGTCTGAGGCCGGTTTCTCAATAGCCAAGAGAAAAAGGTTAAAAAATGCTGGAGTATTACTTTTATTCTGCATTTTTTTCATTCTCTCTCTCTCTCTCTCTCTCTCTCTCTCTGTCTCTCTCTGTCTCTCCTGCGTTGCAGGGAGTGATATAGAGACCGTAGAGGTGAGCGGTGACAGTGAGGCTCACACACTGGTGAATCTGCGACCGGAGACGGAGTACATTGTCACAGTCATCGCTCTGTATAATGGGGAAACAGAAGGACCTGCAGCAAATGCACGCTTTAAGATAGGTACGCACACACACACACACACACGCACACACACACACACACACACACACAAGCTCGCCCTCTCTCTCTCATGCACACACTTGGGAGTCATTATAGAACCAGATATTTGGGTAAAAGATCACTGGGTCCTAATTAGTAGACCCTGATTCTCATTAGCTTGACTGCTTGCAAGTTTGAGACTTTGAACTTTAAAAAAAAAAAAAAAGCCTTATCTTGTTTATCTGCATTAATATCTGCATCTCGTCTTTAATCAAGAAGTCAACCAGATTTTACTTGTGAATGGAAATACTAAAAAAATATTATTTGTTTTCATTCATATGAAGAAAACATTTGTGTGTTTTTAAGATAAAAAGGCGAATAAGAAATCGTTTTTCCGCTTTGCCGCGTTGCATCAAAACGATATCAGACCCAACCGAACCGTGGGTTTTGTGTAACGTTCCACACTGTCACGCATGTTAAATTGTCCTTTTTGATTCGGAGTCTGACTCACTGTCTGGCGATTCGGAAAACAGAATCATTATTAAACATCTGAGTCACAGACGGGATGCGTGTGAACGTGTGTCTGAAACGGGATGAAAAAGCCTAAAATGTTTGTAATGTTGTGTTTGGACTTTAGAACGAGCAGAGCAGCAGGTTTTGAGAGCCATTACAACAGGACCCTCCAGCATCCTGCTGACCTGGAACTTCATAGCAGCAGCCAGAGGCTATCGACTGGAGTGGAGGAAAGAGGGAGCAAGTGAGTCACACACTCAAGCACACACACACACACACACACACATGCATGCAAGCTTTATACACTGCACGATACCTTCACTGGCACAGTTTACATCCCTGCATTACTCACTCACAGAGACTAACAGACAAGTAAATACAAATATCTGTGATCATTTATGGTTATAGTCAGAGTTGAGTTAATGATGCATTTGACTAGAGGACGTAACTCATCCTCCGACCAGGAAAGAAAAAAAAAAACCTGCTCAGTTTGGAATTCCTGCTCGGGAACTTGGGGAACGTCTCCTCAACCCTGAGTTCAGTGAGTGACGTCATATCAACATGGTCCCGCAAGTTGACTGGCAGTGAAACTGTCTGCTCGTTTAGGGTCACTGTAGTGTCCATGATGGTATAGTTGCAGATTTCTACTGAAGTCCAGAAGGGCCATGATGTACAGCACGTATGCTTAATCATGCATTTTGTTATCTTGAGATCACAAGAAAAAAAAAAAAAAAAAACTCATGGCCCTTCTGGACTTCTGTAGAAATCTGCAACTACACCATCATAGAAATTCATAGAATTATATATCATAGAAATTCACACAAGACGAAACAGCTGCATTATAGGTCCCAGGTCCTGGGTTTGATCCTGAGCTTGAGTTTCATTTATTTTTAAATACAAACAAATTTCCCCTGCAAGATTGCTAAAGTATATCTTGCTAGCTAGCTGTATATTTGTCAGTGCCAGATAATTTCCAGATTAGTGTCTGTTACTTGAGAACTATACCATCATGGACACTAAAGTGGTGATAATCTTCTTCCACCCTTGTTACTGAAATCTTTATTGTTGATAACCGAAGAACCAGAGTGGGCGTGGCTTCCTGAAGAATCAATTCACTCACAAGTTTTGTTATTCAGAACAATTCAGGATTGAGGTACGGATCTTTGGGGAAATACCCACAATGACGCAGTACCTGAAACGGTCCTCCTTCTTGTCTGTCCACAGGCAGCAGGGTTCACTCGCAGACCTTCCCCCAGAGTACCACAAGATATGAAATAAAGGGTCTTCAGCCAAGTACCGATTACATCATAACTCTGTACACGCTGTACGACGGACGGGAGGAGCCCACACCAGGTCAAAAAACAAACAAACCCCAAAACCCCTAAAAATGTGCCAATAACATTATACTTTAAGCTTTAAAGTAAACCCTGGATGTGGTATTTTAAACCATTTAAACAGTCCATGTAGCATAATAATGTTTTTAATGTCTATTTCTATACCACAGCATTGTTAAATAATCAAATCTTAATCGTTAGAAGTTTCAGTGTTAATTATATTGTATTAATTTTCTATAAGAGTAGCTCTGACAGCAGGGCCAGATTGTTCTTTCGTAACTATAAATGGATAAAAAGTTTTGTCTCACCTTTTACTAAATAAAAAATTGTAATAGTTGGCAAGTTGCTGTGGTGTAAGAGGAATAAAACACTTCAGGATGTGCTGTTATAGGAAAATAAGCAACGGTAACTCTGTTTCATTACATAGGACGGTCCTGTCGATGATTATTTTTCTATAACATCACATCCCGAAGTGTGTTATTCCTACATAGAAACAAAAAAGGTTTTCTTTAAGATGATATATTAGGCATAATGTTGGTGATGATGATGATGTTGGTGATGATGTTGGTGATGATGTTGGTGATGATGATGATGATGATGATGTTGGTGATGATGATGATGATGATGTTGGTGATGATGATGATGATGATGTTGGTGATGATGATGATGGTGATGATGATGATGATGATGTTGGTGATGATGATGATGTTGGTGATGATGATGGTGATGATGATGATGATGATGTTGGTGATGATGATGATGATGATGATGATGATGTTGGTGATGATGATGATGATGATGATGATGTTGGTGATGATGATGATGATGATGATGTTGGTGATGATGATGATGATGATGATGATGATGACGATGATGATGGTGATGATGATGATGATGATGATGATGATGGTGATGATGATGTTGGTGATGATGATGATGATGATGATGGTGATGATGTCGGTGGTGATGAAGCAACTGTGAACTGCTGGATTTGTAATTGCGTGTGTATATGTTGTATTTTGTATATGTTGTATGTTCACTGTGTGAATACTGTGTGCAGCGTTACCTTTGGTTGGTAGAGTCAGCAACCTGCGAGTGGTGGAGATTATAGGACGCGCCGTACGGCTGGCGTGGACCGGGGTCGCCGGGGCAACGCAGTATAACATCCTCGTCCTCAACACGGAGAGTAAGAACGCGTTTTGCAGAAAAAAGAATAAGCAGAATGTTACTAACAGATATCGCTGGATCCTAATTATTAATTAGTTCATCTTGTGAATATTAATCATTAATATTAGTGTTAATGCAGCCAAAGATCTTTTATTAGTGAGGTTTCTTTCCGTGAACTTGTTGTATCTCCTTCTCCAGCTCCAGGGTCGGAGGTGAAACGTGTCGTTTATGGAAATCAGACGACGTTTGACCTCCGTGACCTCGCGGGAGGTGTGTCTTACTCTGTGAGTGTGACTGCCTTGGTGGGCTACACTGAGGGACCTCCGGCAACCATCTACATCACACCAGGTGTGTGTGTGTGTGTGTGTGTGTGTGTGTGTGTGCGTGCGTGTGCGTGCGTGCTTGTCTGTCTGCTTGTGTGTGTTTAGTCATGTTACGTCACAGTGGGTAAACAGGATGAAGCACCCTGCATAAACAAACATGTGGTCTTTTCCATCTTCCGCTTTTCTTTGACTTTTAAACCTCAGAAAGATGTCTTTGCCTCGGTTCAAGCTCAGACAACGAACATTCAGCTGAGCATAAAAATAGTAAAAGGTTTTTTTGTTTTGTTGTTTTTTTTTCATTGCTTTATGTCACCCTGTTTATCGTTGTGTTGCTAGGTATAGGAAATTTCATCTAATGATATTTTGTTAAACCTGATGAGTTTGGATGTAAATTAAATTCAGTTTATACTAAAATATGGCCATTTTAACAACAGGTCCAGGGTTCGATCCTGAACTTGTGGAGTTTCACATGTTCTTCATATAGGTTTCCTCTGGATTCTCCGGTTTCCTACCACCTCCTAAAAACATGCCAGTAGGTGGATTGGTGACTTTAAATTGCCCCTGTGTGTGAATAAGTATGTGAAGGTTTAAAGGTTTCGAGTAAAACTACAAAAGCCTTGCAAATGTATGTGAACACACAGCCATGGGGATTCAGATAGCTGGCATATCATCTCTTAATTGTCCACTTTATCTTAAGTTGGTTTGTTCTCTGGTTTGTTTTATTGTGGTTTATATTTCCTGATGACTTCAATTCGTAAAAGTATTTTGTTTGTTTTAGATTAATCTTTTCCATAGTCTTTAAATTCATCAAAACGTCTTCTAATAGTACCCCAGTACTGTGAAGAATATTGAAAATATTCATATCTGACTCTAATATCATTTCTGAAGTCCTAGAATAGCTAGATCAGATGTAGGTGGTTTGACATAAGACCTGAAGTGACTTGTGGCCAAGTCACTCGGAATTTGTGCTCTACATTTAACCCATCCTGAGACTTGAACCCACAACCTTCGTGTTACAAATCCGACTCTTTAACCATTAAGCCACGACTGCAACACAGGGCTAATGTGATTGTTCTGATGGTCTCAGACTATAATTTCTTTCCTTGGTTGTTCAGCTTGTGGGGCAAAGCAACATACCGTATAAGCAGATTTGCACGCAAGCGGTATTGAGAAGCATAGTGATGGATCAGTTGATGAATGGACGAACAATTGCATTCCTGACTGATGCGTTTCCGTAACAGACTTCACGACAGCACAAATTCCGGGCAAGGTGACGAACCTGCGCGTAGTGAATGTCAACAGTCGACGGATCAGGATTGCATGGAATGTGGTCAGTGAGGCTACAGGTTACAGAGTCACCTACTCGGCAGCTGTTAGTATATGAAATACATTTAATATATATATATATATATATATATATATATATATATATATATATATATATATATAGTCACATATTCCACAGCAATTTGCCAAAGCTAGCAGTTATGTTTAAATTAATTACAGAAAGTCATGTCATACTTTTTATCGGTTTATAGTTAGATTACCCTCCTCTCTCTCTCTCTCTCTCTCTCTCTCTCTCTCTCTCATTCAGATCCGGAGCAGTTCCACGAGCTCGGTGCAGGCGTCACTTCCTACACTATAGAACGACTGCAGCCTGATGAATCCGTCATTGTGGGTGTGGCTGCTTTGATTGGCAGTCAGCTCGGAGACGTGGTGACTCTCTCCACCAGGACCAATGGCTATGTTGGGGCGGTCACAGGCTTACAGTTTATTGACGTCGGTTCCACGCAGATTCGCATATCTTGGGACTCTGTATCCAGAGCGACGGGATACAAAATCACCTGGCAGGGTCGTGATGGTAGGCAGGAAATGAGGTCACCGCGTGAGATTTGTAACAAATGTATTTATTCAGGACTGCGGTACTCGTATCGGATTTGTCTCGAGTATTCTGTCGTTTCTACCCGCAGGAACGGAAGACTCTCAGATCGTATCTGCCGGTGTCACGTCCTACACCGTCAGTGGGTTACAGCAAGGCTCCACCTACAGGATATCTGTCTCTGCTCTGATTGGCTCCCGTGAGGGACCAGCTGCCACTCAGAGTACCAGGACAGGTACGAACACACATCTCTCCTTACACGTCACAGTAGCTGTATTCAGAGTTGAGTTAAGCTTACACAGTGAGGACTTAATACTGAAATTGCTCACATCAGTATTTAATATTATATTTATTGTATTTGTATTCATTGTTTATGTGGAGAAAAGAAATCTTCATAGATAAAGTTATGAACAACACGTAAAGTGAAGCTGTAAGTGTAGCAGATGAGTGCTCGGTCAGCTTATCATTCAAACTTTCTTTACAGAAGAGTTCAGCAAGATAATAAGAACATTGACCTTATTTTATTAATTTATTAATTTTATAATAATGATTTAGAAGCATGATATAATC
>CM074917.1:2647744-2674189 GCA_037576815.1 Pangasius larnaudii
CAAGGAGGCTGCCAACATCGACGGAGCTGCAGGAATATCTGAAGAATACTGATTACTCTCTGCATGTGACAACAGGCGCTCGTATTTTTCACAAAGCACATAGCCAAAACAACACCATACCCGTGGTGAAGCACGGTGGTGGCAGCATCATGCTTTAGGGCTGCTTTTCTTCAGCCAGAACTGGGGCTTTTATCAAGGAGGAGGGAATCACGAATAGCTAAAAATACCAGTCGATTGTAGAATCCAACTAAAGATCTGTGGGGTGACCTAAAGCAGGCTGTGCACAGGAGATGCCCTCAAAATCTGATGGATCTAGAATGTTTTTGCAAGGAAGAGTGAGAAAAGTCAAGTCAAGTCAAGTCAAGACGTGCCACGCAGATAGACTCAAAAAAATTGTCATTGTTAATGGTGAAAAACAACATGCACTAGGATTATTCTGCATAGTATCACATGGCATCTGATGTTTGTATCAGAGCTTTTTTTGACCAGTAAATCAGACCCATAATAGCACCAGTATGTGTTTTGGTCGGACCAAGCTGGATTTTGCGTGTGCTTGTACTGTAGTATGGCGATAAACCTGTTGTTGATTTGATGTGTGTGTGTGTGTGTGTGTGTGTGTGGGGTGTGTGTAGGTGGGCAGGAGCGGTCTCAGCTGGTTGGCGGCAATATAACATCAGTGGATCTGAGGCAGCTGGAAGGAGGAGCTCAGTATGATGTTCAGGTCGTGGCTATGGTACAGAACAGAGAAGGACCTCCAGTTTCTGTCAAGGTCACCACAGGTAAGTGTGTGTACATCACAGAATGCATTTTTTTTGCAGGTATGATTATGACAATATGTGTGTGTGTGTGTTTCAGGAGCGGTGTATGAGGAGCGACCACAGGAAGTGCGTGTTGAACAGTTAGCCCCAGGGTCACTGCGTATTGTTTGGAGAGCAGTGAGAGGAGCTGATGGATACAGAATCTACTGGAGCTCCTCACAAGGTAAACAGCTCCAACTGTGAAGTTTACAGCACACTTTACATTTACATTTACGGCATTTGGCAGACACACTTATCACCCATTCCAAAGCGATTTACATTAATCTCATTTACCCCAGCGGTTCCGGGTTAAGGGTCTTGCTCAAGGGCCCAGCAGTGGCAGGTTGACGGTGCTGGGATTTGAACTCATGACCTTCCGATCAGTGGTCCAATGACATGCTTGTTCTTCTTAGGTGAAACTGAATCGAGTCGCCTGATCGATCGAGATGCGACCTCGTACACTTTAGAGGGCCTTCGTTCTGGACTGACGTACACCATCCGACTGGCAGCTGTGTTGGGTGGCAGAGAAGGTCAACCTGTCACCGTCACACAGTCCACTGGTACTGAGTGAAAACAGAAACACACATTTCCCAGTTCACTGTTCACACTTCACTCACTGCCTGTTCTTAAATTAATATTACGTGTGTGTGTGTGTGTGTGTGTGTGTGTGTGTGTGTGCGTGTGTGTGTGTGTGTGTATAAACTTCACTCTCTCAGCTCCACAGCAGCCTGTAACGGACTTCCGGGTGGTAGACGTTACCCAGAATTCTGTTCTGCTGGCTTGGAGCCCGTTATCAGGTGCCACTGGATACATACTGCGATGGCAGGATGAAAGAGGTGAGACACGGAGCTTTTTGAAACACATCTAAATTGTGTGTGTGTGTGTGTGTGTATGTGTGTGTAAAACTGTGTTTGTTGGTTTCATACCCAGGTAGCATCCAGTCGCTCACTCTCCCTGATACGACTAGCTCGTTCCGTGTGACGAGTCTGAGACTGGGCCATCGGTACCGTTTCACTGTGCAGCCCGTCTACTACGATTACCCCGGCCCGGAGGCTGTCGTGGAAGAGCGCACAGGTTGCACAGTTTTATTCTTTTATATCTCGTACATGTTTTTTATCGTTTTAATATTCTTACGCTTTTGCTTCTTGTTGCTATGGAGTTACCTTTTTAATCACCGTATTCATACAGATGACTGATGTGTGTTGATGGACTTAAAGAGATTATTTTTAGATAAATTTCCCATGTACAGTTCAGACCTTGATGATGTTTGATGGTGTTTTTTTTTTTCTTCTTCTTCAAGCAGGGCTGTTATGGCTGGAGTTTTAGGTTTTATTCAGCCGACGCAGCAATCCGTTTTCCAAAATATGGCTTCTTAATTATCGAGTCGGTGACTGCTTGTAAGAACTGTTAGCCAATCCTAATTCAGGAGGCGTGAATAATTATTACTTCCAGTGTTGGAATACAAATAACAAGTAAATATAAATAAAAGTAACATGGTCGCGAAGTTTGTTGCCGCTCTGAGTTTACCCTCAGATTGCAGGTCAGTGTTTTAGGTGTATACTGCCACCTAGTGCACGGGGCAACTCCTGTGCAGGCGTGGTTCAGTCCCTGAGCGAAAATTCCCGCTTCTAGCCAAAGTTTAGACCAATATTATAATGAACAAATTCAGAAGTAGAAAAGATTCAAATAAAAAAATGTAATAAACATAATAATAATAGTAATAATAATAATAACGTGGTGGTGTTGAATTCTCAAATCTGATCTTCCAGTCAGAAGGTGTTGATTAATTTTCTATATTAATCCATATCTATAATATATATATATATAAAACTTCTCAAACTCATAATGATTTTTAACTTGCTCAGTATGGAATATTTTATACTTTTAAATTGTTTTGACGATTTAAAATATCTCCTATCTGACTGTGATTATTTGTATTCCTACTTAGTCTTTCGTGTGGTTTGTTTGTTTATTTATTTATTTATTTATTTATTTTTATTCATCTGTTTATTTATAGTCATATGAATGACTGGCATGGCGGTAAAAATTACGTTGTATGGCAGACTGTCCACATGATTGAAGACTGATAATAAATGATTTAATGTCAGATGGTGATGTTTTCTGTGAAGAGTCGTTCAATGTATTTAACATTTATGGAAGGAGTCTCCAGTATCAGTGCTTTGTAACAGTCAGAGGTGAAGCTGTGACTTAAAGTTTTCCAAAATCCAGGAAAGTCTTCAGGACAGAGAGCATTAATTATAACCCTGCGTTTGTAGACTGAGCGACTGTCAATTCATCAACACCTTCTGACCAATCAGAATCCAGAATTCAGCAGCGCTGTGGTTTAAATAGAAAAGCAGAAACTGATGGAATTTATCCAGATATCCAGATGTGTTTTATTGTCTATCAGCTTAGTCCGAGGCAGGGAAATCCCAAAAAACATGGAAAGCAACGCTTTCACACTTCCATCAGTATGTTAGATGTTATGCTTTGGAGATGGTCCTGTATTGTAGTTAGTGGTTTTGTAATGAGTTGTTCAGTGAGCCCCATATTATTTTCTGTCTCTCTCAGTGTGTGTGGATGGGCGTTTGGATGTGGTGTTCCTGGTCCCCGCCACTCGTGATCGCTCTGCTTTAAGGGAGCCTGTTTTGTCCCTGCTTGCGAGCGCTGCTGGATCTTTCACCTCCATCGGTGCCCGGGACTCACAGGTGGGTCTAAAACCGTGTGAAACGCCACCCTGGCGTTACAATAGTGCCTACTTTATATGTTCTAAAGAGGAATGTAGGTGTAAGTAGGATGTTATGTTAAACCCTATGTAGTGAGCATGTACAGTGGAGTTGTGGAGCCGTGAGGCAGCAACGCCACCCGCCTGAATTCTGTTTTAGAATATTAATAAAAGTGCTCTCAGGATCCACCATGATAAAGCGCTTACTAAAAAAATGAGTGAATGAATGAATCTGTAACTTTTATCCTAGAAATTTATTATAAATTCAGTTTTGCCATCTCGTACTTTTCAGTTCCTGAGGTTTACGTGATGGACGCACAAAGTGTAGTGCCAGTCTTCAGTCTGTAGGTGGCATTACAGTGCAACAGGCTCATTAATATGCACCTGTATTTGAACGCTAAATGTTTCTAACCAGTTGAAACAGCTCTAGTGCACATGCAGATGTTACTGTGAGGTAAATTGGGCGCTAACTACGCTGCTCTGTCTACTGCTTTATTCCTTCAGATGGCGGTGGTGGTCTACGGTGATGATCCCAAAGTGCGCTTTCTCCTCAGTCGGCATAGCAACAGCGAAACCATCCTGCGGGAGATTTTCTCCACCGCATTTACTGACAGACCAGGAAATAATATAGGTGTGTGTGTGTGTGTGCGGGGAAAAAAAAATTACAAACAACCCTTCTTGCCATAAACAGCCATGACACTCACTGTTTGTTTATTTTTTTTTATGTTTGTTTAACCCTGATTTCATTGTAAAGTAAAATGCATTTTTCGTTTGTGTGTTTAGGTCAGGCCCTGACGTTCACGAGACAGTTTCTGTTGAGTGAGAGTGCGGGTCGAAGGCCTGGCGTTCCAGGTGTAGTCGTCATCATCGCTGACAGGAAATCTGAAGATGATATCCGGCGTCCTGTGACTGCACTGAGGGATTCTGGTGACTCATATTTCTCAACATTTCTTAACATAAAAGCCACCGTTCTGTTCATAACTAACATTAGGTAAGTTAGCTGGCTAGCAGGTTAGTTAGCACGCAGGTTCTTTAGACAGATGTTTCTGGGATCTGCATCACCCTGGTCCAGTTATAATACTTTGATTGGAAAGGTCTGGCTAAGCAGCTAAAATACCGAATAGCGAAAACAGTTAAATTTTAATGCAGAACCATTAATAGTTAGTTTATGGCTATGAATAACGGGATTTGAAGTGGTTACATATAAATTAATGTAACTGGAAAAACAGTAGTAGAGAATCTTTAGGGTTCTGATTTTTTATTTTTTTTTTTAAATCTGAAAATCTTACCTCTAGCAATTTCAGAACAAAGGAAAAAAACATAAAAATGTACATTTATTAAATACGCCACAGAAAAAAAAAGATGCAATTTGACATGTTTATAATTTACACACACACATGTATAGCTTCCAAGCTTCATACATGTGAAGCTGCTGTGAATACTGCTATAGTATTACATATAACATGCTGAGAAAAATCTTTGCTTTAATAGAAAAAAAGTAAACTCAAGATGGTGTAATACTGGGGGGTGTAAATCTCAGGGCTGCCACACGATACGACACGACTGTAATGTGATATTTGATGATACCCCGATTCATTTCAATTGTTGCCTTTTAAATTGATTCATTGCTCCAAATTGTCCATAACACTGTCCATAACATTCCACCGCTATTTAATACTCAGTTATGTTCTTGTGTCTCAGGTGTGGCGGTGCTGGCTGTTGGAGTCGGCCGTGCGAACTCCGAGGAGCTGCTGTTGGCGGTTACAGACAGCAGCCCTCAGAATCTGCTGCAGGCTCGGGATGCAGATGATGTCTACAGACTCCAACCTGAACTTGCAGAGCTGCTCTGCGGCCTCGCAAGAGGAACTGTTGTACCGGTTAGACACCCTCTGCATTCATTCTCTCTCTCTCTCTCTCTCTCTCTCTCTCTCTCTCTCTCTCTCTCTTGCTTTTGAGCTATCTGTCAGTGAGGTTGAGAGATGAATAAAGTACAAATTTCCTATTTCCCCGTAAGCCAGTTCCTTTTAGGGTGCTTTCACATATGTTTTGTCCATTTGAATCGAACCCTGGCGTTTTTTTTTTTTTTTTTTCCCCTTTTTGATATGGTTCGTTTGTGCAGGTAAGAACTCGGGTGCAGACCAAAACAACCAGTCTGAAACCATCTTCTTGGTCTCGGTCTGGTTCCAGTAGAACTCTGTGTGGTCTGATTGCAGTAAGAGAGCGATTAGATCCTGGATCTCTGAAGGACATGTGAAGCTACGTGCTGCGGAAATGCGATGTGATCTGGAGATTCAGACTGACGACCAAAAAGAGAAAATAAACAGTGGATGTGATTCGTAAAATGTGTTAAACTAGTAATTTCCATAATTACCTACTAACATATTGAGTGCAGCTCCTTGTTCTCTGTGCTCCGGTGGTTGTGATGGTATGTTCCTGTTCCTGAGCAGTTTTGCTTGTTATGAAATGTGTTTTCATGCCCCTCAGCCAATGTTTTTTGCTTTTTGAATTGTTTAATTATGTGACACCAAACCAGATCAAATAGCAAATAAACCAAAATTATCACTTTCCCTCTGATATTTAGGGGCTTTTTTCCATTTTATAATCATCCCTAAAAGAATTGTGAGGAACTTCCAGTGCACTCAAAAAAGCAGGTGTCCAAATGATGTAGTCAAATTCATGTAGAAAAAAGACCAGACACAAACATTTAATTTTGCCATTTCTTTTTTGGAAAAGGGTCCTGGACATTCAGAAGGTTGTACTGTTCAGTGCCCACAAGTAAGTGACCACACACACACACACACACACACACACACACACACACACACATGCACAGAGAGAGAGAGAGAGAGTTAAAAATCAAGTCTGTGTCATTAATATCCTGTTGTGATCGTTGTTAATTTCTTTTTTTTAAAGGGTCAGAAAGGGGAACCAGGGCAGAAGGTAATGTCTAATAATGTGACTGAATCTTTATTGCAGTGTTGGTCAGACATACACTCACCCAACACTTTATTAGGAACAGTATACTAATTGCTCTCAAAACAGCCTTGATTCTTCGTGGCATGGATTCCACAAGATGTTGGAAACGTGTTTGAATTTTTCTGCTCCATGTTGACTGCGTGTTTGCATCACGCAGTTCCTGCAGATGTTTCAGGTGCACTTCATGCTGTGAATCTCCCGTTCTAACACATCCCAAAGGTGTTCCACTGGATTCAGATCTGGTGACTGGGAAGGTCACTGAAGAACACTGAACACGTTGTCATGCTCATGAAACCAGTCTGAGACGACTTTTGCTTTGTGACATGGTGCATTATCGTGCTGGAAGGAGCCATTAGAAGATGGTAAACTGTGGTCATGAAGGGATAAACATGGTCAGCAACAGACTGTGGTATTCATGCGATGGTTGATTGGTATTAATGGGCTCGAAGAGGGGCAAGAAAACATTCCCCACACCATTACACCACCTCCACCAGCCTGGACTGTTGGCAGGTTGGGTCCATGGATTCATGCTATTGGTGCCAAATTCTGACCCTACCATCTGTTTGCCTCGAGATTCATCAGACCAGGCTACATGTTTTATAGTCTTCAACTGTCCAGATTTGGTGATTCTGTGCCCACTGCAGCCTCAGCGTTCTGTTCTTGGCTGACAGAAGTAGAACCAGATGTGGCCTTCTATTGTTGTAGCCCATCTGCCTCAAGATTCAATGTGTTGTGCATTCTGAGATGCTTTTCTGCTCACCACAATTGTACAGAGTCGTTGTCTGAGTTACTGTAGCTTTTCGGTCAGCTCGAACCAGACTGGCCCTTCTCAGTTGACCTCTCTCATCAACGAGGCGTTTCCGTCTGCAGAACTGGTTGCTTTCTCTTTATTGCACCATTCTGAGTAAATACTAGACACTGTTGTGTGTGAAAATCTCAGGCGATCAGCAGTTATAGAAATACTCAGACCAGCCTGTCCGGCACCAACAAACATGCCACGGTCAAAATCTTATTTTTTCCCCATTCTGATGGTTGATGTGAACATTACCAGAAGCTGCTGGTCCGTATCTGCATGACTTTATGCATTGCACTGCTACCACACGATTGGCTGATTAGATAATTGCATGAATGTGTATGTGTACAGGTGTTCCTAATAAAGTGCTCAGTGAGTTGTATACTGATTATATGTATTACTGAGATATTAATTTGATATATTTGATAATATTGATGGCGTTCAGAATGACATCCACAAATGAATGCTATTGAATCTGTGTTCAGGGTGAGAGAGGCAGTGATGGAGTGCCTGGGAGGAAAGGAGACCCTGTGAGTTAATCACAGATATCTATCATTTCTTTTCTGGGAGTTGCAGAAAGAAATGTTTTATGATTTTCTGCCGGTGTGATTAATAAATGTGTGTGTCAGGGTCGTGATGGCACACCTGGTCGTGAGGGCCCCAGGGGACCCGAGGGACCCGCTGGACCTGCAGGACCATCATTAAGAGGAGAAAAAGGAGAAAGTGTGAGTATCTGTTGGTAACGTGTTATCTTTTGCCTGCCTTGCATTAATTCTACTTGTGCACACATGCTTTGTAAGAAAACAAAAAACAGAGGAACTACTGCTATATCAGTTCAATCAAATAATCACGACAGGGTGTTGTTATTTTTTAAAGAACAGCGCACCATTTTTATCCGATTATAGTTACATTAAATGTAAGCAAAACATGGTATAAGTTATCACTACTACAAAAGACAACATGTTGGAATGAGTGCTTTAATATAAATCTGTGATTTGCAGCTGCACGACTGTCAGAGATGCTGTTATAGAAAACGAATCCTCACTTTCTGACCAATCAGGATTGAGAATTCAACAGCAGTGTGGTACAGTTTAGCTTCACTACAGTCCAGACGTCACTTCAATCCAAACAACTCATATTAGACCATTTGGAATTTGCAGTGTGGACATTTTGGTCAGTTTTATAAGGCTTTTTAAGTGGTTTTAATTGCATTGTTGCCAGGAAATATGAGGAAACATTTATTAAATATGGATTTTACAAGCAGGAATGAGGAGAAACCAAAACACCGCAGAAGCAGAGTGGATGTCTTTGCGTTCACTGAGAATGATGGTGCCGTAATAATAATAAAAGTTAAACATTAGACAGTTATCTGGTCTAAAGAATTTCCTTCTATAGGAATGAGGTTCATTTATAAAAACACCTTCTACTAAAAAAGTTTTTTTTTTTTTTTTTTTTTTTACAGCTGTCTATTGTAACATTTGTATTTACATTATTAAATAGATTGAATAGATAATGTTCCTGTCACTAATTTGTTTCCCATAAAAAGTAAATCCATTTCTCACTTTTCCACAAAAGACACAAAGCATACACTCCTGTGTACACTCTTTAGCGATTCTTTTAATAATTCCCAAAATTAATCTGAATAATTGTGTTTGTTTGTTTGTTTGTTTGTTTGCTTGTTTGTTGACAGGGGATTCCAGGATTGCAGGGGAATCCAGGCGTTCCCGGTCGTTCAGGAACCCCCGGTGTTGCAGGACCTCCTGTGAGTAACCTGAAGACGAGAGGATCAGAGCTTTGAAAAGCTGTGCAGTGGGTTACGGATGATACGTGGCCCATTTATAAATAGTTTGTTTTACAGAAAATTATGAATATGCGTAGTTATTGTGTAATATTATGCCACTTTTACTTCTCTGTTGTCTTGAGATTATTTTAAACATCAGTTAAGAAAAATACCTATTAAAGGAAAAATAAAATTTGATCTGTCTCTCTATCTGTTTATCGGTCTGTCTGTCTGGTTGCTCTGTTTGTCTGCCTCTCTTACTGCATGTCTGTTTCTCTTTGTGTGTCTCTCTCTCTCTCTCTCTCGCTCTCTCTCTCTGTCTGTGTGTCTATCTGTCTCTTTGTGTGTCTCTCTCTCTCTCTCGCTCTCTCTCTCTGTCTGTGTGTCTGTCTGTCTCTTTGTATCTCTCTCTCTCTCTCTCTCTCTCTCTCTCTCTCTCTGTCTGTGTGTCTATCTGTGTCTCTTTGTATCTCTTTCTGTCTCTCTCTCTCTCTCTCTCTCTGTCTCTGTCTGTGTGTCTATCTGTGTCTCTTTGTATCTCTCTCTCTCTCTCTCTCTCTCTCTCTCTCGCTCTCTCTCTCTGTCTGTGTGTCTATCTGTTTCTCTTTGTCTCTCTCTCTCTCTCTCTCTGTGTCTATCTGTGTCTCTTTGTATCTCTGTCTGTCTCTCTCTCTCTCTCTCTCTCTCTCTCTCTCTGTCTGTATGCCTATTTGTTTCTTTGTTCTCATGTCTATTTGTTCGACCCTTTTACATTTTTCTTCTTGTTTAAAAAGGGAAAAAAAGTTATCCTTGACTCTGCTTTTGAGATAAATTTAACATTAGATATCTCATATCTCAGGATTAAATAATATGTAGTTTTTGTAACCAAAATTACTTTTTATTATATGGTTTATTCTTGTTATAGGGCTTGCAGGGATTACCTGGGGTCAGAGGAGACCCTGTGAGTACACACACACACACACACACACACACACACACACAGAGATGTTAATACGTCTCAGTATTTAATATGTTTTTTCCTGTTTATTAGGGAGAGCCTGGTAGTGCTGGTTTGCCCGGATCAAAGGGACAGAAAGGTGATCGGGTAAGAGCTTCACCTCTCCAGGTGTTGCAGTGCAGAAAGACGATGTACAGTGTTCAGGGTTCAGGTTGTGTGTTTTGGTTTGACAGGGACACTGGGTGTGTAATGTTGAGTTGGAGATAGAGGAGGAATGCCCTGTCTGTGTATGCCAGGCACTGGTATTTAAATATCACCTTGATTTAGTGCGAGTCAGACTCAGCTTGTAATGGCATGCCGGCAGCACAGATCAGGGTCCGGCGCCATGTTTCTGTCGCTGTGCTGAAGAGAAATGTGTTTTTTTTAACAGGGTGAGCCTGGATCTGTTGTCGGAGTCGTGCCGGGGCGCAAAGGAGAGCCAGGTCTACCTGGGCTACCCGTAAGAAGCTCAGAGAAACACTACGGCTGGGCGATATGACGATATCGATATCATTAGATCATATTGTATAATATATAATATAATACATAATAATATAATATACATTATAGCACAGTACCACTTGTATGAGAGATGTGAATATTGTGCATATAATCTTTTTATTGGAATTTTGTACTCAATTGCCTTCATGAATCCTGATATGATATTTTTGTCATATTGCCCTTCCCTACACTCACACACACACACACACACACACACACGTTCCCTTTGTGAACACCTTTTTTTTTTCCCGTTTGCAGGGTACTCCAGGACGAGCAGGCATAGACGGGGCAAAGGGAGAGGCAGGAGTTACGGGGCTGCCAGGAAACGATGGCCGCCCTGGGACACCGGGCACACCTGGGCTCTCAATAAAGGTGAGCCAACTGATAACTATGGGACTATTTTCTATTTTTCTATGATTATTTGTTAATAGATACATGATTTATTAATTTGAACTAATCTCCCTTAGCTGAGATTGTAATTGTTTATTTAGACTACGTACCTAATACCACCCCCTAGTTTGTATACCGGTCACTACACCTAGACAGGTATTTAGACAGGAAGTAACACCTGTGTGTGTGTGTGTGTGTGTGTGTGTGTGTGTGTGTGTGTATGAGATTATGGAGGGAAGCGGCACAATTTTCAACTGCTCCCTCTACCTTTTTTGTGAGATGTTTTTATTTCGCTACTGTTTATGCTTTGAGGATCGAACCCTCAGTCGTTGAAAATAAACGTTTAATTGACGGTACATCAAGACAACAGCATGTTGGAGCTACTTGACCTTCAGCACTATAAATGGCATAGTTATCATCTGTTTTATGTTGCTATATTCAGATTTTATTTAATTATTAATCCCCTCTCCCAATATATTCAGGGTTTATTCACCGTTCTGTTTTTTTCTCCACCTTTAGGCTTCTCCGTTTCAGATATATATAAATATATGATAAATTTGAAAGCAAATGTTCCTAAATTGTCTGAATAACTGAAATAATCAATCATAATTCAGTATAATTCAGGATTTAGTTATCAGATTTGTAATATTACTAATGATGTACTAGTAAACTTGAGTCATTTTGATGTGAATAAAACGTGAGTTGCTTACTAGTGTAACATTTCTCCTCTCTCTCTCTCTCTCTCTCTCTGTCTCTCTCTCTCTCTCTCTCTCTCTCTGTCTCTCTCTCTCTCTCAGGGTGAGAAAGGAAGTCGTGGGGAACCAGTGAGTAATAATGAATTGTGACTATAAGAGTATTGTAAGAATATGTAAGAAAAAGCGCTTCCTGTGAACTGAGCCGTGTGTTGTGTGTGCTGATGGACAGGGCATTCCCGGAGTGGGCAGTGGGGCAGCAGTTAAAGGAGAAAAAGGTGAACCGGTAAGTGTGGCATTTTCAGATTCATTTTACATTATCACGTGTGTGTGTGTGTGTGTGTGTGTGTGTGTGTGTGTTTCAGTGATAAGGAGCAGTCCATCTGAGTCATTTAGGACATAATTCTGTAATAATCATGACATGCTGTATTTATGTATTTATGTGTGTGTGTACGTGTGTGTATATAAACCTACGATTAGGGACGCACCGATGCCAAGACATTTCCGTTCCATGTCCGATACCATGTGATAGTTTGTGACGTTATCCTAGTGTACGTTGCTGCGCTGATGAACAGATGACACGAGATGACATAAACGAATGACAGGATTAATGATCATGCCATAGAACGAGGAACTAATGCATCATTCCACAATACCTGATTCAAAAAAAAAATAAAAAAATCTAACCTGATAAAACTGTATGTTTAATAGAGAACTCGAGAAAGGCTGGTGCAGAGCAGCATCAGTGCGCGTGGTCATAATGAGCGCAAGGAAGGTGTAGTGTATTGCACACACAAAGGTAGTCTCGAGCATGGAGCAATGAAACGAGCAGGCAGAGAAACCGTCGCACATGAAAGAGACAGAGAGAGAGAGACAGAGAGAGAGAGAGAGAGAGACAGAGAGAGAGAGACAGAGAGAGAGACAGAGAGAGAGAGAGAGAGAGACAGAGAGAGAGAGAGAGAGAGAGAGAGCTCTTCAGTTCTGTGAGCACTGAGACACCTGTGCATCCTTTCTCATTTTCTAAAACCCAGCATGAGGAGTTCATTTTATAAGATAACATCAATTTGTGCTGTCTTTGGTTCACTTGCTGCAGCCGCAGTTAAATCATGTTCTCACTGCGACTGAACAACGCTAGGGTGAGCTTGGATTGAAAACACCTCTCTTAGGCCGACTTGAATTCACGTCTTGAGTGAGAATTCTTTGTTTTTTAACCTGCCCAAAAAAAACCTAGAGGATAAACACACCAGGCTTGAGTCCAGACAGAATAATGCTGCATTCCACTTACTGCCCGAAGTTGGATGTTGGGGCTCGGAATTACAGTATTCTGTCTGTTCGAAGTAAATATAGACGCCTCAACGTTTGTCTTTTGTTAGCAACAAGCTATCCAGCTAACGGTGATGAGTGATGTACGTATGTTAACCTCCTCGATTGACCTAAAGCAAATATTTGTATATACAGTATAACTCATTTAAGGTCGAGAAGTGCTGCATTGTTTGCTGTTCACACAGTGAGCGGCCATGTTGATCTGACGTCATTTGCTGAACTCAGAGTTGAGGAGACCATCCAGAGTTCCTGAGCTGAGTCAGAGATTGGGAACCGCTAGTCGAACACAGTATAATAAACACTGTAACACATGCTTGGATCTTTGGTTTGTGATTGGTCACCACACAGCCAGTCAGAATGTCTTATTCAGTCTTATTACAATATACAGGAGTTTGTGTTAAGCTGCTTTATTTATTCATTTTAGGTTGAGTTTGTGTGTTTATTTCTGTAGGGACGTCTCGGACCTCCAGGACCTCCGGGCCCCACTGGATTGACGGGACAGAAAGGAGCCAGAGGAGAGACTGTGAGTTTGTGTACATTCACTGTGTGTGTGTGTGTGTGTGTGTGTGTGTGTGTGTGTGTGTGTGCATTCACAGAGCCCAACTGCTCCTTGGACACAGTAGCTGAGTGTATAATTTAAACGCTAAATATCAATATCATATAAATAGGAAACTAAATGTAATTTTATTCACCAGCATCAGCCAATTCTTTACATTTGGTTATACCACAGCACCGTTGAATCTTGATTCTGATTGGTCGGAAGGTGATTATTTTCCTAAAACAGCATGTCCCAGAGTGTTTTATTTCTTACATAAATCTTTGCAGTATTGCAGTGATTAAGATATAAATGTATATGTTTATATTTTGCACCATTGATCATATATTAAGATGCACATTGTGTCCTTTTGGAAAGGTTGGGTACACACTGTGTGTGTGTGTGTGTGTGTGTGTGTGTGTGTGTGTGTGTGTGTGTGTGTGTGTCTCTCTGTGTGTGTCTCTGTGTTTATGTTTATGTCTGCATTTGTTTCCCAGCACTGGAAATGTTGTGTGTGTAAATAGTTAGACTTTTAACTGTGTATTTCAGGGAGAGAGCATAAAGGGCAGTCCAGGACTCCCAGGGCCACAAGGAGAGCCGGGTGACCGGGTTTGTCAGCGCGCACACACACACACACACACACACACACACACACACACACTGGGGTGGATTTGGAGTGGTAGAGATTATTTCAATTTCTTGATTAACTCAAACACACTCATTTACAGACCATACAATACATAGAGTGCTTTAAAATATTTCCTTTCCATGAACTTAATAAAACGTGTTATATTATTATTTAGGGTCCAAGAGGTCCTCCTGGTGAGATCGGAAGCAAGGTTATTAAACATGTTTGAGTTTATTTGACTTTTTTTTAATTTTTTTTTATTGATTTTTAAAAAAAATATTAATCCTGATTGTCTTGTGTAGGGAGACCGTGGGCAGGCTGGAGAGCCGGGGTCACAGGGTGACAGGGTGAGAGAGTGTTTCTTAAGTGATTGACCACGAAGATTTCACTGACAGCATTATATTATAAAATATATATATATATATATATATATATATATATATTTGAGATATAAATGTCATTATAAAATACATTGGTTATGAAGATCTCACGCAACATAGCAACGTAGCATTCATGGTGAAGTTGAAGGAGCTTCCAAAACTTCTCAGGGACAACATTAAACAACACCCTTAAACATCCCAGTCAGTGCAATTCGATAATCTTCAGGTAGAAAGTTCACGGAAACACAACTAAACGTCCATGGACAGGTGTGCCACGCAAGATTTCTCAGCAAAGGAAGGTGGAAAAGAGGTGCAAGTCGACCTGAAAGCAGCTGGAACAGCTGTTACACAAGAACAATGAGCAGTTAACTGCACCACAATCAGCTCTGTTCCTACACCTCATGCAAAAGTAAAAAAAAAAAGATGCAGAGGTGCAGAGAGGCAAATCAGAGCCCCAGCAACAGGGCTGCATGTATAAAAACACATATATGACATCAGGTAATACCGCAGATTTGACTGGCCAGATTGAGTCAAGTACAGAAATCTGATGTTAATTGGATTTGACACCATGTACGAATATGAACAGTTGGAGGGAAAATCAGATTTCATGTGAAAATTTCTCCTGCTCCCATTCTTTATCACTCTTGGTCAAATTTAAAATGAAGTTTGATTCAAGCTGAGTAACATATTACGAGGGAGATTAGAGCCTGTTTCCCGCCAGTGTTGAGATATTGTCTTTGACAGACTGGAATCGTTTTTTTTTTTTCCCCCTTAAAGATGTGACGTAAGTTAGATTTGTGGGGAACTGAAGCTTTTTTGAAGCCTGCGTATGCTGTATGCGTCTTTTTTTCAGGGTGAAAGAGGCCCACCTGGTCCAGCAGGGGATAAGGTGTGCATCACTTCCACATTTCTGGTGTTTTTCTTACATACGTATGTTGTATTTTATTTCTACACATACCTATATGTTCTGTGTTTGTTCTGTGCATGGTTTAGGGTGATATGGGCAGAACAGGACCCCCAGGACTCAGGGTTAGTATTCAGAGAGTTATTGCTTCATTTTTGAAGGTGTGTGTGTGTGTGTGTGTGCGAATGCAGGCTGTGAAATTGTATATTCATGCATTTTCAGGGTTTGCCAGGTGCAAATGGACTTCCAGGAGAAAAGGTGAGGATCTTTTTTTTTTTAAATGCCTGTCACAGAGGGAATGCAGTGCAGCGTGTTCATCTTCACTGTGTGTTTGTCCGCAGGGAGCTGAAGGAGCGAAAGGCGAACCGGGCGGCGTGAGTTAAAGCTCGAATGCGTTACATCATGAGTTATGCAGCTTATCAATACTTTAGTCTCTACCCACAATGCTCCTAAATCCCATGATGCATTGTGCAGGATGTGTGCAAAACCTCCACAAAGAGGAGCCTAATGCTGAATACTAATGCAACATCTAAAATGACAGAAATCTGAAAATGAATGAAATTAAAAAAAAAAAAAAAAAAAAAGAGTGGACATTGACTTTTCCTGTTCATCTACCACTGATGGTGAAATGATGAAAAAAAAAAACACCACCATCTGATGAAAGTAGAATCTGTAAATGTCTTCCCAGTGCACATTTATGCCTATTTTAAATTGTCGTAGCTTTTACACCTGCTGGTGATGATGTTCAGTGTCGTTTTGGTTCCAGGGCCCAGGTTCACTCGGAAAGAAAGGAGAGCAGGTAAGAAAAGTAATGTGGTTGCTTCCATGCTGCTAAAATAAATATAACAGATTTATGTCTAAAAGAATTCTTATGCACATTCTTATGACTGGAACATCTGTGCACATTGCAGCCAGCCCTCGAGGTGCTAAAACTCTTATGATAGAAATATCGATTAAATAATATTCTCATATAACCGATAAATGTCTGAATGATCTTTTTTCTCTTAGGTTTATATTAGAGATGCTACGATACCACTTTTTAATTTCAGATGCTGAACGGTACCGATACTGCAATCTATCCGATAGCCATCACTAATCAGCTGAACAGCTCTGTTTTAAAAAATTTAAAAAATAAAATAAAAAAAAAAAGGCAGGAAAAAAAGCATAACACGCTGCTTTTGTATTCAGTTACACTTTCACTTACATGGGAAATATAATAAATTATAATATAATAAAATCCTAACAGAAATACAATCATGTCTCTTTATATTTAAACATATTCAGTTTCAAGGGAAAAGAACTTTTACCATCTTTTCCTTTTTTTTTTTTTTGGTTCAGTTTTTTTCTCTGATATCTGCTCCGCCATTTTTTGCTGGTATTGTTCATTTCTGTTCGTCTTTCAGGGTCAGAAAGGAGCTCCAGGTCCTGAGGGTCCTGCAGGTGAAAAGGGAGAGCCAGGACAGAAAGGAGAAAGGGTACGTCACATCGTCGTTTATTATCCTACATCATTTAGTGTCATTATTTAAAGTCACACATTAAAAGTAACTATACATTAACCGGCTTTTTTGTTGTTGAACTCACAAATATGTCTTTTTTTTTTTTTTTTTTCCCTCCATCTCTTTCAGGGTCTTCCTGGAGTAGGACTGCCTGGTCCGACTGGGCCTAAAGGGGAGCAGGGTGATCGGGTCAGTACGAATAAAGATCTGAACAGGGAAGCAGTGTGTTTGCTTTCACTATTCTCAGATCTCCTCAGTCATTGTATAGATAATTGACACTGAAAACTAAATTAGTGATAGTTTTATTTGCTTTGATCACACACATCTGATCCATTTCCTGAGTAATTTATTAAGTGGCTGCGCTGCCGACTGACCAAATTAAATTAGGACTGTAGTGATGTTTGTTCTCAGTGCCACATTAATGTTGTTCAGACGGCAAGAAAAACTCTTTTCTGCTCCAACTGAATGTGCCAAAATACGTAGAATTTGCTGAACATAGGCTTCGACTATATATATATATATATATGCATACCTAATGAGCGATTCATTAAATTAAATAGCGATCGGCGTCACAGAAACGGCTCTCTTATGCACAACTTTCAAAATCTCTGCTGACTCTTTCACACTTCACTTGAGTTGTTTGTGAATAATTTTTGTGAATTGTGGTCTTTTGTGGTCCGTCGTTTGGTGTTTGTAGGGAAGTGCGCAGCAATTAGACATTCGCTTGTAGACACTACACCGTCTTTCTCCTGGAGAGATCCCCGCCCCGAGCGCGCTTCATCCTCAAATCCCTCTTTCTCATTAAAATAAATGCGAGAGCCGTCATGTCCCTTTTTTGTCACTGTTTTGTATGGGAACAGGAGAAAAGAGAAATGAGAGAAAACAGGAAGGGTCTATGGTATGCGCCTGCAGGGATCGTGCGTCGTTTGTGTATATTTTTGCTTCTCCGAACAACCATTTGGGTATGACATGCCAGGTAATTTCTTACAGAAGCGTTATTATCATTATCATACACTCCCACAGAAATAAACAGATAAATAGATTTGCTGTGCATGAGAGCAGGCGTGTTTGATTTCCTTTCAGACTCTCACTGGCTGTTCTCGTTGCTGTACTTGCAGCTAGTCGCGGGGGGGGGGGTTCACGCTACGCCAGGAAAATCAAACACGCTTGAAAATGTTGGCGCCGCTGCAGTCGCTCGCGGGCTGAGAAAACGGAGTCTCTGGATGGTGCACACTACACGAAAGGTCACCACAGGGGCACACAGCGAGTAGTCGCCGAGTAGCGCGTGAAGTCACCGAGCACCAGTGTAGTGTACTCTGTGCTTTGATGTTAAGCTCTGCATATTTTAAATGTGTTTTGAAATGATTCATTAGTGCCATCACACTTCCTAACAGGGTCTTCCTGGACTCGCTGGAAGAGCTGGCGCAAAGGTTTGCCCTGTCTCCTTTGTAAACATACGTTATTGACACCTCTGTACTTCCATACGCTTATGATCATGCGCTCTGTGACGCTGCAGGGAAACCAGGGAGAACCCGGAGAGAGAGGAGACGCGGGCAATCCCGGGCCTTCAGGTCCGGCTGGACCCAAAGGCAAAGATGTGAGAGACCATCAGCCTTTCTATAATCTAGTCTATTCAATAATCTTAATACTCTGAATGCTAATATGTGATATGAATCTGTACTACTCATGTCAGGGTGATCTTTGTTTAGATACAGGATGTCAGTGAATTATGGTTTACCACATAACGTTTCCTATCAGTTAATATCTATTTCTGTGAAAAGAAAATTTCTGTGAAAAATACTAGAGAGGAAACTTTGCTAAGATTAAAATATCTCGCAGTAACTGATACATTTCTCATGATCGCAGTTAAAGGATTTACAAACTAACTCTATGCTCGCGCTCTCTCTCTCTCTCTCTCTCTCTCTCTCTCTCTCTCTGTCTATTTTTTATTTTTTTTTTTAATTTAGGGTCTAAAAGGTGACAAAGGAGAAGATGGGATTCCGGTGAGATTTATTTCTGCTTGTGAGTCTGTGTGCATACAGTGGCTTGCATAAGTATTCACTCCCCCACCCTTTGAACTGTTCCACATTTTGTAGTGTTATAACCGGGGAATGGCTTTATTTGGGATTAAATGTCATGAATGAAAACAAAATGGTTAGCAGGAGAAAAAAAAAAATCTATGTAGTTATTATGCAAAGCACTGTATGTACAAAATTCCCAATATATTCTTAAAACGTAATTTAAAAGATTTGCATAAAGATTTATTGATCGAGTTCGAGTTTAGACTTTCATTATAAGTGAGTAAATATATTTTCTGTTCTTACGATATTACCATATAACATATAACATCAGCATCGTTATAAATTATGTCACACAATATAGAATTATATTGTCAGTATAATTAAAACAATTACAAACTTAGATCGCAGCCGATTAAATGTTAATGTTAATGATAATCTTTAAAACTGTCAAATGTTAAAATGTTGTTCTCAAGTTTGTATATTGTTATTGTGGTATTACAAGGTTATTTCGACGTAATATCTTGTTATTTCAAGTCAGTGTGTCATTAGTTTTTATATCATGGTGTCCGTATTAAATAATACATTTCTGTAGACATTAAATAAGACGATCATTAAACTGAGAATTTCACAGTCAGAGTTTATGGAGAAGTTCACAACTTCTGCATTATTAATCCAATTTAAAAAAATAGATTTTCCAACCAAAATGAAATTATTACAGAAAAACGTCAGTTGTATGTCATGTAAAGAACGTAACATATTACGTAATAAACCACAATTCAGACAAAAAAAAAAAAAAAAAAAAAAAACAGAAGCAAGTGTGACAGTCGGAGTCTGCAGAAGAACTGCGGCAGGTTGTGAAAGACGATTAGAAAAACTGATAAAAATGCACAAATCGAACTTGAGACACGCAAAGCGTTGTCAGGCCAGAGATAGACTTTGTTTAGTTTAGTGCCGTCTACTTCTCTTTATAGTAGATTTTTTTTTTAATTGTAGATACATTTAATATTTGAAGGCGTCTTTGTGTTGCAGTATTTCTTTCTGCCTAAAACCTCTACACTGTTCTGATTTCTATAACCTAGAGATTAGGTTATTAAGTGTTTAACTGTTTCCTGTTGTGCTCTCAGGGGGAGTCCGGCTTGTCCGGAAAGCCAGGAGAACGGGGACTGAGGGTGAGTCCATTCCTCATTTATAGAGCAAGTTCCAGACTCCTCAGGCACATTTCTAACCTCTGGCATTTGATTTCAGGGTGTTCCTGGACAGACAGGTCCACCAGGAGAAAAGGGAGACATGGGTGATCCTGGAGAGCATGGACGAAATGTAAGACACACATGCATGGAAGCACGGGTTGTTCATCTTCCACAAGAGCTGACGTTTTTATTGTTGCCGTTCTCCTCCATTATGAAGAAAGACTCTCAAGTTAATGGTGGTTATATGTAGTAGTATGTAGCAGCAGCCCAGATAACGGTTTATATGCATCGTAAATCAGACTCTCTGTAGACGGATCTCTGTTTATACGGATGTTACATAATGTGATCCAAAGTTACTCACACATGCAGAGCGAGCTTTAGTGTGGTCAGTGTTACCATAACAGCGAGAAGCATACGAGTCCAGTCAACACATGTAGCTCGTTAATCGCGCTGCTAATTTAAAATGAAAAAAAAAAAAAAAAAAAAAAAAAAACTCATCCAAGTGTGATTATTAAACAGACAGAGAGGAGAAGAGTGATATAAACTGCTCAGCTGAATATTCAGAAGCAAGGATGCTCTGCTTATCGAAAATAAAATATAGCAATGCACCGACTCATCTTCTAACGATGTGTTAAAAGCCATTCTATATTAATAAGTGCACAAGAAATATGAAGGAAAAAGTGAACGATGCACTCCTTCTAATATGTTGTTGTTTCTATAGTAACAGCTCAAACACAGGGACTTGTGTGAATGAATTGTAGAGGGGGAAAAAAAAAGGGTTAGGATGAGGGAATGACTGATTATCGCTGCTATAGTGTAAGTGAGAACAGGAACTGAACATCGTGTGGATGTTCCACAATATTAAATCGAACTGTAAACCTTTAAAATGATTTGTTCGTCAGTTAATAAGTTAAATATTGTAATCGTCGGGCAAATCGCTGTAGTGTAAGTGGAATAACACACTCGGGAACGAATCTCTGCTCCGCATCGGGCTCAACCCTGGCGTGGATTTTTGTATAACCTTTCGGTCTGTTTACTCGTTTCACTCCTTCAATCGATTTCTACATAATTCATTTATTTATATTGAGTATATTCAGATGGTTTGGGTTCCTCAAGTATAATATTTGCATTTAAGGCATTAATCTATACGGTTTCGGTGTTTCTTGGTACGTGTTCACCATACAGGGTTCTCCAGGGCCTGTAGGACCACGAGGACAAAAGGGAGATCAGGTATGAAGTCATGCATACGCTCTTTCTTCTTTATAAATACGTGCATACACTCTTTCGTTAATCTCTGTACACATATACATACAGAACACACACACACACACAGGGCAAATGTCACTCTGTGCTTTTATTTTAGGGGATCCAAGGTCCCCCAGGGCCCCCTGGAGATGCGGTAAGTCAATATTTATGTTAACATGATATAATTTTAATACAAAGAATGTACAGTATTTGACGAAGTCCTCAGTGCTAGTATACGGTCACGGGGAAAAGAAAGTACACCCTCCTTCCGTTGTGTGTTTTTTATTTATCATGATTGTATAGTCCTCACCAACGTCTATAAATAAACAAATAACCTCAGATGACAACAGAAAAAACACAACAGATTTCGATATGCAGTCATTTTTTTTTTTTCCCCCCCAAAAAAAAGTAAACCAACCTTCAGAAACCAGGTAGGAAAAAATAAGTACACCCTATAATTCAGTAACACGTAGAACCACCTTTAACAACAATAACAATATTTTCTTTTTCCCATGACTGCAATTCGTCTGCGTTTTTGTTTATGTGTTTAAGGTCTTTTTTTTTGAGTAATCATTAATGAAATAAATGCCCATTTGCACATGTATTATGTTGTCTTGTTAGTGACATTCGTGTTTTTTTTTTTTCTTGTAACATGTTCTACCCTTTTCTTTTATTTTTTCTTTTGTATTTCAGGGCGAAGGGCAGGTTCTTCTCAAGGGAGACAGAGGAGAAAAGGCACAGTACAGCATCCATGTTCCCATGCACGCCTCCCTGCACTCACACACATGCAGATTTCAGTGTTTGTCAACATAATTGTATTCGTTTTCAAGTCCTAGTCTGTTAGCTGTTGTTTCCGTATCGACACAGGGAGAAGCCGGTGACCCTGGGGAACACGGTAGTAAAGGTCAACAAGGAGAAGCAGGAATACCGGGCACTCCAGGATTACGGGTAAAGACAGCACTAGGTTCGCTCTCTACACATTAATACAACGTTTTTATTAATTCCTCACTTGTTTGTAAACTATTTGGTCTGTAATCTCAGGGAGCTGAGGGTCAACGAGGACCAGTCGGAGCCAGAGTAAGTTAATGACCATGCACTCCATTACGCAACTACATTAAAGCATGTAGTTAACTGTTAACTGTTTTAAAGCCTTGCCCCTTTTATTAAAATTTATTTTTTTTAATTCATAGTTTCCCAACAGACAACCAGGTTCAACAACTAGAAAAGAAAGTAAACCCTACATTTTTTAAATATCGCAAAGATTTTGAATCTTTAAACCTCACAACGGTTCACAACACTCCTCAGTGGGGTAACTGATCGCTCATAATTCTGCCATCTACTGTTTTTATTATCAGAATTAATTAGCATGTAGATATGACCGATGATCTTTTCAGAATCGGGAACACGCAGGTTTGTGGAAACACGGGTGAAATCGGGCGAAAATAGTAGAGGTGTCCAAACTAGGGGCTGTGACTGATTTACAAATGGGGTTGTGAGAGAAACTTACAATCTCCTCTCGATTTAAAAAATATTTTTAGATTAATTTGTATAATTGATATTATGAATATCGCTCCAACTATGAAAATGGATTTTGGGTGCTGCTACTGTGAGTCACATTCAGACAAGCCTTGTGTAAATGAAGACTGTTCGTGCTATTGAGGTCTTTTTTTTTTGACTACTCTGAGCCACTCTGCAATAAAAATAAAAATAAAAAATATAAAAAGTTCTGCACTGAGCTTCTCTCTCAGTGGAACAACAGAGAGTCAAGAAAACTGACCATGACTATATGCTGAAACATTTAAGATAACAACATGTCCTAGAAATTTCATAAAGTCTATTTAAAGTCGTTTGGGAAGCGCTGTTCTAGCATATCGAGAGAAAATAGACGCTTAGTCAGATTAGAATTTATTTATTTTTTTAATAATTGATGTGTGGACATTAGGGCACAAACATGATATGCTACGTGATTGTAAACTAAGCTTGTTTCACTTAGTCTGTATTAATGCACTTAACTAACTAACCATCTCGCCATACGTTAGTACATTATGATATCGTCCGTCAGTTACGTTTCCGGGAAACCGAAACACAGGACTGGGCAGCTCACATCTGGGCATCTCTCATTTTTCTCATTTAGGGAGATCCAGGAGAGAGAGGAAGTCCAGGAGAGAAGGTAAGGTTACTTGGCAATAGATCATGCACCTGCTGCGTACTGCATGCTGCCATTAAAATGGCTGTTTTACTAGCAGCTTTACATCTAGATGATTTGTACCATCTGTATTTATTGTCTGTGTGTGCGTGTGTGCGTGTGTGTGTGTGTGTGTGTGTGTGTGTGTGTGTGTTTGTGTGTGTGCTCTCAGGGAGAAAGAGGAGCTGCTGGACTGGATGGACGTCCTGGTCAGGATGGGAAACCTGGACCACCTGGACCCCCCGGTTTAAGGGTCAGACCACAAACTTGCAAATAAAATTAAAATTGTGTCTTTTATTTATGTACTAACTGTAGCATGTACGATTTTGGACTCCTTGCTACGGCGATATAGGAGACATTTTTTTTTGCATTCTCAGACTGCGTGCAAAATTCACCTGGAAGAAAAGCCAGAAAAGCCAGTTCACTGAGGAGGAACGGATGCGAGATGTGAAATACAGAGATTTGTTTCTAGCAGCAGATCTGAAAGGCGTAGAGGCGTATTCTAGTGTTTTGGTATTTATTGTTAGCGATGTGGGCATGTGTGTGTCTAGTGTGCATTAGGATAATTAGGATAAATTTAATACAATAGAACAGGCAGGAGTTTATTATTCTTCATAAGGAGGCAGATAATTAGCTTTGGATTGAAGACCTGAATAATATACATGCATGTTGAATGAACCTGACACAGTATGAAATGTTATATAGACTGTATTAATCTGTAGGTTACACAGAATCTTTGGAATAAATTTAAAATAGCAAACAAAGTTTTAACTCATTGTTTCTGAACATACTACGTCCTGGAATACAATATTCACATAAATCTGTGCTGTTAGAAATATGTAGGTGAGTTTTATTGAAGCTTCATGCATACAGATGTTATCTCTCCAGACTCGAAAAGCCTTTCTTAAAAAATAAGTTCACAGAGGAAGGAAAACTGATAAACTATAATAAAAATAATCGGGAAATAATCTAGCCTGTGGCTAGTCTGTTAGGAGGCAAGTGCACTGACATGATTATAGCATTAAAAAGAGTAGATGTTATTAAAAATGATATAAATAGGAGATGACGAATGATAAAAGAGATGATAAAAAATGAGTTTTTAAATGCGAACTAAGCCGACCCAAACCATACGTGCAGCCTAAGTGGCGTGTTTAGATGTTTATACATCTTAAGTATGAATGTACAATATTCTAATAATGAAATCACGAACTCAGATAAATGGACATTTTTTTTTTTCGTGATAAAACACTACATGGTGTAAATGCTTTCCAAATGTAAAAATTATGGCTATGAAGATAACCGTGGTGTTTAATTCTTTTCAGGGTGATCCTGGTAAAACAGGAGAACCTGGCAGAGACGTGAGTATTTTCTTCTTCTTCTTTTTTTTTTTCAGTTTTCCTCTAGGTGGAGACAGTGTCTTCCCGTTATTCTCTCACTGACAGAAATACAATCAAAAGCATAACAACCTGCATTATATATATACTTTTCTTTTTTTTTTTTTTTTTTCCTCCTTTGTTTTTAGGGCTTACCAGGACTCAGAGGACCTCAGGGGCCTCTAGGGCCTGTAGGACCTCCAGGAGCTGCAGGTGCACCTGTAAGAGATGACACACACACTCACACACACATGCTCAAATAGTTATCCACATGCAAACACACACATTAATATCCTCATCGTACTGTACATGTACAGGATCGGCACACCTAGATATTATAAACGCAGGGCAGCGACGTGTGCAATCAGATGTTCAGGTACCAACAGTAAAACTTCTTCTGTGGGTTATTTTAGGGTAAATCAGGAGAAGATGGAAAACCTGGATCTCCAGGAAAACCTGTAAGTCTCCGCACAAACATCTGAAACCTTTTTTTCCTGAATAATTCCACACACTGTAATGCTTCAGGAGAACAGAATTTCAGAAGCCATCCACTAAATACACATCTAACAAAAACACATTTTTAACCTTGCTTAGGTAGAATTACACATCATTAGCACATTCTGTCACTAGTTGAGTTATGACCCTGAGTTTATCGCTCTATTTTGCCCCCTAATAGAATAACAGACTCAACCTTTCTACTCGATTACAGTCCACGAGGCGATTTTAATTTAGAGCGTGGGTTTGGATTAGCACCTTTAACAGGCTGTATGTTTCGACATGTCTGATTTACAGCTTTAAATGTCATAAGCAGGATTTTGTAGTGAACGTAGGCAGCTAGTGTAGCATGAATAAGACTTTTCGTTTCTTTTACTGGGATCGTATGATAAATTAACGATTTTCCTTTGGAAAAAAAATAGGGTGAAGATGGCGTTCCTGGTGAGGATGGCAGAAAGGTCAGAAAAACTCCTTTTAGTTTAAAAATACAGTGGAGAGTTTCAGACTTTTGACTGTTTTATTTTTTTGGCTCTGTTTGATTGCACAGGGTGAAAAAGGAGAATCAGGACCCCCAGGAAGAAATGTAAGACAGCCATATTAAATCAAGTCTATCTATTCTTTTCATTCTCTCCTGCTTTCTCTTCCTAAATAAACACTTATAGCCGTAGTGTTGATTTAACATGTGCTTGGACACTATGTACCAGACAACAGTATTGGTGGTAATTGAGTTCGGTAAATAAACAATAAACAATACAGTAAACAATAGTGCAGGACAAGACAGCACGTGCAAGACGTGTGTGTTAATACCGAGTCACTGAGTGCAGATTTAGAAGAAGACAAAAATACAGATGGGCGGAAGATATAACGCTGATGAAGTGTAGCCTGCGTGAACATGAAAGCAGCTCATACTGGAAGAACCGGAGGGGTTGCAGCAGCCTCTGAACAGCAGTTAGGAGTTGTGTTCTCAGAAGGAACGTTTTTGAAGCGTCTTGTTTTAGAAATCGAGACTCAAGTGTTACAGGAGCTGAAATACGAGGGAGAGG
>CM074917.1:2679794-2692288 GCA_037576815.1 Pangasius larnaudii
GAGGGGTAGTGAGGTTGAGGTTATTGGGATGAGGGGTAGTGAGGTTGAGGTTATTGGGATGAGGGGTAGTGAGGTTGAGGTTATTGGGATGAGGGGTAGTGAGGTTGGGGTTACTAGGGTTATATGCACTAGAAATATATTTAGTAGCAAAGGCAAAAGTGTCTTAATGCTCATTTCCCCCTGCAGCAGTACTGAATGTGTGTGTGTTTTCCTCCACCTTATAGGGTGTAGCAGGTTTCCGTGGAGAGAAGGGCGATAGAGGAGAAGTAGGGGAAAAGGGCAGAGATGGCCTCCCTGTAAGTGTCTTCCTTCTCAGTCCCACTATGAATTTAATTCATTTCACACATCGTATTAACAGTGTTCTGTATTTTTTTTAGGGTTTAGCTGGAGAACCTGGAAAACCGGGACAGGATGGAAAGCCGGTGAGAAAGCAGCTGCCATTGTAACGTTAAAAACTGTAATGATTTATAGTGTACATTTATAGCCTCAGTGAAGAGATACAGTTCTGACCAGCATGGCTGTAACGTTAGTCTGAAATACTGAGTGGTTTTTTTGGTGCAGTGGTTACTGTTGTTTGATAAAAATAGCACAGGCATAAATATTAGATTACGCACTCTAACCCTCACTGTAGTAAGATGACCTGGAATCTTGAAGGCGACTCACAGAAATCTTTTCTCTTTAGGGAAATCTAAAAAGCGAGGGGGTTTCAGTGCTTCCTGGAGTGTGTTAAATGTACTCTATTATTCCTGACAGCACGTACACTACAGATGGACAGAGTGTAGAGAGAGAGAGAGAGAGAGAGAGAAGTAATGCAGTTTAATCAGTTACCAGCTTTTTAAAATATGTACAGTTATTTTTAAACATGGCAAAATATCGACGTACAATTAATCATAAGTATCGTAAGACGTTATGCCTATTGCAAGTAGCTGTAAACTGTAACTTATAAATTTGTTGTAGGTGTGAACCTGAGGTATGTGAAATTGTTTTAAGGATTACAGAGTGGTGATTGAGAAAGGAGTAAGGGCAGATGGGTAAAGACTCACACTCACGCCTTTATTTATTCCCCTCTGGAGCAGGGTTTAAAGGGCTCATCTGGTCTACCAGGCCCACCCGTGAGTAACGTTAGCCCACCACGGCAGCCCCTCATGGGTTTGTCAGTGTAGCAGGACCTGGGCATTGGCTGTGAGAGCTGCACTAGGCTGCTGGAGCTCTTTCTCTTTGGCTGAGACGGAACAGACTGTAGAAAGTAACCAATGCAGCGCTGCTATTAACAGCTCACCTTCCTGTCTCTTGTCTTCCCCAACCACATGTCTGTCTTCTCCTCTCTTTCCTTTCTCTCACTGTCTTCTCGTCTATGATTTACCTGTACTGCCCTTGTACACTTCACTGGACCATCACAACTCCTCTCTCTCTCTCTCTCTCTCTTCTCTCTTCTCTCTTCTCTCTTCTCTCTCCTATGTATCCTGCCCCTACTTTTTCTCTCATCCTCTCATCCTCTCATCTTTTAGGGCTTGCCTGGGTTCCCAGGAGTGTTGGGCAGACCGGTAGGTTTTCTGTGGCTGTGAATGTTGGCTGCAATGCTTGGTGATGGGAGCTGGGAGGGACGTCTTGGTGATGATGTCTCGTTTATATGTTTGTCATTCTGTGTTGCTTCGATGTGGCCTCATACTGTGTACCTCACAGGTGTCAAACTCGATTGCTCAATTTCTGTATGGCATTTTTTTGAATTTGGCACTTTAATACATTCCGTGGTTTGTACCACTGTGCTGTTGGATTCTGCATTCTGATTGGTCAGAAGGTGTTGATTCATTTTCTATAACAGCACCTCTTTATCTATGGCAGGCAGGTTTATGTTAATACGATTATTCCAATATGTTATCATTTTTATCGTAACAGCTTACACAGGGACGGGTTTAAAAACATGTAATTGTTGATATGTTGAAGGAGACATTTATTTAGCATTTTACGGAAGGAGTCTCCAGTGTCAGTGCTTTGTAACAGTCAGAGGTAAAGCTTTAACTCGGTGTAACTACGGTTTCTCAGTAACGTGACAAGCTGCGTTTTATTATTTTTTTTTGTTATAGACTTTTAAGAGAGAGAAAAACAGACGGCGGTAACGGAACAGTTTTTCTTTAATAAATTAAAAATGGAAGTGTTGTTGTATGAGAGGAGTAAAACACCTACTGAGGTGTTAATAGTAGCTCTGCTTCATCACACCATCCCACTATTGATAAATTTTCTATAACACGACACGAGGTGTTTTATTCCTTCAGTATTATATAATGCAGAATGTAGGACATTGCTACGAAAATAAAGTCCAGCTGCGTGCAAGTATGTCTTATATCGGATATCGGCAGCTTCTCAAACTTCTACTGTGATCAAAGTTGCCTTCACTAACCGTCTTTTATACTTACACTCATGACTTTGGTCAAAAAACGTGAGCACTAGGCATCGCTGCAGTTTCACACGTGACAGATAAACCTGGTGATGCGTTTCAGGAGTCAATATTACACTAAAGCTGCTTTAATGTGCAACTGCTTTGACTTTGACACCTGTGTGTTTTTATGTTAATGAGTGTGTTACAGTTACATACACAAATGTTATATATGTGTGTACTTGTGTATGTTATATCCGTGTGTTTGTGTGTGTGTGTGTGTGTGTGTAACCCAAGCTGTATAAATGCAATAAAAGGCATATATACAGTTAAAAAAAAAACTACTATAAGGTTATTTGTGCATGCGTATGTGTAGGTGTACGTGCTAGTTCTGTTCTGTGTGTGTGTGTGTGTGTGTGTGTGTGTGTGTGTGTGTGTGTGTGTGTGTGGCCGAGAGCTTCTGCTGTGTGTTAGTGACGTCACATGTCTGTCGCACAGGGAAACCCTGGAGAGCCAGGAATTCGAGGACCACCTGTAAGTATGAGCTGCTTTTCTTTTCCACACAAAAGATTCCACTTTTTGTCATGTCTCCACTGCAAATGAGACAATTCTCAGGCTGCAAAATCATTTCGTACGACTAAAAAATGCTGTTCGAACCAAGAAACAATTCAATAAATAAGGCATCATTAAATAAGACTGCTTTTACACTTGGCCCTTTCTTTCTTTCTTTCGTGTTTTTTTTTTTTTTTTTCTGTGCTGATATGAAGAAAGTACCCTGTAGCCATAACATCACCTTAAACCAGTCCTAATTAGCTAGTATCAGCTAATTAACTACCCAAAGCTTTCTCTCTAGATTTATTATTATCAATAATGTGGATAAATGCGGCTTTTTATTATTCATATTAAATATTATTAAATATTTTATTGCCATAGAAGTGAGTCAAAATAACTTCCAGCTTTACTAAAAGATTGTTAAATGAGGCCCACTGTTATTTTTAGTTACATTGCATCAGTGTAATATTGGCAATGAAATATTTTCATAAATCTCCTCATATTTGCTTACTAATAAGTCTCGTTTTTCACCGGCACTTTGTCAGCTACACTGATAATATTAATGCTAAAGAGTTTCCTTATAGTAGCTACAGAGGATAAATAGCTAAAAACAGAATAAAATCCCGTAAAGCCCTCTGTGGTTGTTTATTCTGTCCAACTGCGTAACGCCTCGACCCTCAGTGGACCTCAGTGGAAACATGGGACAAAAAAACCTTGCTGTGGATAATTATGTATCTCTTATATATATATATATATACATGTGTAACTACACAAATGCACAGAGAACCTTCTGATTCTGGGTCTCGTTACAGGGACCACTGGGTCCAAACGGACCTCCAGGACCACCAGGTGTGAAGGTCAGTGTACTGCAGAAGTGTTGTTCTGTATCCATTCATAATGACTGACTGTGTCTGATTACAGTCCATAATAATAAGGCTGTGTGTGTGTGTGTGTGTGTGTGTGTGTGTGTGTGTGTGTGTGTGTGTGTGTGAAACCTGTAGGGTGACCATGGAGAGGCAGGAGTAGGAGTTCAAGTAAGTCTAATTATTAAATTAAATGTATTCTGTTTAACTGCATTTAAGAGATGCCATTGTATTGCAGAGTTACACAAAAGTCTTCCAGATGTAGTCATATATATATATATATATATATTTATTTATTTTTTTACAGGGCCCTCCAGGACCACAAGGCATCCGAGGATTGCCTGGACTTATAGGCACACCAGGAGCTATTGTAAGATAAATCCTACTGTTTAGCCTTATTATTAGTCCTAATACATATCATTTTTATGGAGTAGTTTCTTAATTAAATACAAGATTAAAACAGACCAAATGATGGTTATATAATAGAAGGTTGGGGAGTAGATTTGTTTACAAATTGTGATTATTGAGCACGGCTGTCTTTATGTTTTTTGTCCACTCCCGTGTTCTGCTTTAAATTAATGAGGCCAAAAACTGGCAACTAAGATAATTTAACTCAAAAGTAGGACAGGCTGTGGATATAGCACACATACAGGATATATCTTTATCCTCTCCGGTGACAAAGCATTGTGCCTGTGCTTTAGACAAGAAGGGCTTTGACTGCCATTTTATTACATCATCATCACATGTAATTGCATTATTGGAGGTCTTCATTTTCTCTCGGTGAAGCGTTTAAGTGTGTGCTGAGAAAAATATGAAGCAAACATATGAAAAAAAGCTAAATATTATACTATATCTGTTATACTACAGAGCTAGCCACTTTGTTGGTGCTGTGTTTATTAGCAAGTGCGCTAACCTAAACGAACTAGCTAGCTAGCCAAGTGTGAAAAATGTAGCTAAAGTTTTATCAACAGCCTACTGAACCTCGTCCAGACACTTAATCTGCTTGTCCCGGGTTTAATTTGTCATAGATCAAGATTTGAAAACACCAACTACAGCATAATCTCCTGCACTATAGCAAGCAGAACATAACAAAGCACACCGTATTATAATGATTAGATTTGCATTCATTAAATTCTGATATTATATTTATTTTCAGTTCAGTCAGTGACACACTTCTCTCAGGTGCATGGACAGTGCTGTATCTTTCTCAGTTTCTGCTGTAAGCAAACAATAAAACATTGCTGTTCACTGAGCGGCTCAGTAAACTGGATGAGGCAGATATGCATAAGGCTACTGATTCAGCTATTCGGTTATTAACATTTCTGACTGTACTGTATCATAATTGATGGCTTTTGTCACACACATGACTGGTGTTATCTGTCATGCAGCTCTTATTTAATCCAGCTTGTGTGGGATGTTGCGTCTCTGGCTGCCTCACACAGTTGCTTCGGTTCTTCTTTTATTCTACTGCAAAAACAATGGAAGTACGTGTCCCTTCTAGCAAACGATTGAAGATCGAACGATTAAAGCTCTGGCTTTAGCTGCTCTGCTGCGCAATTTCCCAAGAAAGTACGACACTATAAATACAACGTGACAACACGCATACATCTCCAAACTGCTAAACGAAGCGTGAACGTAGGGTCGGAGGTGTAAATGCGTAAAGGGTCATGTGATGTAAAATGACAGATGGCAGCCAGGATTTTTTTTTTTTTATAGTTAAATTATTATTATTTAATAATAAGGTTTCTCAGTAACATCACAAGCTGTGTGTGTGTGTGTGTGTGTGTGTGTGTGTGTGTGTTTTTTTTCTTTCTTTTGTCTAATTAACTTTAAGAGAGAGAAATATAGAGAGAGGCTGGTGAGAAAATGACGCTAAGAGCTGCTATAACACAAGTGAGAACAGGAACTAACATATGGACTTTAATAACTTATTGTCTTATGGATTTACACACATTTATTGTTATGTTCCACAAGAGCAAGAGCAAGTGTTTACATGTTTGTAGGATTTGTATGGAATTATCATCGTAGCCAGCAGATGAACTGATGTTTAAAATAAAGAAATCTTTAAGTAAATAATCTTTGACACTTTAAGGGGCATGTGCTCGATAAAAATGTTTACTTAACATTTTACTTAACATCCAGTGTCGGCGCATTGTATCAGTCAGAGGTAGAGCTGTAACTTACATTTTTTCCCGACATTATAAAGTCTTCAGAGGAATGAAAGGAACTTTAAGAGGAATGAAACGCTTCGTGATGTGCTGGTACAGGAAAATAATAAAAAGGAGCGTTCAACCAACTTCAGAAACACTAATAGCTTTGTTTTGGCATCATCAAAGCCAGATTCTGGTAAAACATCAGCACTAAGATCATTCCTGTCTTAGTCCTGCCTTAGACAATGTTGACCACAGATTTTTATACTACTAAACAGATATGAACACTGGGTCTGATGTTCTGGAAAGCTACTCAGTTGGTTAAGGTCGTATCTACAGGAAAGGACAAGGACGTTTTGACAGAACTGGCAGCTATGAATCGGAGCATCAATCATCGTACCTTCCCTTTCAAATTCCGAATTCTTCACGACGACAATCCAGACAAAACAACTTCAGCGCTCTACATGTGTAAATGCATTAAGCATGTAGGTAACTGAATGCGTCAACATTTCTTTTAACTCCGCATGGGCAAAGAGATGACCATTTTCCAGCTCCAAAGATAAGAGATGTAAGGTTAATGCCTAGCTCGAATTTATGTCTCCACAAGACCTTAACAAAAACCTGTCCACGCACTTATCTCCAGCAGAGCAGATTACAGTAATGGCCTCTTTACTGGTCTATCCATCAGACAGCTGCAGCTCATACAGAATACTAACAAGGATGAAAAGACACGAGCACATTACATCCTTACTCTGTTTCCCAGTCAGCCACAAGATTGATTTCAAAGTGTGTGTGTGTGTGTGTTGGGGGGGGGATCAGTAAATAGCCTTGGACTTTAATACAGTCTGCTCCATCAGCTCCAGATGATTTTGTATCTCTGATATGTTAGTAGAAAAGCAAGGAGAAAGCGTTTTTTTTTTTCCCACCTGTGCTTCTCCGAGCTGGAACAAATCCCTTACCAACTGCATTCCTCTTTTAGCACCTTAACATTCTCTTCCCACTTTATTTCTGTTTCTTCATTTTAGTCATTACTTTTATCTTGATATTATCTTCAGTTCATTTGAATTATTTTTCATTCTTGTGCTATTTAAGTCGCCTAGTCTTTGCTTTTTACATTTCAAAACAGGAAGCGTCTGTTAATCAAAATTCAATTCAATTCAAAAGAACGTACTGAAAAATTACATTCTTGGCCTTGCACCTACTGTCTGTGTGTGTGTGTGTGTGTGTGTGTGTGTGTGTGTGTGTGTGTCTGTGTGTGCGCACACACTGTGCTCTCATCTGAATCTTGTTAATAACCACTCAATGCAGAAACGGGAGACTCAGCTGTCCCATTAGGGCCTAATTATGTTTCTTTTTTAGAAAGTGTTAATGGATTGCTGGAACATTCACTTCTGCATGTGTTCTCTCACTGGCCCAGCTTTAAAACTGTATGTTTAATAATCATTTCAGAAGGTGAATGCTTGACATTTTCGTCCTGTAGATCAACTGGCAGACCGCGATCCCAGCAAAATATTTCAGCGAACCGAACCAAAGTACTTGACAAAATATTGTAGCAGAGCTGATAAAGGGATGAAAAAAAAAAAAACTGGCCATAGTTCAGTGTCTAAAGTGTTTTAAATATGAACCATCACAACTTCTTTAGCAGATGCTCTGATGTACACATGGATTTATGTCAATTATTTAGCTGAAAGCAGCTCATCGGGCCAGAGACTAGCTCCAAGGCTAGAAACATTCGCTGAGAAACGGATGAATTGACAATTTTTGTTTAGAAGCAGAATGTTTAAAGTGGTTTGGACAGAGAAGTGTGTGTTTTCATTCCCGTTTATAAATTCTCTCTTCTGTTCATCTGTCAGCGTCACTGATGAAAAGTAATATCATGAAGCACCGCTGCAAAAAGATAAAAACACACACACACACACACACACACACACACACACACACACAACCACTTCTAACTGTCTTGTATTGCCATGAACTAATCACTAATGGTTCAGGATTAAAGGTTAACTGTTGTCATGGTCAAAGAATCAAAGAATTTTATGTAACCTTTACAAATTTTAGTTGAATATAAAATCGATTTAAGGTTAAGTTGTTGTTTATTGTTTTTTTTTATTTTTTTTTTTATAGGGGCCACAAGGACCTCCAGGCCTCCCAGGACAAACAGTGAGTCTTGAGTAACACAATCGGAACTGTACTGATTAGTGCACTGAGACGTCCTTATTCCTCTCACACTCACTGTTTTCCACAGGGTGAAGGAGGAAAGCCTGGGGTTCCTGGCAGAGATGGCATACCTGGAAAGGAAGGAACACCAGGCTTACCAGGAAAACAGGCAGGAATATAATTCAATCCGTGTGTGTGTGTGTGAGTGTGTGTGTGTGTGTTTAAACTCCTTTTCTGTTTTTATGCTTGTGCCTTTTCTCACTCCTCCTCCAATTCCCCGCAGGGTATCTCTGGACCGGTTGGACCTCCAGGGCCGAAAGGCGAGCAAGGGGACAGCGGGCCACCTGGAAAAGTATGTACGAATATCTGAATATCTGAAAGCCGGCGTTATAACTGACACATACCTTCTTTTATACCTACACACACCAATGCTACACAGACAGGGCTGATCACATATCTGCCTATGTACCTTTTGTACATCTGAAGGATTGAAAGCGATGTCCACTAGGGGGCAGAGCAGAGCAGAGCAGAGCAGAGCAGAAATACCCCGGGGCAGCAGATTTCCATTTTGACCTGTAAAATGGGATGTGCATTTGTTGCTGTAGAGACATACAAATATATTTTTTTGTACCACAACGCTGCTGAATTCTAGATTCTGATTGGTCAGAAGTTTTTTTTCATTTTCTTCAACAGCAGCTCCGACGATAGGCGGAGGTTTAACGAGCTAACAGCCGATTCACAGTGGCGTTATGGCGGACGCTTCACTTCTAAATGTTTATTTATCTTTTACCGAAGGAGCCTCCAGCGCCTTTACTTTAACTACTTGAAAACTTTATCCATGTTGGAAGACATTGCATTTTGTGGCATTTTTTTTTGACGTATTAAATTCGAGAAAGAAAAAAAAAAGGAGGCTGTAACGTAAGCACTAGTAGAACTAACTTGTTTCACAGATTCTTTAGTAAATACAAATTTGCTGTAAGGAATAAAACACTCCAAGATGTGCTGTTATAGGAAAATATTCAACTTTGATTATTTTTCTTTAGCAGCCCAACATGGAGAACTTATCAAGACTTTACACCATTGTCGTGGTTGTTGTCGTGAGCAGATTACTTACTTCTGCGTTTGTAGAACAACTTTTAGATTAGTGGATTTGTACTCGAGTGGTTTGTTAACCAGTCATTTTCACAAAAAATGTGTGAATTTGCTGGTGATTTGATAGTTGGTTCAGTATCAATCATCTTGTACGTGCAATTAAATTCAAGTACAACATCGGCCTAATGTATATACATATACACTTCATATCCTTACGCCCTTTATATCCGTCTTCTTCCTGCTCTATCGACTTCTCTCCATTTCATTTCTTTCTTTCTGTCTGCAGTCGGTAGCCGGACCCCCTGGAGTGAAGGGTGAGCGGGTGAGTCATTGCACTACGTACAGCTCACATTGCATAACAGAATCACAGTGAAATGCAGCCATTTTGTGACTGTACTAATTACTTTCTTTGAATATTAAAGGGTCCTCCTGGTGAAACACTGCCTGGAATACCAGGAGAAATCGGCTTACCTGGATTACAGGTGATTCTCATCCTTCGTACAATTCACATAAATCCATAATATTAATATTTAACATTGCATCACTTGTAATAAATTTACAAGATTTAAAAGGGCTATAAGGAATGTTAAAAAAAAACAACACATGAACAGTGTATCATTTTTAAATTCATCAATGCATCACTGATGATGATTATTATTATTATTATTATTATTATTATTATTATTATTATTATTATTCCTCTTTAAGTATTCTTCCCCTCAGGACCTTACATTTTAAGTTTAACTTTAAGCTGGTTCATTGTCCCATTGCCTCTTTCCCAAAAGACAAATAATAAAGCTTGTAAATATTGTGAGGTCTGAATCAATAAGGACTGTTTACAACCTCAAACACTATCTGTTCTAAAACGTATTTTAAATATCAAGAAAACTAAAAATGTCATGAACAAAATAAAACATACTAACACACCAGCACAGCTCATCAAGATGCTTTTTAATATGCAAATTAGAAATGCTCTCAACCCCACACACACATTGCTTACTTACCTTGGGCTGAATTTGCATACTGGAAAGTGATAGGCTCTTACATTTTGTGATGTAATAACATTTGCCAGTTGCATGTTCCCCTGATTTAGTCATTAAAAACTGTGTTGTGATATTTAAGGTGACTGTAAGAAGCGGTTTTTATTGAAGAGATTATTTGTCATGTTAGTTACATGCTCATGATTTGGACACTAAACTTCCACAGATGTTTTGTTTTTGAATCCCGATGAGCTTTTTTTTTTTTTTTTTTTTTTTTTTTGCAGGGTATTAAAGGAGATAAGGGACCAGCTGGAATCAAAGGTGACAGAGTGAGTATATAAACCCCGGCATTTCTTTTCCACCTGCACGCAGAGACGCTATACTGATGATTATAACACGTTTTTGTCCTGTAGGGGACAACCGGTGACCCAGGGGAGCCTGGTGAAAGTGTGAGTATCTGCCTATGCAGACAAGCAACACTCTGTCATTTGCCTGGTGTGATGTTAAAGATTTTTCTGTCTCATTCTGTCTTATCAGGGACAACGAGGACCACTAGGGCCTAAAGGAGCCAAAGTAGGACCCTAATTCTGATTCTGCCATGAAACGTATTATCTCAGCAGTGTGTGTTCAGTGATTTTGCTGTTTTTTTTGTTCGTATATTTCAGGGTGAAGCTGGTGTTGGAATCGTTGGCCCTCCAGGACAAACTGGACCCGCAGGCTTAAAGGTATTAAACATATTTACAGCCACAAATACACACACGATTCTTTCTTTATCTTTGTTGATGGTTTTACTTTTTTTTTTTTTTGTGTTAACATAGCGAAATAATACTAATCTTACACTTAACACTGTAGAATTAGAGAAACCTTGTTATCTGACTACAAAGCAGGGGTTGATATGACATTTTTATGATACACAATATGTGTGTTATGTACTTTAGAACTGGAATGGTGGGAAAATAAATATTCAGTATTCAGTATTAAGGTTTAGCCTCAAATCAGCGATGTCCAGTGAAGATTTGGCATTGTTATATATATATATATTTAAAAAAAAAAATTTAAAACCCATCTTCTCAGAGTGATGGTGAAAATCTGCTGCACACGTGACCGTCAACAGTTACATGCTAGTGATGACACCTTATTCTGAACATGTTAACATGCATGAGGCTGAAAGCTGAATGTGCTGAAAGTTTGACTAAAATAAAGAAGAGTAGTCTGTGGATCCAGACTTGTTTTACTGAACAAATAAAAGTTATAGTATTTAAAGAAAAATATTAAAAATGACATTTATCATCATTATGAGGCCTTTTTGTCTCCACAGTAAGATAAATGTTGTCTTTTTAAACGAATGTATCTCAGATAAATATAAACATGGTCTGTGTTTTGCGTAAAGGGCGATCCTGGTCTCCCAGGCCCTCCAGGCCCACCTGGACCTCAGGGTACATCCGGAACACCAGGACTCGCTGGCCAAAGAGGGGAAGCAGGACAGCCGGGAAATCCAGGACTTCCAGGAGAGAGGGTCAGTGTGAACACTCGACATTAATGACTGGTCATTTCTAAATCCTATTAGAAATACGGGATGTCCAGAAAACCCACTTTCATCTTTCAAGAGAAATTTGCTGCACTGGAGATTCAGACGCCGCAAAACCGTATTGCTAGTAGACAACAAGACTAGTTTCTTCATTTATAAATTTTGGAAGTTAAATTGAATTTATCTTTTAATATTACGTCACAAATTGGCAGCATCTACTACCAGTTTGAAGATCTCCTTATTCCGATATAAAGCTGTACACTGGTTGATGGTGAAAGTTCCTGGTTTCTGTCTGATATCTATACATTTCCGTTACCTGAAGTGTGATTTGGGTGGTGATTAGGTTTGAGCGTGAGGATTAACGAGAGTAACACTGGTTCGAGTCTTGGACATCCGTTTTGGTCTGTGTTTAAGGGTCTGCAAGGCTTCATAGGCAAAGCAGGAAACCCAGGGACAGCTGGTAATCCTGGACCACCTGGACCACCGGTGAGTGTGAAAAGGACTGCTGAATTTGAGTATTTCTGTGGGTGAAAGAGAAAATTGTCTTTTTTTTCTTGGTGTACACTCTTTCTCTTTCTTCTTATTAGGGTAGTCCAGGTTTACTCGGGCTTAAAGGTGATAAAGTAAGTGTGTCGTTTTATTATTACTGAATAATCATATACATTTATATACATTTTGCTATGAGTTTCCTTCAGCTGAAAGATGAAATATGTGATTAATATCTCTCTCTCTCTCTCTCTCTCTCTCTCTCTCTCTCTCTCTCTCTCTCTCTCTCTCTCTCTCTCTCTCTCTCTC
>CM074917.1:2694326-2699326 GCA_037576815.1 Pangasius larnaudii
GTGTGTGTGTGTGTGTGTGTGTGTGTGTGTGTGTGTGTGTGTGTGTGTGTGTGTGTGTGTGTGTGTGTGTGTGTCACTTGGATGGGTTAAATGCAGAGCACAAATTCCGAGTAGGGGTCATCGTACTTGGCCACAAGACACTTCACTTCAGTACATGTGACAAATAAAGGCTTCTTCAAGACTAGATGTGTAAAGATAAACAATCCGAACTGGATAAATGGGTCCAACAGTTGGTCCAAGATATTGTTGCATCTATTTCCGGTTTGAACTGAAAAGAGAACCCTATAGTGCCATTACTACAGAACGCAAGGATAGCTGACCTGAGCGTGTGGAACAGTATTAGCGAGCTTGCTCATTAGCAGAGAGCACAAGGTGCCATGAAATGAGCACCCAAAGCTTTTCGAGAGTGCGGAGCTACAATCTGCTCACCAATCAAGTTGAATTTTGCGGCTTTGGAGGCGGGAAACAAGACGTCCATTTCCCACTGCTCCGACCGGTCACTCTCACCCAGCCTCTTATGTATAGTGTTATAATTCATAATATATTATATTATAACACACAACTCTGATGTGTGCAGGGATTTCCAGGTAGCAAAGGAGGCAGAGGAGAAAAGGTAAGAGTAACTCACAAGTTGTTTTTAATGATTGAGTTCTGATTAACATTCAGGACGTGTAATAAACATCTTTCTTCATAACTCTAGGGTGAAGCAGGACCTCTCGGAGAGAAAGGAGAGAAGGTAAATGTCTTATTATTGATGTTCGATAAATAAGTGCTTGTTCTGGCAGTATGAGCGAACGCTTTATTTGACTTTTTATTTTGTTTTTTGTAGGGTGAAACTCTGTTGGTGGGGGGGCCTCCTGGAGAGAAAGGCAATAAGGGCGAAACGGTGAGTTAGTGTCACTTACAACAAACAAAAAAAAAAGACCGGGACACAGTCAAAAAGTGTTTACCCTTTATTTTAGAACAGTATTGCACTTTAAATATGGTACCGCTAGTAATAGTTCACATCTGTCTAATCTAATAGTAGACATCTATTTGCAATAAACAAAGCATAATAGAAAAATAAGGTTTTTAATTTGACCCTGATGTCCCAATGTCCCAATGTCCCTGTTGCTTATCTTTTGTTAGCGACAAAGTGATATAAGTGCTTTAAATTCTGCGATGCACTACATGTGCTGCGAAATGCACTCAATCTTATAGATTTAACCACTTGTATATGGTGTATTTACTGGTATGAGCAGCCATGCTGATGTGAAATCATGTGCTGAACTCAGGTTTGAGGACACCTTCCTGACTTCCTGAGTAGGAATTTCAAGTTGGTTTTTGGTTTTTCCTACTTGGAAGTGGGAATTTTGGAATTCATCATGCTGCATTCGTTCTGTTTTGGGTGGTAGAGTATGCACAGGGTGTTATTTGGAAATCCTCTGAACATACAGGATTGCAGATAGAGAATTTTGAGAACTTCATGCATGCTGCTCTCTCTCTGTCTTTCACACGCACACACACACACACACACACACACGCACACACACACACACACACAGACACACACACAGAGTAATACTCCGGACACTTTACGGCTTCATACTAATTGGTGATTTTTTTTGTTACTTAGTTAAGACACGGCTCTGTATTCTCTCTATTCCTTTAGATTTCCGAAGATTTGTACTTTATGCCGTGAATGTTTAAGCAATGAGTAAAAGGTAGATGTGTTTTCACAGGGAGAACGAGGTGCTAAAGGATTACAAGGTGAAAAGGGTGTTAAAGGTCAAGAAGGACCACCTGGGGTACAGGTGAGACACTTGCGTGTACAGATATGCTTAGAAAAGCATTGTGTATTTGTATATTGTGTAGTGCAATATTTCTTTCCACCTGTGTATAGGGTCTGCGTGGAGAGCCTGGTGAGAGGGGGTCACCTGGGTTTCAGGGCGCTCGTGGTCCAGGAGGACAGAAGGTACGTTCTGGACATGTTTCTATAGCTCTATCTCAGATGGTGTATTTCACAAAGTTTGAGTGAAAACAACTTTGTTCACTCTGGACATTTATTAATAATGAATAATAATATTAATAACAAAAGGTAGAACACTGGACGCAAGTTCTTTGTATCGGAAGGAGCGGAGCCATCAGAGGACGCTGCGGTTTTCTGAAAAATGTTAAACGTTTTGAATAAGAACGCTAATTACTAGTTCCTGTGGAGGCTCAAACACGGGAGTTAGCATCAGGTCTGTGACTTAGAACGTTGTCTGATTGAGTCCCGTGTCTTTGTTTCTTTTATCATGAATGTTATTGCAGTGTTTTAATACTACTACTACTAATAAAAATAATAAAAATAATAATAAAACCCAGAGAAAGCACCCCGGGTCTTTCACAGGTACCCACACAAGAGACTCGACCGATATTTTTGCGTGTCGTATAAAACGCTGAGCAGTTTGTAGCTTGCAGAAACATTCAGGTACTAGATAAGGCAAATCACAGGTTTATATTAATGCACGCTTTCAGATACATTATCGTTTTTCAAGTAACAACTTACAGCATGACTCGTGTGGCGGATGCTCTTTATGGAAGGAGTCTCCAGTGTCAGCGCTAGGTAGCAGGCGGAGGAAAAGCTGTTTTGAGTGCAGCTTTTCCGACATCTTCAGGACAGAGGTGTTTACACTTTCTGGTTTCTCTGTAACATGACAAGCTGCAGGGATTTTTGTTTGTTTATTTGTTTTTTTTTTTGGTCTTAGATTCCATAGAGAGTAAAAAGAGAGGCTGGTGATACAGGTAGCTGCTTCAACGTAAATGATCATAGGAACTTGTTTTGTGGACGTTCCACAACATGGAATCCACCAGAGTGCATGGAACCGGAAAACAGAGCAACCGCGGAAAACATGAAAACAACGAAGTGACGAAGGCAGGACAAACTCCGAGGCTTAAATAGAGCCGTAAATGAGTGGCAGCTGAAACAAATGAAGTAATTAGCGGGAGTACATAAAAGAGCCCGAAGAGGCCGGTGAACCCATGAACCGTGACATAAACATAACTATAAACTTTGAGGTGGTAATAAAAGCTCCACTTCAGCAGGACACAGAGAGTTTCATGTCTTACTTACCCCACATCCTGAAATGCATCAGCAGTTCTGTAAGTCATGTGAAGAGTTGCACCGACACCCGCAGCGCTCGTGTTCTGCCGAGTTACCCGTATCACTATCCTTGATCTTAATCCGGATTAAGTGATATTTCTTCGTAAAGAAGCTGTTGTAGTCACCGTGATGACACGACGCTAACTGTGGCCACCTGACCAAGCAGAACCAGCTCAATTTCTACAGCAGCAACAGGACAGAAATAAGCAGCAAGTCTTCAGGCTAAACATGGGTCATTACGAAGCATGAAAAAAAAAAAAAAAGAAAAAGAAAAAGCATTAAATCAGTTCTGCAAGCGCGAAGCAGTTAACTGGCGTTCCAGGGTCCGGGACACAATACACAGAGGTCTTCATTATATTCCTCTTCGCAAATGAAATTTAAGAAGTTGTATACATTCTGGATGAATGGATGAATTTATAATATCAGTTTGTTTTGGGGCGCTGTTAATATTGCTGACATGCACAGACAGCATTTCATTTCATTTGTGCTATTTAAATGTTTGTCGTGCTATCATCATAAACACATTATGTTTGTTAATTCAGCTATCTACTCACTGTAATCTAACTAATCTTTATATAATATTTCTTTGTTCTGCTCGAGGCTTAAATCAGCATTTCTTTTTTTTTAGCTGAATGCAGATATACAGATGTAAAAGTCAGCTAGATAACAAGCCTGAGCTGAATTTAATAAATGGAGTGAGAGATTCAAGAAGAGAAATAGCACCTGTGGAATAGATTCTACTGCCATTGTTCTCTTTCACGTTTTACGGCAGTTCACCTGTCTGGTTAATCGATTTATTCACATTAGCACTGCTTAATATTTAGTTTAGACCACCACCACCACCACATTCTCAAATCTGATTGGTCCAAATGAATGTGAGACGCAGCTGTTATATACTGTATAATATATAGTGTATAAATGTATAGCCTGATTGAGTATTGATATTTTCAGGGAGAGGCAGGACTGCCAGGAGTTCCAGGAGAAGCTGTAAGTGTTGTTCTTTTTTTTTTTTTTTCAGCATTATCTCCATGATCCCACTTCTGCCGTCGATTTGATGTATACGTGTGTGTGTGTGTGTGTGTGTGTGTGTGTGTGTGTGTGTGTGTGTGTGTGTGTATTCTCCAGGGTACATCTGGGAAAGATGGCCTCCCTGGCATGAGAGGAGAGAAGGGAGAGATTGGAGTCGTGGGCATGAGAGGACCAAAGGTGTGTGATTACTTTTGTGTGTGTGTTGCTTCGGAGTGTATGTATCATCTAACAGGCAGTAGTTCTGAAAGGCATATTGACGCCAGAGCATGCGTGTGTGTGTGTGTGTGTGTGTGTGTGTGTGTGTGTGTTGCATGCAAACACACACACACACACACACACACAAAGGGATTGATTGGCTGGCTTAACTGAGGGTTATGAAAGATCTTCTGCGGTGTATGAATCACTCCACTCCATATGAAAGCAGATCACACCATCCCCTTTTCACTAAAACACACACACACACACACACACACACACACACACACACATGGGTACACACTTGCATTATAAAATCTCTTCAGCAATTCCACTCCCAGTACATAACCAGGTTTAATATTTAAAATGCAGTTGAGTTATAAAGCTATTCTGTCACAGAGAGAAAATTAGCCACACTCTGTGTGTGTGTGTGTGTGTGTGTGTGTGTGTTACACTCTGTGTGTGTGTGTGTGTGTGTGTGTGTTACACTCTGTGTGTGTGTGTTACGCATAAATTACAGAACTGTGAAAGGTGCGAAAAACGTTTACGAGGAAGCAAAACAGTAATTTTATTATATTACTTACATTTTTTTTTCTTGTCTTGCTGATATTCGTATTTCTTCACGCAGGAATCCGGTATCTTTTTTTAAACC
>CM074917.1:2704326-2730464 GCA_037576815.1 Pangasius larnaudii
TACTCCTGCGTGTGTGTGTGTGTGTGTGTGTGATTACCGTTGCAAATGGAGGCATGTACACTGTGTTTCTCAGGGTGAACGAGGTCCTCCAGGCCCTGCGACGGTTGGCCCTCGTGGCATTCCAGGAATCCCAGGAGAGAGAGGAGAACAGGTCAGTGTGCAGAAATGTCTCTCTCTGTACTCTTTCTATTGTTTTAATGAAGTTATGTTGTATTCATTTAATGATGTTCCTCTCATATTTTCGCTCTCTCTTGTGTAATCAGGGAGAAATTGGTCTTGATGGAGCGAAAGGAGAGAGGGGAGAGCCGGGCATGACGGTCTGAGCACACAATTTCACACGCACACACACACACACACACACACACACATCACAAGTGGCTTAGCCAGGAATTAATTTCAAGAGGCGATGAGGAAATATGCTAAATAAAATCACTGCGTGATCTGTGTACTGAGAAGTGTGATGCACTTGAGTGTTTTGGGTGGATGTCAGATGATAGTAAGAGCGGTGATGACATGAATTTATTATTTAATCGTTTTTAAAGCAAGATCTACTCTCAACCTCGGCATAATATTAATAACGTTGCCCTGAAATGCCTTTGTGTTGGTTTTTTTTTTTTTCATTCCACTGAAAATTAGTAAAATAACATGCTAGTAATAAGAGGGGAAATGATGCTTTATCTTATAAAAGCAGATCTACGATTCTTTTTCTCACGTCATTAGAAGTCACTTCGGTATCTCTGGGCTCAGGGTGGAGCTAGCTGGGAATGGGAAAAATTGGGAAATGGGAAAAATTGCATGATCCTGATTGGTTATTCCTGATTCTCACCATAGCAGCTGGTTGATGATGAGACTTCTGGGGCGGTTCAGTATGGAACGATAATGATGACTTTATTACTGACCCACGAATTAAATATATCATGGGGTTCAAACCCAAAATTCACCACATAGCTACACCTCTGCACTCTGCACTACACATATAATACCTCTTCAGCCCAGTTTTCTCTTATTAGTCCGTGTCATGTTCTGTGCAGGAGGATGAGATTCGAGCTTACGTTCGATCTGAGATGAGCCAGCACTGCGGTAAGTGTTTATTTCATTACACATCACTTCCACCGTGTACTCGGCTATAATATCTTTCCCATTCCCTAAAGACAGTAACACTTTTTTTCATTTTGTTGTCTTTCTCCATCTCCCTGTTTTTTCCCTTTTTTGAAGCCTGTGGAGGTAAGTGACCTTAAAGCATAACACCGCCGTCATTAACCTTTTTTTTTAGAATTCGCTTTAGCACTAGCGCAGCACTGAAAAGGTTATGTAGTGTCACTACGCACCCAAACCAGCATGGATCACAGGATCATTACTGCATGCTTTAATGACTAGATTTCATTTTTACAAAATCTGACCTGACCTTTCAAAATATGATTTACGTTCTCTGTTATGAAACAGGGCATCCGTGGATCATTAAAAATAGTTTTGTTTTGTTTTTTTTTGTCTTTAATTGAATACATTTTCAAATCCTTCAATTGCCTTAAGCTCCTGAAATACATTTCAGATAATGTTGGATATTTTTATTTTCATTTTAGTAAATTTCTTTTGTTAGATGCAACATACCTGATTTTTTTATTATTATTTTTTTAAATTGAATTGTATTTTAATATTTAATTTCTTTTTTTAATCCAGATGCTTGATGAGTTGTTTTGTATAATTCACACTGAAAATTCGGTGTAACATTAAGACAGAAAATTAGCAAGAGTTAATCGGGACACCTGAAGCAGCCGGATTTACAGATTTAAATGAGTGTAAATGTTTGTCTTCCATGAGATCTGGGTTAAAAAAAAAAGAGAAAATGTAGCTTTACCCTTTTACTGTTTAAATAGGAAAAAAAAAGGAAGTCAAAGAAGTTAATGAGGAAATGTATCCTGCTAAAAAAAAAAAGCCAACAATCCAAAATATAAGGCAAATAGGAAAGAAAATAAAAGAGAACCAGCAAAAAGGTTTCAACATTAGCCTCTTGGTTAATATTTAAATTTTTCCACTAATTATGGCTTAACATATCGCTATTTGACCATTTTTATACGTGTGATATTGAAGGAACACCTGTGAAATCTAACACACTATAAAGCCCTGATTTACTAAGGTACCAGTTTGCGTGTGCAAGGAGAAAAATGTACAAAGGATAATTATGTGCATAACATAAACAACATGCAAATGAGGTTTTAGCGTTTGCTCCTTTTTTTCTTGAAAGCAGCAGCGAGTTCAGAGCGAGATCTCTAAACGCCTCCTGGGAGAGTCAAACTGAAACCAAACCTTGCCACATGTCTGCCATATTTATTATGAATAGACTTCATAACACGTTATAACGCATCACAAACCCATCTTTAACAAATGATACGCCAATCAGGGACTTTTTTCAATGTGTCTTGTTTAGTGTCTAGAGTTTAATGGATTAAATAAAGCATGAATTAACCTGAGGCTGAATTTTTCTCGGTGTTGGCGATATAATGTGTTATAAGCACTGTTTATAATGCATACTGTGAACAGTTTATAAATGCGTTACATACATTGCTATGAACTGTAACGCATTGTGCAGAATTCCTTATAAATTCAATTCAATTTTATTTGTATAGCGCTTTTTTACAAAGGTCATTGTCTCAAAGCAGCTTTACACAACAAAAGTAAAGTGAAATGAGTGTGTGTGTGTGTGTGACGTCTCTGATGAGCAAGCAGGGCGACGGTGGCAAGGAAAAACTCCCTGAGATGGTGATAGGAAGAAACCTTGTGAGGAACCAGACTCAACAGAGAACCCATCCTCATATGGGTTTACACTGTAGTGCGCATGTGTGTGTGTGTGTGTGTGTACAATGTGCACTTGTGTAGTCCATAGAAAACAGCTGAAGCGTCTTATAAATGTTATAAATGCATTATAACATAATGTAATGAGCCAGAACATTACGACCAGTCACAGCTGATTGTCTCGTAACAGCAGCGCAAGGTCTGGGGTATATTAGGCAGTAAGCGAACAGTCAGTTCTCGCAGTCGACGTGTCGGATGCGGGGGGGAAATAACACGCGTGATGACCTGAGCGAATTCAGCCAGGGACAAATCGTTATGGACAAGCGATTGGGTCAGAGACAGCGTTAGTAAACCAGCTCGCATGTTTTCAAGTCGGTACGTTATTCCACACACGCAAACCTTTAGTAACTCAGGGGGTTAAATATCTCGCGGCTATAAACCGGCATTGTTTTGCAAGTGTCATGAATCAGCATTAAAGATATTACTTTAAAAAATCTTTCACTAAAGTCAGAGTGTGTGGGAACCTGATGTCTTGCATTCGTGTTAATGTGCTCATGATGTTAATGCATGCTCTGCAGACTTAATATAAGCGCATGTGTGTATGGGTGGGTCAGCCGGGGGATGATGTACGATGCGAGATCTGTGGGATCTGGGATCTGTGTGTGTGTGTGTGTGTGTGTGTATATGTGTGTGTGTTTATTGAGGGGATTTAGCTGGTGTGTGTTTGTGTAATTTTATTGTGGGCGTGTTGTCAGGTGTCGGAGAAATTCAGGCCCGTTCAGCGGTGCAGTCTTTCCGAAGTCGCTCCTCCGCGTCCCCTGAGCGCTCACTAGCCCAAGGGGACGAGGAGGGTGAGTGTGTCGTCCGCCTCTCCATTTATCCTGTTCACTTCACTGTCATCTGTGTCCACAAGTCCACATGCAGCTTCCTGTGCTTGTATGGCCTGTGATTATCGGGGTGCTTTTTTATTCCAGTGTGTGTTTATATACACACTGGAATAAATTGAGTTACTGGGCCCTTTTTTTGTGTGTAGGCTCAAGCGTAGATTAGTGGAATAATCCCACGTCAATGCCTAGGAAAGCAGGTACACACTCCGTGTTGTGCTGTTACAGGAATATAATCAACGACGGGGTGGTGTGATGTGATCAAGCGAACTCACTATTCCCACCCTGAAGTTAGTTACTGTCCTCTAACAGTACGTCCCGAAGTGTTTTATTCCTCTTACACCACAGCGGTGTAATTATTAACAATAATCATTTAAAGAAATACACACCATGCATTTGATACGTTTATACTTTTTATCCGTTTATAGTTATATTATATTTAATGTTGCAGAACAACCACAAAACACGGTAGTTCCTGTTCTCGTTATTACACTAGAATAGCTATAAACAATCGTTTCCTCACCAGCCTCCTTTTTTTTTCCCCCTCTCACTCTCTTAAAGTTAATCAAATCATTTTACAGCACTGGCACTCGAGACTCCTTCCATAAGTAAACGTCTCCTTACTGAAAACTTTACCATATCAGTGATTAGACGTTTTTCTTTGAGTTATAACACTTTTTTACTGTTTTTTTTTTTTTTTTAATTATGTGAATTAGCCGTTACGATAGAAATGAAAACATATCAGAACGAGCGCATTAATGAATATAACCCTGTGATTTGCAGCTGCACTGCTGTCAGAGCCGCTGTTGCAGAACATTAATCAACACCTCCTGACCAATCCGAATCAAGAATTCAGCAGCGCTGTGGTATAAGAGTATATATACGCTTTGGTTTTTTTTTTACATTTACATTAAGATCACAGGAATAGGGCCCAGTAACTACAGTGAGATGTTAAGTACGGTGTTTGTATTTAACACTCTCCAATCCAACATGCACTCAGTTGAAGGAATACGCACATGTACGTGATTTTTTTGTTTGTTTGTTTGTTTGTTGTTGTTGTTTTCTGTTTTATGTTCATACATGTGTAGATTTGCACCACAGCTAAAAAGCTATTTATTATAACCAAAGTCACAAACGACATCTCAACGTTCACTAATGTATGCATTCTGAGACTTTCTTATTCTGTGTTAATGCCAATAAGTTACAATGACACCTTTCAGTAATAATGTAATAATGACATTTATCCTCTCATCTGTCAGCTCACCTTTAATCTCCTGCCGTTAAAGGAAATGTCTAGCACATTTATCCTAATCCATATACACCTCGTGTGTGTGTGTGTGTGTGTGTGTGTGTGTGTGTGTGTGATTACAACAGGCAACACGTTTCCCCGCTCTGAGAAATGAACAGAAAACCTGTGAGTTTAATACTAAAGTCTAAGGGCAGATGTTAAATGCTTAAATCATGCTGCTTTATCACATAAATGCAAAACCACTCATTTTACATCCTAATAATAAGTTTCAGGATGAGACAGATGTTAAAGTCTGTCCAAAACTTTTCTTATGAGGTTTTAAAAACACGTCTGTAAAAATATAGCCTATATTTCTCGTAAACATTTACTGGGTGATTCCAGGATTGTGGTGCCACTTCGTATGTTTAATAATTTAATTAATAACATTGAGTTTAAAAATACATATACACTCAATTATGCACACACACACACACACACGCACACACACACATATATATATATACACACACAAAACACAAATTATGGTAAGCGATTTCGGGCCACAAGGTTGCTCTCTCTTTTTTTTTTAAGGTTTCTTTGCTGCATTTTGCTCTTAAATGAGTAACATATTTGAAAGTAACAGGGTTTTTTTTTTAGCATAACTTTAGTAAATACACAAAATGTGGTTTTGGCATCCATGCTAATGTCATGAGGCCATTAAAGACATTCTAATGAATACTTTTTACTTTTTACGAATAATTCTGTGTAACAGGCTTGTATATATGAGGTGACCTCGTCAATATCACAGTGCCACTGAAAATCCAGACGCTAAATCCTCCTGTTGAACATGTGACCTGTGGAAGATTTCAGATATTTTCCAGGGGTGAAACTAAAATGTCCATTTTTCATAACGTACAACGGCAACTCGAGAAAAAGGACGGTCTAAACACGAGATGTTAAATAGATTCACACATGGAGTATATTTGAAGGTGATGTTTTGTACATGCTGTAGAGGTTTTATTTACGTTTTTGGTACTTTTTTATCTGCAACATGCACATGGGTTGTTGCGACAGACTCTGTATCTTGTGTTTAAAATGTGTTTTATCTTTAATTTACATACATATTTGTAAATGTAATATCAGTGAAACACAAATGGCACCTCAATTGTGGAATCAGCCCAATGATGGGGTTCAGCAGCTGCCCTTAAACCTTCATTATAAGGGAATAAACCAGTTTTGTGTGAAATGTGTAGAAATTGTAAACATTAGGCTGAAAAACGACAACGTAATCACTTTATGACGGTGTTGAAAGTAACCGCGTAATGATTTTGGTATATAATTAATCCGGTGAGCTGAAGAGATTAATAAAAATACATACTTTGTGTGTGTGGTGCAAATCTACAGAAGCTTTGTCTGTATGAACTAAAAAGCTGTGGATGTGTTGCGTTTTAAGAAACATGAAATTTGATTGTTTTTTCATTTTGTTTTTTGGTCCAACTGGTCCTTTAAGATTAGATTTTTTTCTGTTGAAATTTTGACACACACACAGCTCTGACTGCTCTTACTCACTTTGCATGCTTTTTTGGGGTGTATTTCAGTGTGTGTGTGTGTGTGTGTGTGTGTGTGTGTGTGTGTGTGTGTGTGTGTGTGTGTGTTCCAGGTCGTGAGCTGCATGTTGTGGTAAACACAAATGACCCAGATTATGAGCATGTTTACTCTATAGAGAGTTATGATGATCCCATGGAGGAAATTGTTGACTTTATGCCCTCAGCCAATCAGAGCCAAGGTATGAGTTTACTTTTTTACTGAAATTAATGACTATTAAGAAAATTAAATTGCTTGCTGTGTGTGTAATTGTGTGTGTAATTGTTTTGGAGTATGTTTTGGAGTGTGTGGAGTGTATTATGTGTTTTATGTGCATTTCTCAGGCAGCCCCATACACACACACACAGAATAACACAATGTAAATATTTTGACATTTGCAGTGAGAGAGAAAAGAGAGGTTAAAGGTGAAGGTAAGGCTGTTAATGTGCCTGTATTGTAATATGCATGATTTTAGTATGTTAATGGTTTGTGGGAACTGAGGCCTTACAGTATCATAGCATTTTATTATTATTATTATTATTATTATTATTATTATTTGCCACTGACCTGTAATCTACTCAGTAATTGTCGCTACATGTCAGTGTAGTTAAGGAGAAATACGAGAGCTATTATTTGTTTTAAAGCCAAACACTCTTTGCATGTATATACAGTATATATATCATTTCAGTAGGAAAAACACACAATACCTGTAGCATGGATCTGTCTAAATTAGGGCTGCACGATATATCGAAATTATCGAAATATCGCAGTTGTAAATATCCTCAAAGGAACATGAAACATTTATGGTGGTTATGTCATTTTCAGTTTTTAAACATATAAAGACACACATATATATATATATATATATATATATATATATATATATATATATATATATATAATTTAAATTATACGTCAAATTCTACGTCAAAATCTGCTCAAACTCACAAGTCTAACATGAGGTACGTTTTATTAAAGGCTGATGTTATCGAGCTGTAGCTTCTCTCTGGCGCTGTTCATCTGCTGCTGTTCCTTATTATTTTGATTGTGTGTGTGTGTGTGTGTGTGTGTGTGTGTGTGTGTGTGTGTGTTAGATCCGTGCGTCTTGTCACTGGATGAGGGCGGCTGCTCCAGATACACCCTGCGCTGGTACTTTAATTCTCAGGTGGGCGAGTGCAGACCCTTCATCTACAGCGGCTGCGGAGGAAACGCCAACCGCTACACACACAAAGAGGAGTGTGAAAAAGACTGCCTACGACAGAGCAGAGGTACACACACACACACACACACACACACACACACACACACACACACCATGTACAGTAACCAGATATGGTCTCATTCTCATACTCATTGAGATTTTTTTTTTTTTTACGCTACGCAGATTCCTCTAATCCGTGTCTTGTGTGTGTTGTAGATGCTCTGGGGTCGAACAGTGGACGGTAATGACGGAGCTGCGCGCACACACACACACACACACACACACACACACACACACACACACACACACACTCCAGCACAGCACCAGTGTTCAGTGTCCTTATGATGCTCATCTGATGGCTCTCACACGACACAACTATCCTCGGTTGTGCCATTTTTTTTATCATAGTTTATAATCCATTTCTCCTTTTTTTACTTTATCTTTTATTTTTATTTATTTTGTTTGGCAAGTTCAACCATATTCACAACTCATTTTATCTCACATTTCATTCATAAATAATCCGATCACTTAAGGACATATATTTTTGAAAATGTATTTTTTTTTTCTCTGCGTTTGTCCTCCTGTTCACACAGAAACTCAGATGTGGCTCCTTTTTTTTTTTTCTTTTTAATTAAAGCAGATTGGGAAAATATGCTTTTGAAAACAGAATGAACCCTTGTGGTGTTGACCGACTGCTAGGATACTGTATATCACTCTGTTTATCATTTTTACAATTTAATTTCACTTTGTTGTGTGTAAAAAAAAAAAAAATATATATATATATATATATATATACAATATGTGCTGTACTGCTCCTGAATCCAGTGCTCTGGTAAGACAAACCGAACTTACAGCTTACAAAATTTTACCAAAAATATACATAATTTGCATATTTCATCCACAATATTTATATAGTGAACGGTTGCAAAGGAGCAAGATGACGGTTACAGACCTTTTGCCAGTGCTGGTGGTTTTTATTCTGAATTTTGCCTCCTCTGCCGCTCAGTATGAAGCTCTTAATATTATTCTTGAGGCATTTGACATGACAGTTTATGACATACCGCGGCCACATACTGCTCTGACGAGCTCATCTGAACATTTTCAAATTACTTTTGTGTGGACGGAGAGATATTTTCGAAAGCACTCTGTGTTGACGGGAATTTAAAAAAAAAAATATATACATTTTCAAAAATATCTGTCTACGTGTAGACAAGGCCTAAAGCACAGCAAGACTAAAATACATTTAAAAAAAAAAGAAACAAACTGCTTTCAAAGCAAATATGTTTATTCGAGATTATTATGTCAAACTACTAATCAGTGTTTAATGCACATAAGTGGGAGTCTAAAGCCAACACTTCATGCATACCCCAGGCTGACCTGATGCAGCCTGTCATCATGGATTCCTCTTCTGCTGTCTGAAAAAGCCTCCGTTTTACTCTCGTGCCAGAAAAAAAAGGTTTACTAAAGGTTACTAAGTGCTGCTCTTCAAGTATGTCAGATAAAGATAAATAGCTAGATAGATATCAGTACCGAAAAATAAGGTCTACAGCACAACTAGCTAGTGAGCTTTACCCTTTGGATCATCTCACAAGCCAGACGTTTAGAGACTTCACTATAGAGACTGTCGATAAATATGGCCAAGAAACACCTACTTTTCATCGCTTTTCGCAAACAGACCACTAACTATCTCATAATAAACTCTTTTTAAAGATGGGATTCCGTAAACGTTTTTAGAGCCAATCAGCAGCCTCCATTCCAATTCTGAAGCTCGTGGCCAGAAATGTGTATTAAAAAAAAAAAAGGGTAGGAGACACTCCCTAGGGTCTATCCGACAAAAAAAGAATTTGTTTAAAAAAAAAAAAAAAAAATGAAAATAAAATGTACAATGTTGATATTGGTGAATTAAAACAAAAAATATTGGTACTCGATATAAATATACTGAATATTCAGTAAAAAATGGAGGAGGAAATACAGTAGCAGCAACATGGGGTATGTGTTTAAGGGTTAAAAAGTGGAACCATGGTGCGACGTTCTGTTATTATGTGTAAAACCTGTTGCCTCACTGATCTGTGGCCAATATTTAGCTGCCATTAGTGACTCCGTAGTCCAGTTTTTCCTACTAAAATCATGCACTTAATGCACGGTGTGTTTCTGCCGGTCCGTTTTTGCTCGTTGTTACTGTGGTGCTAAAAAAAAAAAAAAAAAGGCGGGACCTGTAGTACACACACACTGCATCAGGATTCTGTCCGTGTATCAAATCCATCACCTGCTTTACAATAATACAATAATACATTTTGCTTTAGCTGATTTTAAACAGCGGTATGGGTGTGTTTTGTCGGCGTGGGCTGAGTATTGACTGAAAATGTGCATCTCTAGTTGCGACGGCATTCCAGAAGCGATGATATGCCTGCTTACATGCGCAGAATCACTGCCATATTTGCAGCTGCTATTTTTAGTACACAGTCAGTCTCTGCTGTATAGAGAAGCTGTAACTGTAAATAGAGAACTGTATTATTATTATTTTTTTTTTTTTCAGCGTGGAATCCAAAAACGAATGTTTCTTGAATTGCATGTTCACTTTGCTTTTTAAAAAAATACATAAATAAAGAGAAATGGTGCTATTTTTCAGACATATTTATAATGTGGATTGTACTTGATAATTTTGTCATTTTGTATGTGGTAAAATGATTATTAAAATTTTTCAATTTGTTGACTTTTTCTGGACTCAGAAATGCACATTTTATTCAGTTCCTGAGACGTTTCCGGCTTCAGTCTGCTGATAGAGCGAACACACTGTGATTAAGCTTCATAACAAGTTCTAACAAGCAGTATAAAGGTTTTATTAGACAGACGCATTGACTTACTGAACTGAAATCTGTTATTTCATTACGTAAGGAATAAAACACCTCCTGTTGTGGTGTTATAAGAAATTAATCAATTACATCGTGGTGTGATGAGGCAGAGTTACTGCTAGCACCCCTGCAAGTGATTATTATCCTTTTTACCGCACGTCCTGAGGGTTTTATTCCTCTTATACCACAGCAATTTGCCAATGATTACTTTTTTATTCATTTAAGAATGCCACATCGTACTTTTTTTTAGTCTCTTTATTGTTACATTTAATGTTGTGAGAAAGTTAGTTCCTGTTCTCACTTATGTTATAGCAGCTATAAATAGTTGGTCCCTCATCAGCCTCTTATTTTTCTCTCTCATAGTTAATATAAAAACGCAGCTTGTCATTTTACACAAACTCCCCTCCACCGAAGACGGTTACAACGCACTGACACTGGAGGCGCCTTTCCGTAGATACTAAATAAACATCTCCTTGCAGAAAACTATATCAACAATTTCACGTATCTTTAAAATCTGTGCCTGTAATAGCAGCATCTGCTGCACGAGTGCCCTGTGTGAGTCGTTACTGTAGAACCGAGAACACTGCTTTGCAGCAGCACTACAAGTCTGAGCTGCTGTTACAGAAAATTAATCGACAACTTCTGGCCAATCAGAATGAAGAATTCAGCAGTGCTGTGGTATAATTAGTGATATTCCATCGGATCCCACTAAACCGTGCCACTCCAACTGTTTGTATAACATTTATTTGCTGTATCACCCAGTTCCTGTTTTTGTAATCTGAGCCAATTTTACTAACAGGCTGTTTCTAATATGCATTCTCCGTGTGTGTGTGTGTGTGTGTGTGTGTGTGTGTGTGTGTGTGTGTTTTCCTCTCTGCCTTTTGGCTGTGTCACAAATTACTTTGCCACATCTCATTGCAATGCATTGACAGTAATTAGGCCAACACCCCAGATCTGTCACTCAGGTACCATTTTCACATTCATAATCTCTCATATATATTCATATATTTATATTTCGCTGCATTTCTCTTTTTCTCACTGTCATTTCAGTATTTGATTTTTTTCATTCCGACCCCTGCTTGAGTTTTACTGACTGATTTTTTTTCCCGCTACGCCGTTACATTTTGTGATGGTTAAAATCATCATATCTCAGTACTGAGTCATTGTGGATGTCTGTCGTTTCTCTATTGTATTAAAATAACTTTGAACTGCCTGTGAGAATTGTCTGGGAAATGTAGGACAGCACGTTAAAGGAATACTTCAGTGATTTTCGAACTAACGTCTATCCACTGCATCTGTGTGTTTGGTGTAATTACCGCAGACAAAATAGTCAACAAGACTTCATGGTGAGGAACAGAAACAGCAAGGCTTTAGCAACCAAACAAACCAGGAACCAAACACCAGATGAAGATGATAGAGAACAAACCAGTGAGGAGGAGAAACAAAAAAAAGCACGTCGTGTGCGTCCAAGCTTTGTCTAGGCTTCTCTCATAAACTTAGTTATCAATAGGCATTCTGAAGTTAACATATTTATTTTCTTGTCTATTTACAGTGGAATCCAATGACACTCCCACTTTAATGTGCTAAGATGAAATGCACAAATTAGTTGTAAAATGCACCAGAGAAAGAACAGAGTGGTGGCCGTTATTAAAGATTTCTTTCGTCTGATTGGTCACTATTACATGCCTGTCGCTTGTGATTTGCTTAAAGTGGTGGCTCTATGGTTAAGGCATTGGGCTACTGATTGGAAGCTCTGGAGTTCAAATCCCAGCATCACCAAATGACTACTGTTAGTCCCTGGAGCAATGCCCTTAACCCTCAACCGCTTAGGGCTGTCCTGTCTCAGGTGTAAGTCACTTTGGATAAAAGAGTCAACCAAAATGAGGTGGAGGTAAATGTCAAGTTGAAACCGAGTCAACTGCCACCCCCCCAGCCCCCCACCCCCGCGCGCGACACCTGAAGTGAATGCGAGTGAAATTTACAGTCTAAATTTGTGTAATTCTCTGTAACTAATCCTCTCTGAGATGTGTTGTGTGTAATCATTGTAGTTGTGGTGTTCTACTGGTTTACGGATACAACAGAACCTTAATAAAGTGTAAAATAACCAGAATTACTTTTTAACTGTGTTGCTCCTGTGATGAAAAGTTGGATACAATTCCATAAGAACAGCTCTGGTAAGAGTTTGTCTCACACCTTTCTAGACATTCGTAAAGAGTTTCTGGAAACTGAGAGCGATCTTTAATTGATTTTTTTTTTTCAACAATGGTAATTTGTAGGCATTAGATTGTACAAAGTTTTTAAGCAGTTTTTTTAATTCGCGAAAAGAAACTGTACCATACTGTGCGATGTTTATTTTATATAATCCTATTTGCTAATTCGGGTGTTATGGTGACGCAGCGGGCTCGAGCCTGAGCTCGGGTTTCTCTCTGTGTTTTGCTTGTGTTTTGTTCATGTGGGTTTCCTCCAGGTTCTCTGGTTTCCTCCCTCCTCCACAAAAACATGCCAGGAGGTGTGTTGGTGACACTGAATTGCCCTTAGGTGTGTATGAGTGTGTGTATGAGTGTGTGTGTGTATGAGTGTGTGTGTGAGTGTGTGTATGGTGCCCTGCGATGGACTGGAATTTCATCCTGGGTTAATAAATAAAAAAGCATGCTTTAAATATGCTCAAATTGGCTTTGCGCATTGACTACTCCATGTGTGTGTGTGTGTGTGTGTGTTTGTGTGTGTGTGTGTGTGTGTGTGTGTGTGTCCAAATGCCAACAAACAGTCCGGATGCAACACTGCTTTTTAGATGGAAGAGAAGTAAAGAAAAAAAAAAAAAAAAAAGATAAAGAGAGCGCGCGCAACCACGGACGCACGCACTCGCGCGCATGCCTCCGGTGCCGTAGGATCCCCGCCGATGCACTCGACCGTGTGATGCGCGAGATCATGACACGATGGGTCACGTCACGCGCGCGGATGGCCAGAGCGCAGAGTGGCGCGAGGAGGAGCGCGGCGCGCCGCAGTGCCATGTAGCCAGGCAGCGGGGGGGAAATCCCGGCGCGTGACTCCGCGACTGCTGCACGCGGGACGAGGTGAGTAACAAACCTCTCGCGCGGGCATCACTCTTTATGTAGAAACGGTTTTTTATTTATTTATATTTATATATGTATATATATATAGACACATTTGCATCTGCAGCATTATAGCGGACCGAGATGAGAAGCAGCGCGTGAATCCTGACGCGTTGCACTCCATCAGTGGCGAGCACTCGGCTGTGCAGACTAACAACACCGGCGCGAGCCGTTTACCGGATGTGTTACAACCTCATGTTGCCTGTGGAGCCGTCAGATGGGAGGAAGGAGGAGAATTTGAGATATGATTTCATAGTTTTCAGTATTTTTAAGGTATATAAATAGAGAGAGAGAGAGAGAGAGAGAGAGAGTCAGTGAATCGGTGTGCATTACAGTGTGTCCCGTTACACAGTGCCACTACTGCTGTTGTGCTTTGCTTTCTTCTACTACTGTTTAAATGGGGTGTTTTTATGTCCCAGATATTTTTAATTTATTTATTTATTGGAACTAACTGAAGTAAACTGTCATCATCATCATCATCATCATCATCATGATGCATATGCATACCCTGTATAATCTAATGCCCCTCAAACACACAAGCATGTGACTAACTGGCGTTTATTCCACTGGGAGTGAATTGTTGTTGTTGTTGTTGATGTTGTTTTGATATCTGTTATAATTTGGTTATACTTTGGGTGAAATGTTGACATGAGAGAAATCAGAGAACGGTCACGGAATAAGCTGATGTACGTTCAAAAGTGCTCCTTAACCTTTTATGCTCCTTTACATTTCCAGGACCTGAGTTTCACAATCCGGTAATGATGCAATGTAATTAAGATAATATTTCATTACAAAAAATGAGAATAGTTGAACCATCTACAGTTCTGGGTAATTTTAGGGGGCTGAATTGATATTAGCAGTGGATGCGCTTCACACTGTCTGTGTGCAGTTTCCGTACATGTTCTCCTCGTGCTCATGCGGGTTTCCTCCAGGTTCTCCGGATTCCTCCCATCACCCAAAAGCATGCTGGAGGGAGGACTGGCTACATTAAAGTGAATGAGTGTGTGTGGCGTCCCATCCAGGGTGTATTCCCACCTCATGCCCTGTGTTCCCCGGATAGGCTTCAGGACTCTGACCAGGATAAAGTGCTTACTAAAGATGAAGGAATGATTACGTGCCATGAATCTGTTTTATGTTTACGAGGTGATTAAAAAAGATTGCGTTAATATAGATAATTATTATAATCGGTTTATCGGATTTTGTTCTAGAGGCTACATGCAGTGTCCACGATGTTTCTAAGCTGCCGTGTGCCGTCATGACAATCCTGTAATATTACTTCACAGCACTGTGTCTGGGGTTTGGGGTCTGATTGGGCAGTAAATTTGTGCGCATGCATCATATGCCAGCTCAGATACATCAAAAAATATCATCACACCCCAGCTTTAGGCACAAAAGGAGTCAGGCTACATGATGTCTGGCAGAAGCTGCAACTAATCTGGAGAGAGAGAGAGAGAGAGAGATAGAGAGAGAGCACCAGAGAGTAAGAAAGTTAAAAAAAAAAAGAGGAAAAAGGATTTAATACTAACAGAGATTTTAGCTTTTTTTCTTTCGGAACAGGTAAGGCATTTATTTGTTCTCTAATTAGCTTGTGAATGATAGATTTTATCTTTGTCGTGGAATTTGTATCATCACCCACTTGTTCTCAGAACATCTCAGTTATATTCAGGAAACGTAAGCAGATAATTCTCCTCTGAGTCACAAACACTTGGGCCACGTCCCAGACTGCAAACGCTACCATACTATATCATATATTTTCACTGACATCATTAGTGTCATACTACTTAGTGTTCGTTGTGCGCTTTGGGACGCAGCCCTGATCTCTCTGAGTGTGTATTCCTTGGCACTCACAGCCATACTTCCACAAGCAATCTTCCAGACAGGGTGAAAAAAAACGAAATCCTGCATCCCGTAGCTTTAAAATTCGATTGCGGAAATGTTGAGAGGAACGAGTTGTGCAGGATAGGCGTTTAGAGAAAGGAGAGAAAAAGATGATGCATGGAGAGATGGAGATGTAAACATATGCCTCCTGTGAATTTACAACTCAGCGTGCTCCTGTACCTTCTGCTTCTCTCCAGCTCCTGCCCATTTCATCTACAGTCTGCCGTGTGTGACAGCCATCACTCATATTTTTCCATCTGTGGATCTGTGGAGCATTTTCACTTTATCCCCCTCTTGCTGTGTGAACCGTAAATTAGATTTTTTTTTTCAAAAATACAACATATATACAAGCGCCAAATGTTTAGAAGTTCTGATCTGTTTCCATTTTTTGCCCTCCATTTCAATAAACTCGAGTGTTTTTTTTTTTCAGACCTGATCCCTTCTCACACACAGGGACATGCAGATGGGCTCATTTCTTTTTCTTTTCTTTCTTTTTTTTTTTTTTTTTAAACATTTCTTTCGATTGCACAGTTAAACCTGCAGACCAGTTGCCATAGTAACAGCCATCATAGAAATGGGATCAGCCCCCAGTCAAACTTATTTATTTATTTATTTTGTTTAAGGAGTCGTTTTTGGAAACGGTGGCATGAACCGCTGTGTTTTTAAACCCGTAATATTCTCATACAATTCCAGCTGATTTCAACTCTCAGGACAGTTAACGTCATTTTTCCTGCTATTGCTGTGGCATTTTTATGATGTGGCTCTGCACTTTCAGTAGTCTGTGATATTTAATAGCAAAAAAAAAAAATCTCTTCCTGTCATGGTATGATGGCGTTATGGCAGTTTGGTTAATGTGAATAATAATCAAATTAATATATTTACTACAACATGCATGCTTCTTAAACAAGCAGAGTGACTGCTGCTGGATACCATAACAGAGGTTGGACAAAGCAGCTGTCACGGGCATGAACAGGTCTTGTGTGATTGCTCATTGGATGCTACAAAATATTTATATCTTTGCCATCAGTGCCAAATCAATATCTCATTGCCACTGACAGAATTGAATGCTACTGTTACTGGAGATCCATCCAACCACACAGTTACTGATATATATATATATATATATATATATATATATATATACACATAAAGACACATTTTTATTTGAAAATATTGAGTGGGCCTGGTGTTATACATAATGCAAACAAAAATAATAAAAACAATAATTAAATAACAATATAAAATGGTAAAAAAAAAAAATATAATAATAATAATAATAATAATAATAATAATAATAATAATAATAATAATAATAATAATAATAGTGACTATTTTAGTTTTACTGAAAGTATTTCTTGAATTTGTGTGCATCAAAAACAAAAAGGTAGAAATAATAGAATATTAATTAATTAAATGGATTTTTATTACACAACAGGCATACAGTGTCCTTTGTATTCAAGAACGATGTAAAAAAAAAAAAGCTTTCTTTTTTAAATATAATGAACAAAAATCCAGCCTGTTAAAATCATTAATTAATGTAGCTGTGCTACTTGAGCAACAAAAATCCTCAAACTACTCAAATATTTTATTTTGAAATGTCTTTCCTAATTTATTGTTTTCTGTTGTTTTATTTTAATATTAAATACAGCAGGATTTGTGTATAGCAATGAAACATTATTTTGTCTTTGGTTCATGTTTAATTATCCGTTACAAATAACTGACAATCTGTGACATTTATCACTGTAGCGAAATTCATTATTGTTCCCGGCTTGTGAAAAGTCATGTACCGTAACATTCACGCAAGAAAAGCTTCCTGAACAACAAAGTCACACTCTGTGAGTCCACAATTGATGTTCCTTGAAATCATGTTATTATAGCTATTATTTTTTCTCTCTTTTTTCTCAGGCCTGTCAATCACTCAATTATATGAGTGGGTGGAGCATGACAGATGGGTGTGGCCGGCAATGTGTGTGACAGTGCATGATTGTTTCCATGGAGACAGATGGCAGCTTTTCCGAGGGCCCCACACTCACGCTCCTACAGTCAAACAACGATGTGGGGGAGGGGCTTGTCAAGCCGGAGGAGGCGTGGCTTGGCTTCCGGGCCACGGTGAGTGCTGTGCTGCTATTGGAGTTGCTGCTAGGTGTGGGCGGGAACCTAACGGTGTTGGTGTTGTACTGCGGCCACTGCAGCCTTCTCGAGTCAGTCAGCCATGCTGTCACCCTCAGCCTGCACACGCTTGACCTGTTGCTCTGTCTGCTCTGCCTGCCCATCACTGCGATGCTCCTCCTTCTGGGTGGAGCCTCCAGCCCTCATCACGTCCTGCTCTGCTGTCTGCACGAATCAGCAGCCACCTTCGCCAGTGTAGGAACTGCACTCAACCTGCTGCTCATTAGCCTCGATCGCTACGACATCAGTGTCCGTCCAGCCAATCGTCTGCTTACGCCACGGAGAGCGGCGTTTTTGCTAGCTGGAGTGTGGGTGGTGTCTTTAACCTTGCCAGTCTTGCCATTTGTGGAGGCAGGGCTTGGCTCTGGGGCAACGGATGGAGCACCTGTTTATTCAAATACCACTGTGTTGTGTTCTCAACTGGTAGGGACTCTGCAAGCTCACCTCTTTCTGCAGGCCCCCATCTTCCTGTGCTCACTGGTTGTAATGCTGTTTACTTACGCACGCATCCTGCAGGCCCTGCGCATTCGCATCGGACATCCGGCCAGAGCACAAAGAGGCGCCACACCACTCGTCCGGCGCCCCTGGCAGCACCGTAAGAGGTCTACAAGGTCACCAGAGCATATGACAAAGACTGTATCTGTCTCTCCTCCTCCCCTCTCCACTGGACCGCTTGTGGCCTCAGACACCATTACCACAGTGACCATCAACACAGAGACCAACACACCTTCAGTGAACACTCCACTGAGTCCGACCCCCTCTGCGGCCACGGCAACCACACCCTTCTCACTGACCCCGAATGTGGGCATATCATTGGGAGCAGCACCTTTGAATTCTATGCCTACACTTTCCACCCTGACCACATCTTTAAACAATAACCCAAATGCTTCCACCATCAACACCCCTCTACATCCCACCATATCCATACCACTAACCTCTAATCCAACTATATCCATCATAACCAACCATCTAAACCATAACCCAACTACACCCACCCTAATGACCCAACTAAATACTAACCCTAGTACATCCACCATAGCCATACCATTAAACACTAACCCAACTACATCCACCATATCCTTCCCTTTAAACCCTAACCCAGCTGCATCCACCATAATTACCCATCTAAACCTTAACCAAACTACACCCACCATAACCAGCCATCAAAACCCTAACCCCACTACATCTACCAAGAAAACTCTAAAACCAAATCCAACTAGTAACACACCTACATCCACCATATCCTTCCCTCTAAACACTAACCCAACTATATCCACCATATTTGTATCTCCAAACCCCAGCCCATCTACTTCCACCCCAACTATACCTCCAAGTCATAACCCAGTGGCATCTACCATAACCATACCTCTAAACCCCAGCCCCTCTATAACCACCATAACCACACCTCTTAAGCATACTGCATCATCCACAGCTTTGCCATTTAATCCCAGTCCAGCCATATCCACCACACCATTAAGTCCCACTGCTACACATGCTCCACCCAGTGTTGGTGTGGGGGCCTCAGTGTCAGCCATCTTGGCTCTGCGCCGTGCTGTGAGACGTCACAGAGACCGAAGGGAACGTCAGAAGCGTGTCTTCCGCATGTCCGTCATCATTGTCCTCTCTTTCCTGCTGTGCTGGGCTCCTCTGTCCATTACACCACTCCTACATCTGGCCATTGGACCCTCTGATTGGCTGGAGCGCCTCAGGGTCTGCTTCCTAGTGCTTGCCTACTGGACAGTGGTGCTTCATCCACTGCTGTATGCGTTCACACGGCAGAAACTGCGCAAAGTCCTGCACACGCGTCTACGCAGGCTACGCAACAAAAACAACAACACACACACCATGGCTCGGATAAAGCAGAGGAATCGGCGCAAGCACAGGGCAGACTGCAGCAATGCTACCGACCGCTGCCTGATGGAGGCTGTCCGTGAGTGATGACCTGCGGCGTGTGGGTGAGGTGCAGGGAACAAGCGGAGACATCACCTCGTATTGCATGTCAACAGTTCTGTAATTTATTCTGTACAGAGATAATAAGAAGCACACGTTCCAAAGCACACTGAGCTCAGAGAGAACCACAGGGCAATGTCTAATTAACTGTAGCCACAGATCAGATTTAACTGTCGTGGTGCTAGAAAACAAGTGTGTGCCAGTGAGTGTGTAAGAGATCAGGGGCAATAATTTCATAAACCAGGGCATGCATGGAAGGATTTTCATGCAAATTACTACTTCAAATACTGGCATTATATAACGTGAAGTGAAGCATTTATTCACACTATATACAAACATGTGTATATGTCATACGTCTAGTACGTTCATTATGGATAGAGTGCAATAGATTTATTATTGATGTTCATGATCAGGGATGTAAATATAAACTATGAATAAAATTATATTTATTAATTTAAAGCTGAATTTGGAAAACAGATGCAACAGGGTCTATGTGTATTTGTGTATCTATATATCTATATAATAGCATTAAATGCTTTTCATTCATTTGTGATTATTGAGTATTTTGCAGTAGATCAGCAATAACGTTGAATTCTATAAATAAAGATATATAGTTCCTTGTTTGTTGCTGTTCACATCCGAACTCATGTTTACTACAGATGTTGGGCTGCCAGGTAACTTTCACCAATAACAACACACTCATTAAAGGAATACTCCAGAGTTTTTTTAAACCTAATCTCTGTTCGCTACATCTGTACCATGTGTGTGATTACAACAGAGAGGAATTTCAGCACATTTCCATGTACTGAGAAAAGAATAGAAATTCTGTTTACTTGAAAATCACTCATCGTGGAAGTGTAATGGCAGCCGTTGAACTCTGTTAGTATGTTACAAATAAATAAATGACCACACACATGCTGTTACAGTCGGACAGGTTTTCCAAATTGCTGGTTTGTGGTGGCGTTGCAGGGGGTTCATTAAACTGGTACAAATGTCAATGTCATGTTAAATTAAATGTAAAAAAAAAAATATACAGTGGGGTGAAAATGCTTCTGAAAATGCTTCTATTTTTCATTCTGTAATAGAATCTTAAGCCTTATCCCTAATACATTTTACACGTGTCCACAGTGATGAAACTCTCGCATCTGGACAGCAATAAAATGAGCACAGTAGGAGCGAGTTTCCAGCGGGTTGTGTTTTCTATGAACCCAGATGTTTGCATCACATGGTCACATGGTCACATGATCACGCTTCATTCACAACATGACATCCAAGTGGTCAAAGAAGCACTGGAGCAGAGAAGAGACGCTGGCTCTTATTTCAGAGAACTCTGGGGAGAACCAGTGTTCCAGCAACAGTTTGCAAGTACAATTCATAATCACAAAGTATCAAAAAGCATCCATTTCACAATCGTTTCACAATTCAGGAAGTGTTTAACATCTGGTGGAGGGTCACTGGTAAGCATGCTAAGTGACTAAATATGGAAAGTAACAGCAGTCGAAATATTTTTTTTCCAAGCAAGGTGACCTCTGCATAGAAAATCACAGACGAGTACCTGATCCGGATAAGACTAAAATTATCAGACGCCTGCTGAGTTCGCCAAAAAAACAGTAGGTAATTCGTTTGGCCTGTAATTTTCTGCAAAGAAGATGGAGAAAAAACAAAGACATGGCTGATCCGGACAGAAATAATGCCACAGAGGAGCACCTATAAAATAGGAAATTATCCCAGGACCCCACATAAATTTAATCTCATCCAAACAGGGCTTTAGAAATATTGCTTTAATGAAAGTGTGCACTTGAGCTGGCATGAACTCCACAAGTTTGTATAAACGCAACAGAAAAGCGTTTGCCTTTTCATTAGGAGATGGCAAGTTTGAGTCCTGATGATGTCACAGCCATCCATGGCCAGGAACTGTGAAGGATGTCATGCTCTTTCTCCTGCGTCAATCACAGCAACAGTGGCCAATCATGGGCGTCTCTTAGCTCGTGTATGTGGAAGAGGGTGGATAGCGCGGTCCTCTGTGTGAGTTACACTGCTCTGTGACTATCTACGAAAAGAGGCAATTGGCTCGCGTCATGTGTCATGGATCATGGAGGAAAATGATCAAAATGGGGAGAAAAATTGGGCAAAAAAAATCCTTGTGTCCTCTAAACACCTGCGCCAATCAAAGGGATTTGACTCAGGAAGAATCTGATGTTTTGTACAAAGAAATTTGCTTAAATTTAAATGGTGACCTAGTAACAGTGCAGAATCGTGAATATTGTTGAAATTTTTTTACTTTTAAACTTTAACAAACTTGCTGTTTATTTCCAAAAAAAAAAAATCCCAGCTTTTCAGTTCGGTCTCAAACACACACTGTTAAAATGCTAATAAAAAAAAAAATACAAATCTTATTTATAGATATAAATATACTTCACAAACTGAGAAGTCTCTTGCTTTAAGTAAGAGGTTTTCGTATTTATCACAAAATTTCATTTAAAGTTAGTCTACATAAAGTCTCAATGTTAATTAAGGCAAATAATTTAGGTCGAAAGGGTTCAGCTGACCAAAAAAAAAAAAAGCTTAGGAAACCCTGCACTGGAACATGACGTGACATGAGAGTCAAAAGAGCTGGAACTCTACAGTTCCTGGTTCTGCGCGGTTTTTTTTTGTAGCCGTAATATTTTTAATGATAAAATTTTACATGCTCTATTATAAACATGTATAAGCCTATATCAAGGGATAACAGAAAACAGTACGTTCTGCCAGAGTAGCTCTTTTGTTTAGAATTTTACTTACACAGTCTGAGTGCAATGACTCTAACACTCATAACTAAGAAAAAAAAAAAAATTCCAGTTCCAAACAATGCACAGTAAAATAATTTGGATGTAATCATGCTAATATATGTGTACACAGTTACAGTTTAGGAGGGAAAAGCCAGAATTTTTCACGTTGCATCTCCTCAAGTGCAGCGTCAAGCTGTTCCCAGACTCATTCACCTAATTAGAGTAAACTCATTTCATTTAAACTGCTCAAAGTCAATGAGGCCAATTAAATCCCTCCTGTGTTCCTCTTAACACCAATGCTTTCACAACGCCGATCGAGTTCTGTGACTGAGCCACTCACTGAGATGTCTCTTTAATTAGTAAAATGGTCAGCTCTCTAATCTCTCTGTTAGAGGTGTGTATTAATCTTTAAAGAGTGCAGGCCCTCTGTTATTCTCATTATTAGTGATGATAGTGGCACTCCACAGGTGCACTTTAATAACCTTAACATATATTAATGTTTGATGACACACGCTGACATTTACAGGAGACTCGTTTGTGATGCGGTAATGAAGACTCAAGTCTAGCTCTCAGAAGCAGAGGTGCTAAATGCATCTAAAGACATCAACAAACCAGGTTAGGTCTTTTTTCTTTTTTTTTTTTTTTTTTTTAAATCTCTTTCATTACAGACATCCATCAGTTATAAAACGTTGAGCTTTCGCACAAAGCTGCACTCAAAAGTGATAAATATGTTAAAAAAAGACATAAATTTCTGTCATAAATGTTTTTTTTTTTGCACAAAATGTGTACTTTAATGTATGTTCTACGACAGTGCTGTGGAATTCTTGATGCTGATTGGTCAAAAGGTGTTGATTAATTTACTATAACAGCAGTGTAGTTGCAGATCACGTGTATACTAATGCACTCATTCGATTATGCTGTCGTTTCTATAGTAACCACTTACACAGGGACTTGTACGGCGAATGCTCCACATAATCTAACGCTAATAAAGAACAAATTAAAAAATATATGTTTTTATTTAACAAATGCTAAATGTTGTTCTGGTAAAGTTTCCTGTAAACAAATGCTTATGTAACATTTATGGAAGGAGTCTCCAATTAGAGGAAAAGCTGTAACTTTACGTTGTACGGAGGAATTTCTCAGTTACGTGTTTAGCTACATTTTTTTTTTGTCTTGTTAAATTCAACAGAGAGAAAAAAAGAGATGCTGGTGAGGGACCAACTGTTTACAGCTGTTTTAACATCAGTGAGAACAGGAACTAACTTGTTTGACGGAGGTTTCACAACATTATATGTAACTATAAATGGATCAAAAGTATGACTTGTAGTTATTAAATTAAAAATTGTAACTGTTGGCAAATTCCTGGTGTATAAGAGGAATAAAACACTTCAGGATGTGCTGTTATTGGAAAATAATCAATGTCTAGGTGTTAACGGTAACTACGCTTCATCACACCACCATGTCGTTGATTATTTTCCCATAACAGCACAACATTGAGTGTTTTATTCCTTGCTTAATTGAATGGCACAGATATAAAAAGGGGCGGGGTTAGAATGAATAAATTATGAAGGGGTGTGGTTAGTCAGTCATGCAGCCACAATATCCAATCAAATCCACTCCTCTTATTCCCTTTAATAAGATTTACGTGCAATGCAGCAACATTTCCACAATGACATGATTAGATTTCATCTCTAGCTTTCATGTGGATGTTTTATGACGGAAATAACCACCTGACTGACAGAATGAATTTATTTTTTGGGCTTTTCTGGTTTGCTTTCGTGGGTCATTCTCCGTGTGTAATGTAGTAACGAGCAGTGCGGCTCTTCTCAGTGAGTCAGAGCCCTCAGCTGAGCTCATCAAGAACAGCCGGCTTGCTGCCAATTTTTCTTTTTTTCTTATTGTACTGCGTGTGTTAAGAAATGTGTGTTTTAAAAAAAATGGAGAAACAACAAGGTTCTATGTGGGTGCAAGATCATAATTGTAATAATAATAATAATAATAATAATAAATAATAGCAGTGACAAAAAATGAAATGGAAAATAATAACAATAAAAAATATGAAATATATAATAAAAATGTTCGTGACAAAATTGAAGATGATTTAAAAAATAAATAAAAATAACTAAACATTATATAAGAAAATTGAGAGTGTTAGAGAAAAACAAACACGGAATACAGATGAATTTTCAGCAAGAGCATCACAAAAATAATTCAGAAAAGAGAGTCAGCTCCCAATGTTGAATTAAAAAAAGAGTCGATTCAAAGAGTCGACTCGTTCACAAATGACACCTCACTAGTGTACTGATGCGTGAACTGATTCATATTTAGTAGCTGCTTTGTTCTGAGTTGTTTGTTCCTGGTTGTTATGGATAAAATGTTTCAGTCAGGTGCTTTATTATCAATAATATTCATCTAATTCAAAACTAAAAACAGCTAAAAAAATTTTTTTACTAGCATTTTACTGGCTTTTATTATCTGCCTTACCTTTACTTTGCATAAGATATATTTTTTTTTACACACCTTTATTATATATTTTATATTTTAGATCATATTTTATGAAATCTAAAATATATTATTCTTACACCGCATTTTTGAATACCATTTGTTTAATTTATTTCTTTTTTTTTTTATTTCACACTGTAAAGCACTTTTTGCGCTGCATTATAAATGTATGAAAGCTGAAATATAAAGTTGTTTTTTTTAATTTATTTATTTATTCATTTATTTATTTATTTTTGGTACAGGGCTTTTAAAGGCTGAACTTGAAAGTCAGAAAAATACCATTTTGATCTCGTGTGTTAGCTAATATGAGGTCTCAGCAGGGATAATATTACCTAACCCTAGATAATATTAGCACCATCTAACACTCCATCCACATCAGTGCCTTTATTTCTGACCAAAAAAATAGCAAAAGGACAGACAAAGGCAAAAAGATTTGGCTTACATGGCCACATCAGCAATATGACAGCATTATATCAGCAAATTATGCTTGCTGTGACTGTGGGCATGATGACATGATGACAGCTGCATCCTGAATGTTTGATTAGCAAAGCTTAAAATACATCTTCACCCACAGACAGGAAAAGATGATGTTTCACTGAGGACATTACATCATTTTATATATACAAACACCTGCAGGATGGGCACAAGCACTCATCCCTCACCTCCCTCACCTCCCTCACCTCCCGTCTGTCCCTCCCAGATCACTGAACCATGACAGAGAGAGTAAACGAGAGTCAGGAGAGAAAAATCAAAGATTACTCAACGTATCTGATCTAAATATTACCATTCACTCCATTCAAACAGTTCAAACTCTTTCTTCTCAGATGCCATTTTTAATCTCTTCTGTTCCGTTTCCTGTCATCCCCCCCCTCTTTTCTTTAATGTAGCCCTCCCTCTCTCTCTTCCTTCATCTGCCTCTGCGGGGGAAAGTCACCTTGGAGGAGAGAGAAACAGAGACAGAGAGAGATAGAGAGAGAGAGAGAAGGAGAGAGAGAGAGAGAGAGAGAGAGGGGGAGAGAGAGAGACAGAGAGAGGGAGAGAGAGAGAGAGAGAGAGAGAGAGAGAGGGAAAGACAGAGAGAAGGAGAGAGAAGGAGAGAGAGAGAGAGAGAAGGAGAGAGAGAGAGAGAGAAGGAGAGAGGGAGAGAGAGGGAGAGAGAGACAGAGAGAGGGAGAGGGGGAGAGAGAAGGGGGGGGTGGGAGAGGGAGAGAGAGACAGA
>CM074917.1:2749496-2772302 GCA_037576815.1 Pangasius larnaudii
GGCAGTAGTGCAAATAATACAGGGTAATGTATTCAGTGTCCTTATTAATGTAAACAATAATGGTATAGTATTATGTGCATGGAGGATGTTCAGTAGTGTGTGTGTGTGTGCGTTCCTTCCTTCAGTCCAGGTATTGAGGAGTGTGTGTGTTGAGTATGTGTGTTTGTGTGTGTTCCTTCAGTCCAGTTCTAAGTATTTAGGAGTCTGATGGCATGAGGGAAGAAACTATTGCACAGTCTGGTTGTGAGGCCCGAATGCTCCGGTACCGTTTGCCAGACGGCAGGAGGGTGAAGAGTGTGTGAGAGGGGTGTGTGGGGGTCGTCCACAATGCTGGTGGCGTAAGTGATGAAGGATGAGACATCCCTCCTGTGTGAGTGGACGATGATGTCAGTGTGATGCCAGTATGAATGATAAACACTAAAGTTTTAAAGGAAAACTATAGTGTTTCCAACATGTTCTTAATCCACTGTATCTGTAGTACATGATTCAGAAAGTGACAGAAAGTAGATTCGTTACTTCACAAGTTCCTGAAGGTTTTACACACACACACACACACACACACACACACACACACACACACACACACACACACACACGCACACACACTACAGATGTAATGGATAGAGACCATGTTGCAGTAGAGTATTCCTTTAAAAGATGTTTAAGACCTTCCTAAACGTTTCATTTAGTTGCATATTAATGTCAACTGAAGTATTTCTTGTCGTAACACATTGGGTTTTTTTTTTTCAAGCAATATTTTGTTGTTTTACAAAATACACAAATGCCTTAGCATTCATGACATTTGACCCGTTGCTACGACAATATGGGAGACACCCGAAAACTACACTTTCTCAGCTAAAGCAGCGTTGAGACCAAATGTGAATAAAATTCACTAAGCCGAAAAACTAGCTCACTCAAGAGGAATATATACAAGTTGGGAAAGCAGGGGCGGAGCCAGACCTTTTATATTGGGGTGGCCAGGTTAGAGCCAGTGACTTTATTGGGGTGGTAATATAGGGTGGAGCAAAATACTACTCCACATCCATAGAAAATTACATAACGTGGCGCCTCCTGTCTGTATATGAGTAGGATCTTCATCTGACATAAAAGTAATCTAGCAAACTATAAAAAGTCATAGCTAGCATAAAATTAGGCTACATCTTATCTCATGAAGCACACCATTGAATGATGAGGAAATTAACGTTTACATTTTCATCATTAAGTTCGATTTCGCTTCATTTGACACAATGACTACTACTATTACTAATGTCTTACTGGCTACATTTAACTACACAAGATGGCTGCCGTACGTATTCTGTGGTCATTTGGAGAGCCACTTGTGCACGTCCTCACAAAGCCTCCGTGTGGTGCAATACCAACGTAAATAGTGGAGGCAACATAGCACCACTTGACACTGTGTCTGCAACTGACTTAATCGTCATGTCTCAAATCACATACTTATGTACTATTCTATACCATTATTGGGTACTAACACTAACTGATTTTCCTATTACAGTTAAAGTTTCAATTAAAAAAAAATCCTCTCATGTCACTGTCAAACCTACAAAAAGGTCTGTTTGGAGTCCCAGTCTTCGGATCATCTTAATAAATGGCTGCCTTGTAAAACAAATGGTACCCCTATATTCTCTCCAAAAATCACACACCATCAGGACTTCATGTGACCACCAGTGTGTGAAAGTGGCCTAAAAGACATCAGAACTAACAAGCTGTTGATCTCTGTGCAATTCCGTGGTATCAGCAACAATAACAACAATAACATCTCGAATATTACACCAAATTGTGCTAGATTTGGAACAAGGTCGCAGGTGGAAAAAGCAAGTCCGTGGGTGGTGGGTTTTTTTTTTTTTTTTGGGGTTAGTTTAAAAATAGTCCATAAATGCCAAAGTTTTAAAACAAAAAATAAAAAGCGCCAGCAGCGTATCTGTGATGTACACATCCATTTCTGATGTAGTGGGAAAAGCAGTGAAATCTGAAATGAGAATCAAAGACTGTACTGAGTTTTGTTAAGTGTTTTTTTTTTCAAATAAAGAAAGAAAGGGAGAATAAGGATGTTCATTAATTTTGTTTAAAACAATTACTGAGAAGGGTTTTGTGGTAAAATTCTGTTTTTGACACCTCTGACTATTGACGCTTGAATGTTTTTTTTGTTTTGTTTTGTTTTTACAGATAAGACTATACATGGATTTTAAACAGGAGTGTGTGCTTGGATGCTGGAGGATGCTATTTGCCTGTCTGATTAGGGGTGTGAGATGTGAGCTGAAGGAAAGTGTTAATTGCACATTTTGTGTGAACGTACATGATATGTGTGTGAACTGTGCAATTTGTGCCTTCTGTTCTGACTGTATGACAGACATTGCAGAAGTGTTATTATGGTGTGTGTGTGTGTGTGTGTGTGTGTGTGTGTGTGTGTGATAATAATTCTAATGTCCATCATCAATCTGTGTGTTTTTTTTTTTCTTTCTATGATTCATATGATGTGGCTTCCATTGATATAAAAATAGTGTGCGATGTGGAGGAGGAGAAGGAGGAGAGCATAATATCGCGTGGGAAGAAAGGTGTAAGTAGGAGGTTAGTGAATTTAGACTCGGGATAGAAGTGTGTAGACGAAGCACTCTTATCGGGATTAATCAGGGCGCTAATCTTCTAAGTGTATGATGAAAGACTGATGGGGAAACACACAAGCAATTTAACTAGGACCTGAAAAACAAAACACGAATAAACGCTCAATCTCAGCCTATAAAGCTACATCCATTACACATGCTTGGAAGACACACAGCGAAACACAAAGGCTTAGATACACATGCTAACGAGGAGTACTGTTAGGAACAGGTGGAGACTCGTCAACGACCATGGGAACAGAAAACAAGCCCAGGAAACACTGACCATATAAGGAAAGTGGTGAAGGGAAAAAATGGGGCATTTTATGGTTTAAATTCAAATATAATTTTCATTTCAGGTACAGTTGGATGGACCATATATGTCGGCTATTTGGCTATAAACATAAGAATGCACAACAAATTCAGGTAGCTGATTGTTGAAAAGGGGAAATCGAAATCTACTGTTGATGATTAAAACATGACATGGATATGAATCAAATACTGTGAATGGAAAGATTCAGGCTTTTTTGCATGATTTGTGGCATACTGTATATTATGATTTATATGCATATGATTTGTATTGTATTGTATTGTATATAGAAATGTTTCAAAACCAGAATTATTTCATGCTTTTTTTTTTTTTTTTTTTTACCCTTTTACACACACGAGTGTCTCCTCACTCGGGAGTGGGAGCACAGAGCGAGAGATTTAAAGAGAGAACCATGGTTAAATTTAGACTGGAGGTTATGACAGACCTCATATTTACCTTCAGAGCTTTCATGCCAAAGACTTCAGTAAATGTGAGTTTGTTTGTGTGTGTCTGTGTGTGTGTGTGTGTGTGTGTGTGTGCATGTGCCCCGGTGCTGATTCATCATTCCTTTCACGCTCTCCTTTAGCTCTGTGGTGCGCCGGCGGTCCAGACCAGTGGGATTGTGGGTATATTCAGAGTGAAACATAATGTGCTCTTGAGTCCTGGCTAGGAGCAAAGACTCCAGACTCGGGTCATGGATACCCGACTCCCGTCCTGTTCTCCCTCGTTAAAATCCTCGCTGTCACTTTTCATGACCACCCTTTAAAATGATTAGTAGCGGAGCAGTATATTCCGGGTCAGCAATCAGGTCAGCTGTGGTATGTATCAAACTGTTCGTAAACACAATGCTTTTTGACGTGATTTAAAAAAAAAAAACTTCATGTACTTTTACCATGTAGAAGCATGCGATGTTTATTTACCCTATACTCCAGTGCCATTTTTATCTATTTATAATTAAGTACTACATTTTGAAATCTTGATGTCCTGGGGTTGACCGGTGATGTAACATAACACATGCAAACATACACACATACGTATACACACACACACACACACACACATACACACCCAGAAGATAACCCATGCCCAAGTCCAAGGTTTTCCAAGAACACAAGGAACTTTTGAACATCTGTTAAAAACACACTCCCTTCCAGCTGGCTCGTCAGAAAAAGAGAGAGAGCGAGAGAGAGAGAGAGAGAGAGAGAGAGAGAGAGACAGTGGACATACTTGCTCTCTGGATTAGAAACTGCTTTTCCTTTCTCGTTCCTACGTTTCCACAGAAATCTTTGTCCATGTCTGCAGTTTGTATGAATGTCTTTGTGTGCACGATTGCTTTTTAATGATCTTCACATGACCTCTTGCCTGTCAGAATTCTTCGCTCATTACGCACATGTGGCCCATGGTTCTGCATGTGCTCAGTGTGTTTTCATAACTGCAGGGCATGTGTGGATCCAGTTAATGTACAGTTCCACGAAACAGACAGAATGATTATTGAGCCGACAAAGCTGTGAGTTAAAGGGGTCACTGTTGAACACATGAGGGAAATGCACGAGGCAGAGAGGCTGGTGATAATAGAGTAGGGATGTAACCAAACACAAACACGTTATTCAGAATAAACAGATGTGTTCTATATAAAGACGAATAGAGATATAAATAGGAGCCACACTATTATTATTATTATTATTATTATTATTATTATTATTCAAAAAGCATACCAGAAAGGTTCACACAAAAGCCATGTGAGAGGGAGGTCTTTACTTACATGTGGGTGAGTGGTCATATAGAGTGGCGTGCAAAAGTATTCAACCCCCTGGAATTTATCAGGTTTGTCTGAATAACAAATGATAAATATACATATTTTTCTTGTCAGGAATTTTATTAGAAACTCATGTTCTTTTCACGGTGCATTTTCAAAATTCAAATTAACTACTGGTAAGGAAATAATTGAAAGAAAATCTAAAACTGAAAAATTGTGCTTGCATAAGCATTCAAATCCCCAGGTTCGGGAAGCTCCAAAAGAAAGATATTGTCTTAACGAGGGCCGGATATACCTCCAATAACACCATCCCTTCAGTGAAACATGGTGGTGGCAGCACTGTGTTCTAGAGACTCCTTTCATCCTCAGAACCTTAGCTTCTTGTCAAAATTGAAGGGAAAACGGATGGAGCAAAATACAGGGAGATATTACAAGGGATCCTGCTTCAGTCTGCTAAATAAAAAAATAAAACTAGGTAGAAACTTCACCTTTCAGCAGGACATTTGTCCCAAAAACAAGGCCAAAGCAATGCAAGAGTGGTTAAAAAGAAAAAAGGTGAATGTTCACAAAGTTCAGATCTGAATCGCATTTAGAATCTGTGGCGCTGTCTGAGAATCTGCCAGGAAGAATGGGCAAAACAGATAGAGAAAGAGATAGTGGCATTGCATGACATCCATATATTAGACAAAGAGACAAAAAAATGGAGACACTATAAATATATTGAAATTAAACTCAAATCACATGCATGTTTTACTGTCCAAAGTCAATGCCAAGACTGTCTTTTCTAATTTTCTGATTTTGCAGAAAGGTCACATTAAATTAAACTTTTCAAGGCAGGTTTACACTTCATACCCTTTCTGCCAATCCGGCACCCTATTTCCCCACACAGTAAGCCAGTGTGTGATTTCTCAGCAATGGCTCCACATAAATCACACGAGGTCCTAGCACTTCTCAGAAGTGCTTAGCCTTTGTTTAACTTTTTCAGTAATGACATAAAAGAAAAATGAACTTGACGTACATACTCTTGTCCTGGGCTTGCTCTGCAAAAGCTGTCCTTCTACTGTCCTAAGATCTAAACCTTTCTGCAATATAAACTGTTATTTTGGGGACCGTGGTGAACCTCTGTAACGATGGGCAAGTATTATATTTGGGCTGTACTCATGTTGCCTTTCTAAATATAATATTTGCACATGCATACTCCCTAACAATTAATATTTCATGAACAGTTAGCAACCTGGTAGCCATGTTATGGCCAGTAGTGCTATCTACACCTGCTCAACACCCAACAAAATCATAGCAAAGAAGAAAACATGCATGCACACACACATCGACACACACACAGACAGTGATATTTGCACTCTCAGCTGTTCAAAGCTTTAAAAATTACTATTACACAGCACTATATGTCGCTTGACTTGAAATACTGACCCGGCAGCTATGACCAAATAAAAATCCAGTTGGATTACTCACTCCATTCAACGCACTTTCCTTTCAGTAAACAGTGTCAGTTCAGTACAGTACAATAAAACAGATCAGTATATCATGTTAGCAAGCTAATAAATAGGCCTTATTAAGGTACCAAACCACTGGCCTTTGCTGAACTAGTTACAGCAAGAAGACCAGATGTAAGTCTTTATTTATATTTATAATCAAAAGGCATGAGTGGTTAAGGTTCTGGGTTACTGGTCAAGGGTTCAAGCCCCAATACTGCCAAGCTGCTACTGTTGGGCCCTTCAGCAAGGCCCTTAACATGATCTGCTCCAGGCACTTTGACCTCGACTTCTTAACAAACTGATATATGCAGAGAAAAAAATTCCATAGTAGTGCAAAGTATATGTGACAAATAATGGCTTCTTCGGATACTTTTGCCCAGTAAGCTAGCAGACTATTAGAAATAAAAAGTACAAACAAAGCAAAGCGATGAACTTCTACTGTAATTACTGGCTTTTAAATCCCCTGTAGAAATTAGACATATCCTATTGGATATCATTTTCATTTCCCAAACTTCTTTATTAAACCAGGAAAATTCCACAATCCTGCCACAAAATCATGCAGTGTTTCATGAGGAAAATATCTCTAGATTTATAATGATTCTAGAAACCAAGGCTCAAACTGCCTTGGAATTTATATCTGGACAAATAGGAAGTTTGGAGTTTGTGTGCAAATGTATTTTTTTGTTGTTGTTGTTGTTGATCAAAGTGACTTTGTAGTCACTTTAGTAGTTTCCACAACTTCATAGTAGTTTCCACAAGCTTCTTGTAGGCAGAATGTAGAATGACATGCACTCATGCGCACACGCACACGTCAGTGGAAAAGCAGTGAATCTGTCATGGAGAGATGGACCTACTGTAACTGACACTATAGCTGTGACTCTTCACCATCTGAGGAAGTGGAGCAGGAGGAGCTTGTGTACTTGTGTACCTGGAAGAGAATGTCTCTGTGTCTGTGATTTTTACATGGCTTCAATGTATTATACTACAGTATTTAAGCTTTATTTAGAAATTGACGCCTCATACTGTATGACGAAACTGTGTCTGTTTGCAAAAAACAAAAAAAAAACAAAACAAAAGAAAAGCGAGAGAGATGATGTGGGGTTTGGGTTTGGAACTGGGTTTGATTTTTCTGAACATAATATTTGCACAAGTGTGAGAAAGTGTCAGTCGTGGTGTGATGGAGTAAGTTAGTTGTGTTTATTGCATCCTGATAAAACTCCATCACAACACATATGAACTCTATACATCATATTTATACTGAGCTTATTATTTTTTTTTATTAATATGAATTATTTTTGGAGCACAGCACTGTTTGGATGCTTGATTCTGATTGGTCAGAAGGTGTTCATTAAATGTTCATTGAATTTTTGATCTGATAAGTTTTCTGTAAGGAGGTATTTATTTAACATTTATGGAAGGAGTCTTCAGTGCCAGTGCATTGTAACAGTCAGAGGTAAAGGTGTGACTTTAAGTTTTCTGACACGGGAAAGTCTTCAGGACAGACGAGTTTATGTTTTTTTCATAACTTCAAGACAGAGGGAAAAAGAAGAGAGACTGGTGAGGGAACAAATGTTTATAGTGGCTAAAAGTGATAACAGGAACTAACTTGTCTCACAGAGGTTCCACGACAATAAATGTATCTATAACCGGATAAAAAGTATGATGTGTTTTTGTGTAATAAAAAAATAATTGTAATTGTCAGCAAATTGCTGTGGTATAAAAGGGATAAAACACTTTAGGACGTGCAGTTTTAGTAAAACGTTAACTTCGGGTGATGCGTGCACAATAAATATTACATTTTCAATCAAAAATGGTGATAATAGATGCAGATGGAGCTCATTCAAAGGAGGAAATAAAAGAAGACTGAGAAATACTGAGAAGTGTGAAAGAATGTACATGGTTCAAACTAAAGTTTCAGTGGTAATAGTATGCAGGAACCCTGAGCCTGTGACCACTACTCTGAAAAGTGACTTCCAGGAATACCACCAAATATAAAAAAAAAGCTAAATCCCAGGAACAGCAGGAATACTTTTCCTCAGTAGACCGGAGTACAGGCGAGACAGGAAGTTTATATGAGACACAGAGAGACTCCCAGAATAAGGGTTCCCCTATGATTAATGGTTGGATCATCATGGAGTGATATGTATTTACATGCACTACAGTGCTTGGAGAAGCCCAGACATACAGTACACTCACACTGGATAGCACTGATGGGAAAAAATAAAAATATAAGCAGCTGTGTATGTTGAACCATATCCCGGAAGGTGGTTTCTCAAAACGAAAACCTCATGTTGAAACGGGACAGGTTTGTTATTGTCCGCCGCCAGCATGTGATGTCGATCTGCGTGTTTAATGTAAACAGATGATAGAGGCGAACGATTTTTACATGATCTGCTGATTCTGAGACAAACACAGCAGTGTGAGAAAAAGGCTTTACCATAAACAAGAACGAGCCGAGGTGCTTCGTTTGTGTCTGGGTGTACATTTGTGCGTTTGTGCTTCTGTATGAAGGGGTTTCCCAGATGATATCACTTTTCTTTATTTCCAATATGACATCTGTTTTACATTTCATCCATTCATGCCAGTTCCATTACATAGTGGAATGTAATCGTAATCGTAGGACACTTTTAGCTAAACCATGACAGTCAGCAGGATGTATTTGGTCAGTGGTAAGAGAAGGATTTCATGGTCTATGATAGAACCAAATGGCTAAGTCGCAAGATACATAAGGTCTTGTCAAGGTCTGGTTCATCTCAAGGTTTCTTCCACATTTTGTCTTAGGGAGATTTTCCATGTCGCTTCTGGCTCGCTTATTAGGGATAAATCTATATCTATATCCAGATATCGGTAAAGCTGCTTTGTGACAATGACCACTGTTAACAGTACTATGTAAATAAAATTGAATTTAATTGATTTATGGACCAGATGTGCTTTATATAATTCAAACTGCATATGGTTGTCAGTAACACACTACTTATGTAGTGGACATCAGTCCCACTTTGAAAATGCACACACAAAAAAATGCACTAAAATTCCAAACAAATCTCAATTTGTTTTTTTTTTGCAAATGCAGCATTTGCATTCGGCAGTCATCACATGAAACACAGTGCCATTATTAATGCTTATTCACTATGACCAAAGAGCATAGGCGTTTGCACCACATGACTTCCTGTATGCGCCGGATGTGTGGCAAGTCTACAGAAGAAAAAAAAAGTGGAGAAGCAATGTCAGAAAGTTATTTTGAAATGAAACAAACATGCACTTGCAGTTAAAAGTAACAAAAAAATAATCCACTGCAGCTCAACAAAGGCTATTATATACTCAGTGTTAAATTTCCTGTTACTAAACGAACAATGACTTAATGAATGAGGCATGTTGGAGACATGGGAAAAGGTTCCTCTGGTCTAATGAGATTCAAATTTAAGGTCAAATTTTTGGCCTTTGGCACAAAGCAATTCGGTGGAAATGCAACAGTGCTTATGCCCCTGAGAACACGATCCTCATGGTGAAGCATGGTGGTGGTAGCATCATGTTGTGGAGATACTTTTTTCGAGGTCAGGGTTGAGGGCAAGATGGATGGAGCCAAATACAGGGCAACACTAGAAGAAAACCTGCTCCAGTCTGCAAGAGACTTGAGACTGGGGCAGAAGTTCACCTTTCAACAGGACAATGACCCTAAGCATAAAGCCAAAGCAATGCTGGAGAATCTGGATGTGTTAGAATGGCCCAGATCTCAATATGATTGATAATCTGTGGCAAGATTTGAAAATCGGTGTTCAACAACAGTCTCCATCCAATCTTGCAAAGCCTGAGCAGAAGAACGGGCAACAGTTTCAGGATATTTGGGAAGATATAGGGAATAGAGATGTTTGCCAGAAGACTTACATTGTGTACATGCAAGATGGTTCTACGAAGTGTTGACCCACGTGGTTGAATACTTGTGCAGCCATCAAATGCCTGCTTTTTTTTTTTTAATTAATGATTTAAAAAAAAATCCCAAATACATCCAGTCCAATCCCAATGTTTGGGGGTGAAAACGTATGCAAGACTCAATAAAATAAAGTTTATCGGTTGCAGATTTGTTTATTGTGGTTTTGTAAACATATATTTGCAGGAGAATTACATATTGCATTTTCTTGTCAATTACACTGTGAACAGGAAGTTCTATCATTACTGCAGTGTTTTTAGGGGTCAAGCAAATGGTTGTGTGACACCACATCACAACGTTACCACAGACCTTTAATAACAGGACTGAAATTGTGTTATATGTGGATGGACACAAACATTACCTGTGGTTACTGTGGTGTGCATTTCCAGGAAAATGATACATGATACACCCACATAGTTGTGATCTGGAAGAAAGCAGCTGTTTGTTAGATTTATTCACGTCCTTACTCAAGACCAATTTAAGCGTAACGTTACTTGTCCCGGTTGTTGTCCACTTCACAGGAGTTGATAAAGAGCGCCAGTTAAGTATGTTACATACATGTGTGTTTAAGGTGATATGTTTAAGTTTGTGTGTGAAATACAAATACCACTTCTTCCTTTTTACTGAAATAATAGCTATCTAGCTATAATAGGGGAAAACCTGGGAACAATCGTATGCTATAGTATAACCAGAGGTGGACAAAAGTACTGAGAAATTATACTTTAGCAAAAGTATAGACAATGTGTCAAAATCTTAAAAAGTAAAAGGTTTAACTGAAGAAATGAAAGTAATGTCAGGTTTTCATGTGAAAATTAACCTATCGCTAGTTGAGTTTTGTTTTATAGCAACTACGATTCTTTCACTACAATATTGCAATCTTTACCATTATCTGTATTTTATGTTAGCGACTGGAAATTTATGTTAGTCTAATTTGTCATTAGCAAAACAAACAAACAAAAAGGCTAACTTAGTTAAATATGGACAGATAATTTGAGCGAAACCGTGAAACTGACCTCAACATGCCTTGCGCTTCCAGCATATTGAAACAGTTTGCTGAGGTAGAGCTACTCGTCAAGTTCAACACTGCAGTCCTCTGAATTGTACATCTTCAGACGCACATGAATAGCTATAGCGCTAACATTGCGTAGGTCATAGCAGACGACGAATGGCACTCTACGCTGATGAACTTGAATGGATGCTAAACCGAGTCCATTTGATGGATACGGTATATAGCGTACAGTCATTGGCTGGATGAGAGAAGAAGAACCCTTGATTTGTTTGAATTATACTTAGGTATAGTTGGGTTAGGGTTAGGGTTAGGGTTAGGGTTGTTGTTGTTGTTGTTGTTCTTTCGGCTGCTCCCATTAGGGGTCGCCACAGCGGATCATTGGTCCGCATGTTTGATTTGGCACAAGTTTTTACGGATGCCCTTCCTGACACAACCATCCCATTTTATCCAGGCTTGGGACCGGCACTGAGAGTACACTCCCAGTGGCTGGGTTAGTACCAACACCAAATTATACATAAGTACAGTAACGAAGTAAAATGACTCAAGTGTTGTCTACACCAACTCCAATCATTTTCACTTGGAAAGTTGAAGCTTCTCAAGAGCTTCATTTTAAATTCTAAGACAGGCGTCGTACCCCACGTAGACACCTAGTAATTTCCGATGTAGGTGCACAACACAGAGGCGGAAAGCAACAAAGCAACGGCGCAACATGTGACATACAAATTAACTGAGATTTTCTCCATTCTATGCAAATTAGATATGATACGTTAAAGTGACACATCCAAGCAACTGGCACAATCGATTCCTCAAATCAGTTCTGTGGTGTGTGTGGTCTGACATTTCTTCAGTTCCCCACTCACAGCTTCACTTCCTGCATGTAGTTAGTTCCCATTTACTCTTTGCATGGAAAAGAAATGTAAGAAAAACTTTTAACAGTGGTTTCATCTTATCCTGGCATACATGGATATGACCCCACGATGATGGTGCATTATAACTAAAACTGTATTACTGAATTCAGATCTCACTAATGGAAAATGCGACAAAAAGAACGTAAATTATATTTAATCTTGGAAACAAGGAGCAGAGATTGTTAGTGCATCTGGGAAGTGTATTGTATGTAGCGATTACAGTTAGCTTGTTTTGCAGTTGAAGACCAAGTTACGTATTTCCAATCTTCAGTGGTCCAGTTTGGGTGATTCTGTGCCCACTGTAGCCTCAGATTCCTGTTCTTGGTTGACAGGATTGGATCCTGATGTGGTCTTCATCTGTTGTAGCTCATTCACCTGAATATTCGATGTGCTGTGCGTTCTGAGATGCTTTTCTGCTCACCACAGATGTAAAGGGTTGTTATTTGAGTTACCGTTGCCTTCCTGTCTGCTTGAACCAGTCTGACCTCTGACGTCACTCATCAACAAGGCGTTTGCACCACCAGAAATGCAAATCAAGTCTCAATTTTCTTGTTTTTCACACCATTCTGCGTAAACTCTAGAGACTGTTGCGTGTGAAACTCCCAGGAGATCAGCAGTGTCTGAAATACTCAAACCAGCCCGTCTGGCACCAGCAACCGTGTCACAGTCCCTGAGATACCATTTCTCCCATTCTGATGTTTGATGAGAACATTATCTGAAGCCCCTGACCCGTGTCAGCATGATTTTATGCATTATGCCACTGCCACATGATTGGCTGATTGGATAATTGCGCAATTGCACAGAAGAGTTCCTAATAAATAATAAAGTGGTTGGTGAGTTGTGTGTTTCAGTAGTTGTGTGATCACCTGAGAGTATGTTTCAGTAGAACTCATTAATTACTATGGAGCTTGTGTGATTCACCCTTACTGGAAATGCTGTCAGGAGAAACAGAAATTAGGGCTAGGTGGTGGTGGGTGACACTTTTTTTTTTTTTTTTTTTTATCATTTGGAGTCCTCTCCCTCCTCTTTCTGTTTCCTGATTAACGGGAAGTCCAGTCATGGACAGAAACCAGCTGAGAACAGCTGTGCACTTTCTCTTTCCTTCCTCTGCTTTGTTTGTGCTTTCCTCTCTCTCTCTCTCTCTCTCTCTCTCTCTCTCTCTCTCTCTCCCTCCTCCCATTCCTCGCCTTTTGTTTGTTCAGTATCCTTTTCTCTTCGAACCCCCACCCAACCCGACAACAGCTGCTTTGCTCTGATTGGCTGAAACCAGAGAGGAGGGTGGGGCAATGTGAGTTGTTGTGCTATTTTTCCTCTCTGCCTAGAACAGACTGCTCAGTCTCAGCAGAGCCAGTAAGACACACAGTGTAGAATTCCTGTGTCACACTGAAAACACAGAATCACTGCCTGCTGGACTTTCTTTTATTCACTCCTTTAATAAGAAGACTCGAGGAATTCAAGAATCTAGGAATTTGCCTATTCCCTTATGCCCCTCTCTTTGTGCTGAGGAGATAAAGGTGTGAGGACAGGAACAGAACCCCGTACCTGGAGAGCGACGCATGTATCTGGAGGATGAGTCCGGCGTTAAAGGCGCTGATGGAGGGGTGTAGATACCCAGGGAAAGGCCAGAAGAAAGGTGGAGTGATGTTGGAACCTTTTGTTCATCAGGTCGGAGGCCATTCGTGTGTACTGCGCTTTGGGGAGCAGACCATCTGCAAGCCACTAATCCCTCGAGAACACCAGTTCTACAAGAGCCTGCCACCAGAGATCCGCAGATTCACACCTCAGTACAAAGGTAAAAAGACAACACACCAACACACACACACACACACACACACACACACACACACACCATTCAGGCCTGTTTGTGTGCTATTATAATGCTATGCTTTCTTGCTCATTGTCCTGCTCTTGCTATCTCTCCTGGTCTTTCTCTTCCTTGCTTGTTTTGAATATGTATATGGGCCAAAAATTCATATGAATGAATGTCATTGCTTTATGATTCCTATTTACCCTAATAAAATAACTTTTATTCTAAGATGAATTAATTCTAAGTATAATGTCAAGAATACATTTTAATTGGGGAATTATATATATATATATATATATATATATATATATATATATATATATATATATATATATATAATAAGATAGAAGACTAAAACATATACAAAATAATAAAAAAATATATAATTATGTATATATAATTAAGCCTATTATAATATATCTAATAAGACTATATGTATGTAGTACTGTCATAGTCATGTGAAAGGAAATTCTTAAAAAAAACATATCTTAAAAATAAGGAAATGAATCATTTCTCTAAATAAAAAAGAACTATAGGAGCGGAAAAATAAATAAAATAAATAGACTCATATTTGACGTGACCGGCCTTTGCCTATAAAATGACATCAGTGCTCTGAGATTCACTGCCATGCAGTTTTATAAAGGAATTTCGGAGAATTTCGGAGAACCCGCCACAGTTCTTCTGGAGACTTTAACTTGCTTCTGAACACCAGAACAGCCTCCAATTTGGTTTTAATCTGAAATCTGCTCTGTGGTACTTTCATTACATATAAAGAATGATAAAAAATGTTCTGTAACTTTACACTACATACTTAATTTCTACTGGTATTTTCTACTAACACAGTAATGCAGAAGACATAAAAACACAAACCAGGCTGCCTTATGCACAGTACTGGGATTGGTATAATACACACATTACATATATATATATATATATATATATATACACATATACATATATATGACTATATATATAAGTTATAGGGTTCTACATGAAACCTTTAAGAGTTCTCCCACAACATATACATATATATGTTTGTGTGTATGGTGTGTACACACTTTATGATTTATATTTATATTTAATTTACCACCAATTATTTCCAAATAGCAAAAGGAAAAAGCAGCAACGATGACAGAAATACAATACGATTTAAAAAGATTTCTAAAAAAAACAAAAAAAAGTGACCTTCATAACAGTGTCATCAAATAGTAAATTTGGGTATCATAGTGAAAATTTTATACTTATGAAAATAATATTTACGGGTTCTATCCTAACATCTTATGACAAACACACACACACACACACACACACACACACACTGAGACTGATGCAAGATGCAGTACAGACGGAGGATTGAGTTACACTGAAATATGCATCAATACTAGTAACAGCTCTGATGAAGGAAATTCAGTCCTCATATGGATTTATGCCAAACGTTTCCAGTGTGAGATCACATTCAGCATGATTTATTGATGCCATGAGACACATACGCACATACTCTGGCATCATTCCCAGTGTGTGTGTGTGTGTGTGTGTGTGAGAGAGAGAGAGAGATGAACGGAAGGCATCTTTAGAAGTCAGTAGGAATGCTGCCAGTGTCTTTGACCAACATACGGCCTAAAAAAAGCCAGAGCCTGCAAAGAAGTAGTACACAACCTGTCTGTCTGTCTGTCTGTCTGTCTACACACCTACACAAACACAGTATTGTCACAAAAGATAATCACACCCACACACACAGGTTTGACTCAGCAGTGGCAGATGCATGAGTGTGCTTGCTGAAAATGCTGAAAATATGACATCACAGCTGGCGACATCATCGACCTTTCACCCACCCTGCACACTGGAAGCCTCAGGGTCCCAAAGAACGCAAGAAGTGCATTGCTTACAGATTTGGATGCCTTTTGGGGTTTTGTGCGATGTGAATATTTTCCTTTACGCTTCCTTTTGTTCCGAGATGCAATTCAGATTTGGTGTAATTATGTAAGGAATTAGACACGACGTGCCGTGCTGTTTTTGAAAAACGTAATCAATAACGGGGTGGTGTGATGAAGCACAGTTACTGTCACCATTTTCCTCCGACAACACATCCTGAAGTGCTTTATTCCTCTTGTACCACAGCAAAACACCGACTCTTACAGTTTTTAAAACTGATTAATGAATGACACGTTGGTTCGTGTCAGTTCATAGCTCAGTTTGTCATATTATTAAGAAACCACAAAGAGTAAACTCTTCTGTCACTGGAGACTCCTTCAATAAACATTAAATAAACATCTTCTCTAGATCCAGTGGAGCGTCTGCCGTACAGGTCCTCGTGAATATAGTAAGCTGTTGCTATAGAAACAATAATAATCAGAATCCAAAATTCAGGAGCGTGATTATATAATTAATATAATAAAAGTACAAACACTTAGAACAATATGGAACATACATCCCTTATCCTTATCATCTCCTGCTTTGGTTCTCAATATGCTGAACAAGTACCGAGTTCAGATCATAATACGATATTTTAATGATAAAAACAAACCTGTAGTTTCTGTCAATCTGTCACAATCCTGTTAATAACTCAGTGTCTATGGGATCTAATGTCAAAAATTAAAATAGAAGTGTTATAAAAGTCACAGTCAGGCCTTCTGTGTCTTTTTTAGTCAAGTTTATGTTGATCATGGATGAGGTTTGGGAAAAGGACACTCCTGTCACTTCCCTTTAATGTGTGTGTGTGTGTGTGTGTGTGTGTGTGTGTGTGTGTTGCTTCCAGGTGCCAGTTAACAAGTTACAAGTTATAGTTCTGTCTTTGAGAACAAATTTTACAAGGCAAATCCTTCACACACACACACACACACACACAAACACACACACACCATGGAGACATCACCACAAACAACAGCTGTAGGACAGATCGTATTTAGAGATACATGTTGTTATAGCTTTTAGCTCTTTATGACAAGGCAGTGGAAGTTCTGTCAGTACCAGCGTTAGTAATGTAGTTCCTATTCGTTTGTTAATGAAATGATGTCTTCCTCAGATGATCGGTTTATTGTTTATTGTAAGTCCCTGCATTGTTCTTATCTTATCTTGATGCTGCTCATGTAATTAACTTGAGGTGTTGTCATGAAAATGACAGATTAATGATTAGTGGGCAGAAAATGTTTTTTTTTCTTTAAATAAGCAAGAAAATGCAAGTGGAAAGATCTCCCTGTACTCACCTCGTCTCGTTTTTTTCCCCTTCGTGCTGTAGGGGTGGTATCAGTGAGCTTTGAGGAGGATGAGGAAGGGAACCTGTGTTTGATAGCGTACCCTTTGCACAGCGATCCGTCTGACCAGGAGAACACGGAACCCTTAGCCGACGGAGAGCCCAAGAGCAAGCTGCTGAAGTGGAGTAAGAAGAAGCCGTCGGCCCTGCTGGAGAACGAGAGAATTAGACAGAGCCGCAAAGAGGAGAAGAGCAAAAGGTGAGCTGTAAATATTGACTCTGAGGATGTAAATCGTGATACTGGCCTACTATATGCATGTGGCTGAAAATGTCACCCTCTCACAAAACGCTCTTATTCTCTTGGCAGTAATCGTGAGGATAAAGCAGAGGTGCTGTACTACAGCCTGGAGAAAGGAAACATGGCACCTCAGATCAAACACAACCCCTGGAGCCTGCAGTGCCACCAACAGCATCTCCAGAGGATGAAAGAGAACTCCAAACACCGAAACCAGCATAGTATCCTTTACATGTCAGCAGACAAAAATTAAAACAACAGGTTAAAAGTACTTGCGCAATTATTTTTTTATTTTTTCCCTTTTTTTTTTTTTTTTGAGCAAACTTCATCTAACTTGCGTTCGAGTTCAGCGTGGAAATGGAATTTTCCCTTCCATCTTTTATAGAGTGCCATTACTTTTGAATAGGTGGTATTACTTGTCATTAATGATTAGAAGTCATTAATGTGAAACATTATTATTTATTGAAATAAATAAGCGGTTTAAACTTGACAGCGTAATCCGTACATAAATTTGCAGCGACTCGTTGCCAATTATACGATTCGAAGGAGTTTCTCGTTAGTGAGTCACTATTTGGAAATGGAGACAAACTCAGGGGCTCTCGTAACAACTGGATTTTCCCAAACAACTGGATTTTCATGAATAATCATCATCTCTTGTGTACATGCTCCTGCATAAGATTTACGAAGATTTACGAAAATTTGCCCGATGTTAAAAAAAAAAAGATTTTAAGTGAGATTTTGGCTACTACAATTTATTCAATTTCTAACAGTAGCAGCTCAAAAATGACAGTGTTCTAGAAATACGCCTGAATAATCTGCTTTAGAAATGAATTTTCAGGTTAAAACGAATCAACGATTCATTGTCTATCAACACTGAAGCATGAACTACATATGAGTTATTTGACATCACTACTGGCCAATTGCTGTGGAGGTGGGCGGGACGTTTGAACGTTTCTCTGACCTCTCGAATTCTACAGACGCGATAGATGTGATTAGGTTGAGACACTGATTAGGTTGAGAAATGCCAGAGTATTTCCTTTTAACATCTTCAAACGGGAATGTCATTTCTTTAACCCAAACCCCTTTCCAGAGTTCATTCTATTGGAGAACTTGACATGGCGCTATCGGGTTCCTTGTGTTCTCGATCTGAAAATGGGAACCCGACAGCACGGTGATGACGCATCAGAAGAGAAGAAAGCCAACCAAATCCGCAAATGCCAGCAGAGCACATCCTCCTCAATAGGAGTGCGGCTCTGTGGGATGCAGGTAACTACATGTTTTACTATCTTTTTTTTTTTTTGGAGACTTCCTGTAATAGTCAGGCTAATTTGTCCTCTTTTTCTCTGTGTGCAGGTGTATCACAGTGTGACGGGGCAGCTGATGTTCATGAACAAGTACCACGGGCGCAAGTTGAGTCTGGCCGGCTTTAAAGAAGCCCTGTGTCAGTTCTTCAGCGATGGACGCGTCCTCCGCAGAGAACTCCTCTCTCCGGTTCTCCAGCGGCTCAAAGAGATGCGAGCTGTCCTCGAAGCTTGCGAGAGCTACCGCTTTTTCTCCTCTTCTCTCCTCATCATCTACGATGGAGCACCAGCGCCAGCCCATGTCAGATCTCGGCCGTCTCGTGGAGGAGAGGAGGAGGATGAAGAGGAGGAGGATGAGGATGAGGAGGATGGAGCATATGGTGGCCATTCTCAGCATAGGGATTGTTCGGGCGGATCAGGATCGACCTCCTCGTTGGTGGATGTGAGGATGATCGATTTCGCTCACACGACGTGTCGTGATTACGGCGAGGACGGCGTCGTGCACGAAGGCGGAGACAGCGGCTATATCTTTGGCCTGCAGAATCTTATTAGCATTCTGTCGCAGCTCGAGGAGCACAGCAATGATTAAATGCATATATGATTAAACATGTAATTGGTGCACCGACCGCTATGCTAGGCTTATAGTGGATACCCTGATAAAGGTAACAGGGCTGAAGGCTACGTTCCGATCCCTCAGAGCTTTAATCACGCCCCGAAGACGAGGCACCAGAGGGTCAAGGAAGGGTGGAAGGTCAAATGGCCTTCAGGAGCTGATGGGACTGAACTGCTCACACTTTTGCTTGTTTTTTTTTCGCAATATCTAGTGTGGTCCCACTCTCCTCATTCTCTCTGTGTGATGGAAGAATGGAGGCAGACCACCATCTGGAGTCTGGAAGAAGTCTTTATCTGTTCTCACTCTGAAATAGAAGAGATCTGAGTAGGATATGAAATCTAAACAAGGAAGAGACACTGTTCTCACACACATTCATACTTACGAATGACGTGGATTTGTAGCAAAGCAAAAATGTCTTTTTTTTTTCTTTTTATCTCCTTTGCACAAAAAAGATAAGCCATTATGATACAGACAATTCACAGACATCAAGGTGCTTTATAAATACCATCAAGACCAAGAGAGATTTATATGTAAGGAAAGAAGAAAGGGAAGAGACTCTTATTTAAAGGGAATAAGAACTCACCTGGGTGATAATTTAACGGTCTGATTTAATCAGAGACACTTTACGACACTTGTTTATCTTCGCACTTCATTCCATAGTTCACTAGATGTGATATGAGACGCTATAAACGAACTTTATTTATTGCTGAGCATATTTCTAAGATGAATCTAAAAGGATTATATGACATTCCGTCCTACTGTACTGTCGTTTTATTGTGATATTTATAAGAATCAATCCTGGTTTTCACTGTGCTCTGTCTCTGTTCAACAAAATATAACAGAAATAAAGTCTTTGGCTGTACTAAACAGTGCTAAAAAAAAAAAAAAAGTGTGCACAATTGTGTGTGTGTGTGTGTGTGTGTGTGTGTGTGTGTGTGTTAAATTGTAAAGGTTCATGATCAATATTCATTTTACCTGAGCATAATCAATGATCTGGCGTTATACCACGGCCCAGTGAAATTCTCGATTCTGATTGGTCAGACGGTGTTGATTAATTTTCTATAACAACAACTCTAGCAGTAGTGCAGCTGCTAATCACAGGTTTATATTAAAGTGTTAACATAATATGTATTTTTGATTTAACAATGAAAAAATGAATAATCGTAATGAAGCCTCCTCTGAGGAGACATTTTTCGAGTCTCCCGTGTCAGTGCTTCAGAAGTAAATCGGTCACTTTTTAAGTTTTCCGAAACAAGAAAGTCTTCAGGACAGAGGAGTTTATACTTTGCGGTTTCTCTGTAACAAGCTGCTTTCTCATCTTATTGAGAGGCTGCTGAGGGAGCGACTATTTATAGCTGCTATAATGTGTGGATGTTCCACAACATTAAATGTAGCTCTAAATGGATATAAAATATGACATGTCAAAATGTATTTATCGGCAAATTGCTGTGGCGTAAGAGGAATAAAGCACTCTGTGATGTGCTGTTAGAGGGAAATAATCAACTTTGGTGTGGTAAAAGTAACAGTAATTAGGACTAATTATGAGAGAGATGGAAAAAACATTGATTGGGAGAGACACCCGAAACTGAAAATGTTAGCTTACTGAAAACCTCTAGAAAAAAACACAGAAGGCAAGCAGGAAATATGTGCAGAAATAAACAAGAACTACATCCTAAATAGAGTATTATTCTTTATATTTAGCACTATGTACTTGACTGTGTAGTACCTGCATGTTTGTATGTCTCAGTATGGCTCCAACTCTTCTCCTATATAGATAGGCTGGGACCACAGAGTGCCAAAAATGTCTGGGGTTCCATCATCTTTTGGTGTTTTGGTGCACATTATCCAGGTATTAACAGCACTACGCTTTACTGAGATTCCCAGCGTGAACACTCTATCCATTTAAAAGGTAAGACCATTAGAGATGCAGTTGAACAGGACGCTTCTGTGACATGTAATTTTTTATAACACAACACAAACAGACTACAACTGCCAAGGGATCTGAGAGTTGTAGAAGTAGACATTGGCCCTTATTAGGCAAAGATGTGCAGAACCAAGTGCAGATGTGAGCACAATGATGAACGCAGCATGGAAGCAAGCTCCCACCTGCTATTCTCTTATTTACATGTCATTTGCGTACTGCACACCCTATGTACCCTCATATCATCTAATTTACATGACACATGCCCTAATTTATTACTTTTTATCTATCAAGATCTAGTGAAAGAAGCTCTTGGAGCCCATAATCATGTAGAAAACTGATCCTTGTGGGCAAAACAGCCAGACGCTGTCCTGCACACACCCAGACTCTCCAGCCAGTAGAATCCCTGGTACAGGATATTTGCAACCCTGAAGTGGCCAACCCTTGCAGGCCTGTAGCACCTTCCATCACAGGTTCTGTGGCCCCAACAGCTGCCAGATGTCACAGCTATGGACCACTACCTTTATACAGGTATTTGTGTAAGTGTGTGTAAGTGTGTTTGCCCGTGAGTGTGTTTATCTCCATACAGCCTCAGAAGAACAGCCTGTTGCTTCTCTGAATAAACCTCAGAGGATTATGCTCTCAAATCCCTTATCGGAAAGAACATACACAGCACAACCGGGTCACGACCAGGCTTACAGCTTACTAATATATTCAGCTTCATAATTATTGGCACCCTTTCTGAATATTAGCATATATGAATGAGGGATACACTTGTAATTGGTCATGTTTTGAACTTTGAAATACGGGGACATTGTACAGGTTTATTTTAACAGTAGTGTTTCTTAAAAATAAAAGGTTTTCTTAAGTAATTATTAAATGATCAGCACCCCTACAACTGATATTTGGTTAATCCTCTACTAGCTACATTTATTGGCTACATTAGTACTCTTTCCTGTCCTTGTTTATTTCTGTTTATGTGTTTAACCACTGTTTTACTTAAAACTGCTAATGTATCTATATTCTGTCTACACTCCTTCCTGTTATAATTGCAGAACATTAATATGATGTTGTGCATTCATTTGAGTAATTTGGTGCAGATTCGGATTTAATTTTTTTTAAAGGATGCTAATTTGCCTGCATACAGTATTTTACATATGCCAATAATGCTAGAGCTAACTCCATCATCTCTGCATAAGAGCATCCAATTTAAAAAGAAAGATTTTAAGTATGTTGTGCTGAAATTAGTAGGTTACTAGGTTAATGGGCTGTTATTAGATGTCTTTCTTCAGATGTTCAAGATAACTGCAGACTGCTGAGTGTTCATCAGAGTGGAAATTTCCAAATAGATCCTTGAGGATCTAACCCGGTCTCAGTGTACCTGGCGTGTCCTGATAAATACATAGCAACTGATGAAGAAACCAAAACAATCACAGATCCTCTTGAGATTTGAGCTAATGCTGCTACTTGATGATTACCGGAATTGAAAGAAGACGTTCATGCAATTGTAATGAAATTGTAATCATATCTATATTAAGGCACAAGCGCCTACTTAAAATGATCTGGGAACGTCTTAGAACTCTATGAATATACAGGAACATGCACAGGAAAATAGCCAAAAACTATAGATCAACACAGCTGGGATTTCAGCATCAAA
>CM074917.1:2779777-2802872 GCA_037576815.1 Pangasius larnaudii
ACGGAGCAAACTAACAGCACCTGAACTGAAAGGATCCTGATTCATAACACTCGCAATCAACATGCACATTATTAAAACGACAGATTTGTGAAATGTGAATGAAATAAAAAAAATAAATGACAGCATGGCAAGCTTCTTAGTGTTCAGAGTTTCTTTCTGTTTACATCACATTAATGTGTACAAAAAAAAAAAAAGGATTTTCTGTCCTGCTGCATTTCTCATGCATCAGGCATCCATATGTTAACGTACTTCAATCTTTTCTTAAAAGTTCTGTGGGCAGGGTTGCCAGGTTCCGCAGATCATATCCGCGTATTGCAGATACCGTATATACTGCGGATCAGAAATGCACACTAATGTTAACTTTTCCCCCTGAAAACACTGACAAAACAACAACAACAACAACAACAACAAAAAAAAATGTGGGATGGAGCTAATTTCAGAACAAGAAAACTGTTTTAAAACCCTTAAATGATGAAACTAGCTAGATCCATTTGTAATCAGTTCTTCTAAAGCCATGGTTGTGAATCTGAGGGAAGAGCAAATCCAAGTCTTTAAAAAAAAAAAAAAAAAGGCAGCTATAATTAGGGAAATAATTTTAATAAAAATGTATTCTGTGAGCACAGAACTGTGAGTAGAACATTCGTACTTTAAACAAGTGCCATGGCTTCAGTAAATAGCCAAAATATGACTGTACACAGGTTTAAGGGTGGAGGTGGAGGTGGAGGGTTTTACAGGCCGTAGATGTGTGTGGTGTTCTGGCGGAGCGTTTGGAGCACGGTGGAGAAGAGCTCTCCCTTCAGCAGGCTGATTTCCTGTAAGGTGTGTATGCCCATCCCGGGGTGAGAGAACCTACACACAGACGGAGACACCTGCAGAGGGACAATCCAAATAAGAGCACAAACACTGGCGTCATTCTGTTACAGGAAAAATGATCGACGACACGGCGGTGTGATGAAGCGTGGATACTGTTACCGCCCTGACGTTGCTCATTTTCCTAGAACAACAACACATCCTCGAGTGCTTTATTCTTCTTTATTAATTAAAACGTATCAATTTCTTGAAGAACAATACTTTTTATCCATTTACAGTTACATGTAAATGTTGTGGAACGCCCATGAGACAATTTAGTTCCTGTTCTCGCTTGCGTTCTAGTTTTCTCTCTTTTGAAGCTGACGAGGCACAAAAGCGCAGCTTCTCACGTAACCGAGAAAACCGCAAAGCGCGTTACAAAGCGCCGACACTGGAGACTCCTTCTGTAAACGTTAGATAAACGTCTCCTTAGAGAAAAAAATTCACCATAAATCAACGATTACACACATTTTTTAATTCGTTTATGTGGAGCGACTGCCATACACGTCCCCGCGAATGAGTTGTTACTATAGCAACGATGACGTATTAGGATGAGTGAATTAATATAGAGCTGCTGCTATGGATACCAGAAATCCACAATTGAACTTCGCTGTTGTATAAAAACAATGGTACCAAAAAAATGCTCCTGTAACTTTAACCATGTTTTAAACCATGTTTAAATGCCGGTAAAATACTACACTAGCTACAAATCTAAACCAGTCAGAAATATCGCTGTGATTATTGAACCAGCAACTACAGTGTGGCTCGTTGGGCCAAGAGTTAATTTAGCGAGTTGTAGAATTAGTCTACAACAGCAACTAGGAACCAATACAGACAGCTCCAGAAGTATTGGTACCCTTTATACAATCATGTAAGAATGACTGCTTAAATAATGCAACTTGTTACAGAAAGACAAAATCTCTGGATTTGAACCTTGTGGAAAACCTGAGGGCTGAAATGAAGAGAACAACCATGAGCACAAGGATATAAAGGAGCTTAAAAATGTTCCGCATGGAAGACATGCCAAAGGAGAAAAAAGACTCAGTGATGTTATTATCTCCAAGTGAGGCTTCATCAACTATTCTATACGGCCAAAATATTTGTAGACACCTGTCCAAACACTCCCATATGTGCTTGTTGGACATCTCATTCCAGATTTATTCTCCCTTTGCAGTTATAATGAGCTCCACTCTTCTGGGAAGGATTTCCACTAGATGTTGGAGTGTAGCTGTGGAGATTTGTGTTCATTCAGCCACAAGAGCATTAGTGAGATCACTGATGTTGGGATGTTGAGGAGGTCTGGGGTGTATACAGTGTTCCAGTTCATCCCAAAGGTGTTCAGTGGGGTTGAGGTCAGGGCTCAGTGCAGGACACTCGAGTTCTTCCACTCCAACCTTCACACACCATGTCTTCATGGAGCTCGCTGTGTGCACAGGAGCATCGTCATGCTGGAACAGAGTTTGGGCTTCTTAGCTCCAGTGAAGAGAAACTGTAATGCTACAGCGTACAAAGACATTCTACACCACTGTGTTCTTCCAACTTGGTGGTAATATGTGGAAAGAACCACATATAACGTGTGATGTTCAGGGGTCCTAAACCATCACGCAAAGAACGTGTTTTTAAGAATACGGAGGCGAAAATAAAATTACAGCCACATCTTTGAGTGCAGTCCATGTCCAAGCAGTCTTTGGACTTGAAATCATTAAATATTATTTGCTTTTTTTTTTTTTTTCCATGATAATTTCAGATCGCATCATTTTGGGGCTAAAAATAATGAATGAACTTTCAGTGTATGCCAAGAAAAACAAAAGTTCAATTAAAAAGCTCTTCTCGAAATGAAAAACTTACAATAAAAATAGATTAAGGCGTCTAAATGTAATGTTTAAGATTACGACTGATCCATTCGTGGCATTATTAATGTGTTCTAAGGCTGCGGGAGACCTGTCTGGGTCGGAAGTAGGGTGCGTCCGTTTCCAGCAGGATTCGGTCCAGTGGAATTTTCCTTACAGCGTCTCGGGCCTCCGCGGCGTTCGGGTTTGTCACCAGCGCCGTGAAACCCACGCACAGGTTTGAGAATTCGCTCAGGAACGGCTCGATTACGGAGTAACTGTTGGTGAAACAGTGTCTGTAACACACAAACACATGAAACACAAGTCTGTCGCCTCGACACGTTACGACAACAAGTGACTGAATTCCTCCGTGTTCAGTGTTTTTAAACAAATCTTTTTTTTTTTTTTTTTTTAACCTGTGTATCTTGTAGTCTTGGGGAACGCACTTCTTCATAATGTCCAGCAAATCATCATCAGCATCCCGGCAGTGTATAACCAGAGGCTTTCCCAAAGACACGGCCAATCGCAGCTGCCGCTCGAACACCTGCACACACGGAAACGACAGCGTTTTCGCTTTGGTTCATGGACCGCTTTCTTCAACAGAGAGAGAAAAAAAAAACAGAACCAATGGATTTCTGAGATATTTCAGAATGTAACTATAAACAGACAAAACATGCAACGTGACATTCTTTAATTAAAAAAAAAAAAAAAAGATTCATGGTGTGGTACAAGAGGAATAAAACACACAAAGACGTGCTGCTAGAAGAAAACATTTAACATTCAACTCCCAGGTCATTAGAGTCGCTCTGCTTTATCGCACCGCCCCGGCGTTGATTACTTTCCTAAAAGAGCGCGTTTCATCTCCCCAAGTGTACAAACGTATTGTGATTTTAATATTAAACTAAATAATTGGGATTTTAGCCGTCGCCATGCAGGACTACCTCTTTCTGCGTGCTGGGGTTGGTCGAGTTCTTATGCGAGTAATCCAGACCGATTTCTCCAAATGCAACGGTCTTGGGGTGACGCATGGCTCCCATGATGCTTTGCTCGTGAGTGGAGTTGTACTCCTTGGCGAAGTGAGGGTGGCATCCGAAAGCACCCCATACAAACTCCTCTCCTATAAGCCATTCCCAGATGGCTTCCTTCTGCGTGATCCTCGGATTGCAGAAGTCGGTTATGCAGCCGTGAAATTCCGCAGGGAAACTGCTGTTGTATTTCTCCCGGAAGCGCCGGAAGCTTCCGCGGAAGCCCAACTTCCCATACAGCATATCCAGGTGACAGTGGGTGTCGATGAAGCCCAAAGAGTCGGAGTCTGACAGCCAGAGGGGCTCGGAGCCCGCTGACCTCCTGCGGGTGATGACGTCATCGGTAAGGGACGGCATTAATCCACGGCGCAAATGTGCATATGAAGTCTGTCCAATCGGCTGCTTAGGACTGAAGTCCCGCCCCAATGCTACGACTGGATTACTGGATAGACGTGTACTTCTGCTGGCGGAGTCGCCGCCCTCCCGCCACGTGCTCCAAGAGGAAGTGCCGGGCTGGTGGCGCGTATCACTCCATGGCATACCGAATGAGGTCAGCGTGACTACTGGAGATGGGACATATTCCACAGGAGGTGGCGCTTCAGCATCGTCAGCTTCTCCATCCTGCTTGCACATGATCACTCGCTCCACACAGTCGTCCTGTGAGAACTTCTTCAACTTGACGGGATCCTCATCATCTGACCAATCAGATGAGTCGCTACCTTTCAGGACCACGTTCTGTGGATGGAGAGAAACCAAACATCAGCAGGTGGACTTTCGACTTGGACTGTGGTGATTTCCCTGACGTCATAGATCCTGTTCTATAGCTACTATCGCTATTTCTATTACGACATCAGGCATGAAATAATTAGTGTTTAATAATGGGTATTGTTGCAGTAGCTAAATATCATGTACATCACAGGGTTATGGAATCTGAAGGTGTTGATTAATTCTCTGTAACAGCAGCTCTGACAGTAACGCAGCTGTCTTCCTCTATACTTCCTCTGAGACACGTTAAGGCAGCTAGCTGCGTCTTTTCGCACTACTGCTCATGCTGAGTCGCTGTGATTCCCAACTTCAACCTCAGCGAAACAAAATACTGTGACAAATTCAAATCTCGTGTGGTGGAAACATCTACAAATATTCGCCCAGGTCTATTTTCCAGTTGGTTTTGACCCTCTTCTGCTTACCCTGTGGTGGGTTACCACTGCGTTCTCTTCTTCCTTAGTGTCTAGAAAGACGAGTTGGGTGTGCGTGTGCTGCTCTGACTGCACACACACGGACGCTGTTTCCTCGCTGAACGAGCAGCGCGCCGCGTTTCTCTCCGGCTCGGGTTTAACAGCGAGGGTTTCTATACGAGCCGTTCGGGAGTGCGGCCTCTTGGTACCGTCCTCAGAGTGGGGCGACGACTTCTGTCTGTTCCCGAGGGCGGCACTCAGGGCTCGGAGGTAGATGACCTTTGAACCCTCCTCTGGTGTTCTGTGTTTTCCCTTCTCACCTGGAGTGGATGATGGTGGCTGCGAAGGTGACTGACATCCTGACTGTGGGTCCTGCTAAACACACACACACACACACACACACACACACACAAATCCTAATGTGTCTCGATGTTTGAGTCTATATCCAGTGTAGTTCCCCCCCCCCAATATTACCACTTTCTTTTAAAATATATTATTCTCACATCTTTCTAAAATATATTTCCATCCATCAGGAAAAACACTAAAAGGGGAGGAGCCTAACATACAAGTTCTGAGTCTTGAGTTACTTAAAAAAAAAAAAAAAAAAGTGTGTGTGTTTGTGGGGGGGTTGTACGGCAGGTAATCGCCGCTGTAACGTAAGTGACAACAGGAACTAACTTGTTTCTCAGGCTTTCCACAACACTAAATGCAACTATAAACAGATAAAAAAAAACAGGAAGTCATTCTTTAATAATTAAAAACATCATCGTTGTAACGTAACTGCAGTATAAGAGGAATAAAAGAGGAATCGATTCATCCTGCGGTACAAGAGGAATAAAGAGGAATCGATTCATCCTGCAGTATAAGAGGAATAAAGAGGAATCGATTCATCCTGCAGTATAAGAGGAATAAAGAGGAATCGATTCATCCTGCGGTAGAAGAGGAATAAAGAGGAATCGATTCATCCTGCAGTATAAGAGGAATAAAGAGGAATCGATTCATCCTGCGGTATAAGAGGAATAAAGAGGAATCGATTCATCCTGCAGTATAAGAGGAATAAAGAGGAATCGATTCATCCTGCGGTAGAAGAGGAATAAAGAGGAATCGATTCATCCTGCAGTATAAGAGGAATAAAGAGGAATCGATTCATCCTGCGGTATAAGAGGAATAAAGAGGAATCGATTCATCCTGCAGTATAAGAGGAATAAAACACTTCAGGGTGGTGACAGCAACTCCACTTCATCGTTGATTCATTTCTTTATAATTTTCTCTCTCGTAGTGTCATTTTCTTTATTTTTTCATGATATGTATTGTATAGCTACTATTAATGCTCCTCCTTGATTACACTGAAGTAATTCAAATTTATCGTTAAAGCCCCTCAAACCATCTGCAGAACATTAACCCACAAATCCAGTTTCCCGGACGACCTCGCGGTGCAGGTTACGAACCGATTACCTTTGCGTTCTCGAACAGTCTGCAGGGTTTGCTGGACAGGCGGCGTGTTTTCTGAGTGCGCTGCGTCTGCGATGGTGTGACGCGTCTCCCCTGAGGCGTGCCGAGTTTCATGTTCTCCAGTTCTCCCGGTCCCGCTGAGCTGGTGGACGCGTTCAGGTTTGGAGAGGCGTCTTTACTCGGTTTGTGGGACGCGTCGCCACCCCAGCGGGTGGGTCGAGCCAAACCGACGTCACTCTTCTGGAACTTCGTAGGTGAGACGAATGCTGTGCGCAGCCAACTGAACTTCACTTTGGTCCTGTCGTTGGTCATGATGCTAAGCTGGGAAGCACAGACACAGGAGAGCTTTGTGTGAGAAACATACGAGCCCATAAAAAATCTCTGATTCTGTCACTTAGCATCAGATCAGTATATCCCAAATCGACTGCTTTTTTTTCTCTCTTTCTTTCTGAATTCTATAACACACTCCGATGAGTTCTCCGTGTCGGTTAAAACGATGAAGATCCTCTAACAGTAGTAACCTTAAATTTCAGCTAAATATCATATTTAGTAAAAAGAGCTCCTAGTCTTTGGTTTATGTGGATGGAGAGATAAGATGTTACTGCTATAATCTAATAATAAAGTATTTAACAGCATAGCATAATGGTGTTAATAATAATAATAAGAAGAAGAAGAAGAATTATTATTAGTACTATTATTATATTGTAAATCAGCTTCACACTAATATTTTCATTTCTAAACTGTATGTGCATTTACACTTTATTACTAAAACACATCAGGTTTGGTTGCGTTACTGTATGATGTCTATTTGCTTGAAAATACACTACAGGGCCAAAAGTATGTGCACCCCTCCTGATGATTGAGTTCTGGTGTTTCAGCCGCATCATTTCCTAACAGGTCTATAAAATCAAGCACACAGCCATGTGATCTCCACAGACGATCACCGGCAATAGGATGAGTCCGTGGAAGCAACATCAGCTGTGCATCCTGAGCTTCAAGAAATGGATCTCCATGGTCCAAGGTCTCTGTGTGAAATGACGAGTGTCGAGTGGACCGGAGTGGAGTGAAGCGCCACCACTGGACTCCGGAGCAGCTCTCTGGAGTGATGAATCACGCTCTGCTATCTGTTAGTCTGATGGACGAATCTGGGTTTGGTGGAGGTCAGGAGAACTCTTCATGCAGGAATACCGACAGTGAAGTGCAGTGGAAGAGGAACTGAAGGTCTGGGGCTGGTTTTTCAGCGTTTGAAAGCCTCTTACTAATGCCCATGGATTTAGATTGAGATGCCCAACAAGCTCATGCAGATGTGATGGTCAGGGGTTCACAAACTTCTGGCCAGATGTTGGATTTTGATATTTTGATTTCTAACAGCTGCACACACACAACGCTTAAAATTTCAGATGCTGGAAAATGCCATTTAATGTAACATTTTACTCAAACGAATGTGATGTTTACTTTATTTAATAATAATAAAAAAAAAACTCTGTCAGTTGGAACATTACTGTTGGCTCGGGGTTAGGGCATAGTATCTGCTAAATATACAGCAGATTTTCAAAACTTGTAGCTATTTCGTTCAATAAAAGTTATGTCTTGACTTTTGGACCACTATCTTTTAACATGAATATGCCAATTTAAAGTAAGTCCGTAAATGTAGCATAATATCTAGTAATTTATTAGTATAATACACACTTTTAAGCGTTAACGGAAAACAACTTTTGAATTGTAAAAGAACGTCGTCACTCACGAGCGAAGAGGCACGAGCTCACAGCAAGGAGTCGATTCTCGTAAAGAGTCGATTCTCCGACCTGATTCGAATCCACACAGGAAATTGAATCACACCCAGTCCTTTGCTGCAGAGTTGATATAAGACAGCTACAATGCTACCAATTAATTAATTGATCGATCGATTAATTAATTAATTAATTAGAGTAAAAATTAAATCATCGTGGAATCGACTCTACTGATTCAGAATCGGAGTCATTTCTAGGAAATTTGGAATCAAACCGTTAGCTAACTACAGGAAATTAAAGCAAAAAAAAAAAAGTTAGTAATTTTTTTTTTTTAATTATTCAGGTTCAGGATGGTAAAATGACGTAAAATGTGGAAATGATATTGGGAATCATTCGCAGCTATATTTTATCAGGGCTAGTTACATAAAAAGCTATAAATTGCGTTAGCTAACTCGCTAGCTAGACATCGCCATTTTGTGCTCGTGCTCGTGCTCGTGCCCCCCACGTGCCAACCTCAAGCTAAGCCTTAATATTTTTTTTTTTAAAGATATTTTTAAAATTGTATAAATCTTAAAATGTGTTTAAGCTGTATTTACGATGTCGTTGATAAGTAATAGGTCATCGTTAGCTTAGAGCAGGAAGCCTTACCTCTGCTCACACAGGCTTTTAAAATAGTTAACGATCTCATGACCCCGTGACCTTTAGAGCTCAGAGAGTCATGCTGCGTTCACTGGCCAACTCCATTTAGCCATTCCAGACAATAAGAGAGTAGCACTGAACGTTTTACAAGCGTTTAACGACACCCACTGGTGAAAAGCAAAAATGCTGAACATTGTACCTGATCTAAACGGCTTGTGTAATAGCCAGACTCATTGACTGAACAGAACAGAGCTAAGTATATAAGTACATATTATTATATAACTATAAGTATCATAGGCTTTGCAAGTTTGACGTGATTTAACTTGCATTACAAAAACAGAACTGATGAATTCTGGATTGTGTTTGGTAAGAATTTATTATTATTATTATTATTATTATTATTATTATTATATAAGAGCAGCTTTATTTCATTTAGCATTTATGGAAGGAGACTACGAAGAGTCTTCATCCGGGTCAAATGCTTCGTTCAAGACATCCGGGAACTCGGAAATATCCAACTCGAAACCTCAAACTTCCCACATTAGAGCGTTCACACGAACTTAGCAGTCCGAAGTCGGGAATAAACTGAATATTCACTGTAAACTGGCTCTAAATTGGAATTAAAGAGTTGTGTTTTTTTAGTGATTCATTTATTTTTCAAGTGGATGTGATAACTCATTGTTAATAGCGCCGATAATTACATGAAAGTAAACTTTGATCGAACAAATCATGTAGAAACTGAATTACCATTTCAATCCCAAACTCAAAAGACTGTTTCATAATCTTAAACCACGCTGTTATTCATTGTTCTTGTTACTACTTTTCACTCTTATGTGCGCCGCCATATTGAATATTGAGATGACGTCACGGAATCGTAACGCAGAGAAATCGGGGCTTTCGGGGAAAACTCCGACACTTCCGAGTAGGAATTATGAGATAGAGAGCTCATTCAGACGGATCTTTCCTACTGGGAAGTCGGAAACTTTATTTTACTTTACTACAAATGAGTCAAGTCGGTAAACTCCGAGTTGGTCGTGAATGTAGCATGCGGCGTTTTTTGTTTTTTATGGTAACTGTATAGCTGTTCTGATTGGTTGGTTTGCCCTTTCTAACATGGCGGACGCGTTGACGTATTGCTGTAGCTAGCAAGGGCGGCTAATATGCTTGACGTGTATTTAGGAGTTGTGTAGTGGTGACGTGTCTTTAAGGCGCTCCGCCGGCGCATCAACACTCGGAGCACAGATCCTCCTCACCGAGCCTCACACCGATTAACTCCACCATGGGGAGTGAGTACCATTTTAACGTTATTTAATCATGAGGCGAACTAATATTTTAACCGAATGAAACGACAAATTCAACGAGCTAGCTCCGGCTCGTTATAGCGCTTAGGTTCATTGATTGGATGCTAGCTAGTTAGCTCAACTTCTCGAGCTAGTCTACCTTGTTAGCGAAAAGAAAGAGAGTAACGACTACGATACACGCTAAGATTTAAAAAAAAAAAAGAAGAAGAAGAAGTAGTGATGATGATAAAGTAGGAAAATAAACCGAGTTAAATAGCTAGTCTGGGTTAAATATAGTTTTTTTTAAACACTAGGCTAGGTTTCAAGCTGCAATAGTTAGCTACTTGTCGCTAGCTAAATTAGTTAGCTGTAAGTGGCATATTATACAGCTAGCTTTTCTTTTCAGTGTCGCTTTTCTTTAAAGTTTGGGTCCTGTGATTTAAAATGAGATGTTATTAAAGTAATGGCTATGAGAATGAGAACTGTTCCCCCCCTTCAGTACAGCAGTAAGAGCCAGTTGCTAATGCTAGCTGGGTGAAATGCGCGTGTGATGACGCCGCATTGGATCACATCCATTTCAGCACATCAGCGGGGTAACGGTTCGATATCGCCTCGGTATTGTAGTCTAAAAGTATCGCGGTTTCACGGTATGAGGCTACCATAAAAAAAAAAAACACACACACACACACAAGCTAGTGATTCAGATAGAAGCATGATTACGAATTCTTTGCAAAACCGTGTGTGTGTGTGTGTGTGTGTGTGTTTAACAATTTTAGAAGTATTATTATTTCTTACCAAAGCTTCAAGATCATTTTCTATTACGGATTAAATCAATTTACCGAAAATACCAAGATGATATTATTATTATTATTATTATTATTATTATGTAGCAAATAAGAATTGGAGGCGTAAGATTGTTTTTTTTTTTTATTATTATTTATTTTTCATGATATGAGTCTAATATTTGGAGAGAAAAAAAACACAAGTTAGTGATTCAAATAAAACCATGATTACAAATTTAACAATTTTAGAATTATTTCTTACCAAAGAAATTTCATGACAAGTTCATTTTCTATTACAGATGAAACCAGTTTACCGAAAATACCAAGTTGTTGTTGTTGTTCTTATTATTATTATTAGTATTAGTATTATTATTAATTTTTCCATTATAGCAAATAAGAATTGGTGGTGTAAGTTTTTTTTTTTTATTAAAGAAAAGCTTGACACAGATGTTCGCAGGACATCTGGTTGAGGCTAGAGGTGGGACCTTTGGGGGGGAAAAACATAAATACATAAAATCATGAGTTTTTTTTTTCTTTCCCTCTTTAAGAAAAGGGCCTGATGGAATATGATCACGCGTGAATCACTTACTGTCTTGTTTTGTTTAAGAAAACAAATTAACTGCGTGAGGATTTTTTCCATTTTCATGAGTTCTGTGGTGTTTTTTATTTTTATTTTCTTTCCCCCTTTCTTTTTTTTTTTTCGCAAATGTCACAGCAAAAGCGGCCCAATCACACTCTAACCGTGTCACCGTAGCAACCCTGATGCGCAGAGCCATATAAACTCGCGTGCAAAACGCGTACGTGTGCGTGAACGACTCGCACGTGACGCGACTGTGTTCTTACGACGTTTCTCACTCTCATATAAAACAAAACTGGTTTCTAACAAACGGTGTTTAATATTTTCAGTTAAGTTCTTGGAGGTCATCAAGCCGTTCTGCGCCGTTTTACCCGAGATCCAAAAACCAGAAAGAAAGGTTTGTGCTTCATTTTACATAAACGGGATGTAGAGGATTAAACCCCGTCTTTCTTTCTCTTTTCACAAACACATTTGTCTGTCTGTCCCTTCAGATCCAGTTCAGAGAAAAGGTGCTATGGACGGCCATCACCCTGTTCATCTTTCTCGTCTGCTGCCAGGTATCTTATTATTATTATTATTATTATTATTATTATTATTATTATTAGTGAACTCAATCGAGTAACACAAGACTACACAACATTTAAACCCATCACTGTGTCCTTGGTTACCATGGAAATACCTCTATTCCTACAAATCGGCGACAGAAACTCCAAACTTTCAAGGCTAATAACAAATAATAAAAGATGTAGCAGCATATCGCAGCGTTGTAGAATTCTCGATTCTGATTGGTCAGAAGGTGTTTTTGTTTGTTTGTTTGTTTATTTATTTATTTTTCATAACAGCACATGACTAGCTTTATGTTAATGCGCTCGTTTCTATAGTAACGCTCACTCGGCGTACGGCGAACGCTCCACTCGGACAGGTTACATAAACGTGGAATGATTCATATGGTGAAGTCTTCCGTGAGACGTTTATTATGGAAGGAGTCTCCAGTGTGAGTGCTTTTAAGATGTAACTTGTACGTTTCCAGGAGAGGAAACATTTACGCGTTGTGGTTTCTCCGTAACATGAAAAAGCTGGAGTTTTTTTTCTCTCTCATTAACTTGGGGAGAGAGAGAGAGAGAGAGGGAAAGGGAAAGAAAAAAAAAAGAAAGGTTGGTGAACAAACAGCTATTCATGGCTGCTGTAACTTAATTGAGGACTTGTTTCTGGAACATGTAACTATAAATGGATAAAAATAAATAAATAAAAAGACGGGATATTCTGTTATAGCACACCTCTTTGTTGTTGGTTGTTTTCTCGTAACAGCAGGATGTGTGTATGTTTGTTCGTGTTTTGCAGTTTTTAAGATCTCTCTCTCTCTCTCTCTCTCTCTCTCTCTCTCTCTCTCTCTCTCTCTCACTTTTTAGATCCCTCTGTTTGGGATCATGTCTTCAGACTCAGCAGATCCCTTCTACTGGATGAGAGTCATTCTGGCTTCCAACAGGGGTCAGTCTCCGTATCCATCCTCACCGCTATGTCATGTTACGATGCTGTTATTACGAGCCGAGTTTCCCAAAAAGCTCAGCAGCACAAAACTCCTCTTTACTCACGTGAAATTGATCACGTGTTATCATGAAGGATTGTGGAACAGGAGCTAAAGCCTGCTTATTTGTTTATTAAGGTCACACACGTTGAAAAGCGCTGTGTGTTTTTTCTCTCTCTCTCTCCCCCTCTCTCTCTCCCCCTCTCTCTCTCTCTCTCTCTCTCTCTCTCTCTCTCTCTCTCTCTCTCTCTCGCTCTCTTTTTCTCTCTCTTTCCCTCTCTCCCTCTCTCTCTCTCTGTCTGTCTCTCTCTCGGTGTTTGTAACAGATGGATGTTGAATAGCGCTGTGTCTCTCTCTCTCTCTCCCTCTCTCTCTCTCTCCGTCTCTCTCTCTCTCTTTCTCTTTCTCTCTCTCTCTCTCTCTCTCTGTCCCCCCCTCTCTTTCTCTCTCCGTCTCTCGGTGTTTAACAGATGGATGTTGAAAAGCGCTGTGTGTTCTCTCTCTCTCCCTCTCTCTCTCTCTCTCTCTCTCTCTCTCTCTCTCTCTCTCTCTCTCCCTCTCTCCCTCCCTCCCTCTCTCTCTCTCTCTTGGTGTTTGTAACAGATGGATGTTGACTGTAGGAGTTGAGGTTTAATAGTTGATGGTTAATATGATGTTGCAGGCACCCTGATGGAGTTGGGAATCTCCCCCATCGTGACCTCGGGCCTCATCATGCAGCTGCTGGCTGGAGCCAAAATCATCGAGGTCGGAGACACACCTAAAGACCGAGCGCTGTTTAACGGAGCCCAGAAACGTAAGTATGTTTTTTTTTTTTAATAGTTACGGCAACTTTGGGAACGGATCTCGCGCTCTCCTGGCGATAAGGGGACGGAGTTTCCGTTGCGCCGCTCTCTTTCTATAGGGCCGCATTTTTGAACAACACACGGCTGTATAGATGTGTAGAAAAAAACGCGCAATATTAATGGAAAGTTTTGTGCGTTTGTAGTGTTTGGGATGATCATCACTATCGGCCAGGCGATAGTGTACGTGATGACCGGCATGTACGGAGACCCGTCAGAGATGGGCGCTGGGATCTGTCTCCTCATCATCATTCAGGTAAATTACACGCGAGAAGACCGGTGAACTGCACACACACACACACACACACACACACACGCGAAGGTATTTGTGAGCCTGGAGCTGTTGCACAAGAGCTTTCTTTCCCCTTGATTGCCACGTTGCTTGTGAGTCAAATTCGCTTTTTTTAGGCTTTGCGAGCAGGAATAAGACGTCATTGTTCACTCAATCAACCCCCTTTTCTTCTGAAAACCCACATGTTAATCTCCTTCAAAGAGAAACTTCCAAAATGGCGTCGACAAACAAGATCACGATAAAATGGTTTGCTACAGCTACACCTGAAGGTTGTGTTTTATTAGCTAGCGGATATGAACAAGTAAGCATTTATTTTTATATCCCAGTTTCTATTAAACACACTCCGTTCAAACGCCTTTTCTCTATCTAGTATTGGGCAAATATATATATATATTTTTATCTCCTATAGACCATAATGGTTAAGAATCGTTTCTAAATTCAGTTTTGGTGCGTTATATATTCAGATTGCAAGGCCTTCTGGTTTTCTCCAAAAGATCGTGTGCTTTTTTTTTTTTTTTTTCTCGCGTCACTATATTATATATTATATTATATTATATTGCAGCGTCAGACACGGTATCTTGGCTCATTATTAGTTTACACTTGTAATAATAAAATGCCTCTTGGTGGTATTTCATATACACGGCAGATTCCATTTCCATCTGCTGGATGTATTTTAAACAGTAATAAACGAATTTTGGTTGATTTTATTAAAACAATTTTTTAAGGATGGAAAAAATGTCCGATGTGGTAGAAAGTCTGTGGGTAGAAAGCAGGTTTGAAAGAGTGTGTGTGTGTGTGTGTGTGTGTGTGTGTGTGTGTTTTCGTGCAGCTGTTTGTGGCTGGTCTGATCGTGCTGCTGCTGGACGAGCTGCTTCAGAAAGGATACGGTTTGGGCTCAGGCATCTCCCTCTTCATCGCCACCAACATCTGCGAGACCATCGTATGGAAAGCCTTTAGTCCAACGACGGTGAACACAGGCAGAGGTACTTGTGTTTCCTGGGTTACTGCGTTTTATTCCCCTTATACCTCAGCAATTTGCTCATCATTTGCATCCTAGCAGCTATAAACAGTCGTTAACTAATCATCAGGTATTAATAAGACCGTTAATAGGACAGGAAAAATGCTGAAGCACAAACTCCTCATGCTGGTAAACTTTAGATTTTAACGTTACAGATTTATTTCAAAAGCGCTGACGCTGGAGACTCCTTCCATAAATGTCACCGTGGTGGTGTTACTATAGAAACGTTAGCGTGTTGGGACGAGCATGTTACTGTAAACCTGTGATTCGCAGCCGCACCCCATCAATCACCAGCAGCCAATCAGAATCGAGAATTCAACAGCTCTGTGGATTTATGTGGAACAATACAGTTTCGTTTAAATCGACCCCTGAAATCTCGTTTAATCTGATTGTTGTTGACGATTGCGTTCCCAGGCACCGAGTTTGAGGGCGCCATCATTGCTCTGTTCCACTTGTTGGCCACTCGGACCGATAAAGTGCGCGCGCTGAGAGAGGCCTTCTACAGGCAGAACCTGCCCAACCTCATGAACCTCATCGCTACTGTCTTCGTCTTCGCCGTGGTCATATACTTCCAGGTGAGTGACACGTACCCAAGACCGAGAACGTTGCGAACGAAGTGAGCAAGTGATGGAGACGACTCAACGGTCTTTCCTCAATCTCAGGGCTTCAGAGTGGATCTGCCCATCAAGTCTGCACGTTACCGTGGCCAATACAACACGTATCCCATCAAGCTTTTCTACACATCCAATATTCCCATCATCCTGCAGTCCGCGCTGGTGTCCAACCTCTACGTCATCTCGCAGATGCTCTCCACTCGCTTCAGCGGCAACTTCCTGGTTAACCTGCTGGGAACCTGGTCTGTAAGTTATGGAACATATTTATGGAAATATATATTTTTTTTTTACAATCGTTAAGGTGGTTCTGATATCCTAAATCAGCCATAATAAACATCGAGTATTATTTGGGATTCGGAAGCTTCGTTTGTTCTTTTGTACGACTTCCTGTATATGTGCAGCACGTATGCAGCGCCAGTCAGTAATGGTTTCTTGACCCTATATAGCGCACGTTATTTTAAAACTGCTAGTCATTTGGGTCAAAGTGACGTCCTACCCCTCATTCAAGTCCTTACCCACATTCAAACCCTTGTTCACGTTGGTTATTAATGACATTCGGTCCAATTATTTCATTTGTCCCGATCACTGTTTGTAAATTCTGGTTTTAAAAAAAAAGAAAAAAAAAAAAAACCCCGAGGCAGTAAATTGAAAGCCAGAACGGTACATTTTTCCCAACAATGAGATTGATTTATCTGCCAAATGCCGCAAATGTAAATTTATCCACATAGTAAAAGTATATATATATATATAAGGTGTGTGTCCACATGCGTACACACACACACACACACACACACACACACACACACACACACACACACACACACACACTGAGCTCGCTTCTGCTTTTTAACAAATTCTTATTAAAAAAAAGTTTTTCTCTTCAATAGGACACATCAACCGGTGGTCCAGCTCGCGCCTATCCTGTAGGAGGTCTGTGTTACTATCTCTCTCCTCCGGAATCGTTTGGCTCCGTGCTGGAGGATCCGGTCCACGCCGTCATCTACATCGTCTTCATGCTTGGCTCCTGTGCGTTCTTCTCCAAGACGTGGATCGAAGTGTCAGGATCGTCTGCCAAAGATGTACGCTTCAGATCTGTCTATCTGTATCTATCTGTCTGTGTATCTATCTGTCTATCTAGCACTTGTTTGGAGCAGTCCTGATTCATTGTGCACTTTTTTTTTTTTTTTTTTGAGAAGTGTTCAGAGATGACGTGTTTTGTGTTTTCAGGTGGCTAAACAGCTTAAGGAGCAGCAGATGGTGATGAGGGGACACCGAGAGACCTCCATGGTGCATGAGCTCAACAGGTCATTCATCTTTGTATTTTTTTTATTTTATTTTTTTTTCTGATTTGGTCAAAAGGTATAATTTTCCCTATCAGCAGCTCTGTAAATCACACAAACAATGTTCATTCTAGTATATTATCGGGTCCCCTGAATGTAATTCACAGGGACTCGTCATAAAGAGGATAAAAATATGTGTAATTGTTGATATGGTGACGTTTTCTGTAAGATGTTTATTTAACTCCTGGAAGGAGTCACCGGTGTCCGAGCTTTGTAACCGTTTTCGGACATCTTTAGGACCGAGGAGTCTTTTATTTACTGTCTGTTTTCTCGAGAAACTGCGATTTTTTTTTTGTCTTATTAGCTTCGAGAGAGGAGGAAAAAAAAGAGGCTGATGAGGGAACTACATGATAACATAAGTGAGAACAGGAACTAACTTGTGGATAGCAGATGATCCACAACATTAAATGCAACTATAAAGAGATTATAGTTGTCACTGTTTATTATTTTCCTATAACAGCATGACACAAAGCTTTTTGAATTTCCGACTTGTGTGTGTGTGTATTGTCTTGTGGTGATTCTTGAGAATGTAACCATTTCGTTTTGTTTTGTTTTGTTGTGTGTGTGTGTGTGTGTGTGTGTGTGTGTGTGTGTGTGTGTGTGTGTGTGTGTGTGTGTGAGAGCAGGTACATCCCCACAGCTGCTGCGTTCGGTGGCCTGTGCATCGGCGGCCTCTCGGTCATGGCTGATTTCCTGGGAGCGATCGGCTCAGGAACTGGGATCTTACTGGCCGTCACGATCATCTACCAGTATTTTGAGATCTTCGTTAAGGAGCAGAGCGAAGTCGGCAGCATGGGGGCGCTACTCTTCTAAACCACCTGCAACATGGACACGCGTACGCCGAGACACACCCTAAACAACACTTTTTATTATTTTTATGAGTGGTATTACTATTATTTTATATATATATATATATATATATATAATTTTTTTTTGGCACAGTGAGTTGAAGTGGTCCATGTTGGAGGGGAGAGATATTTATGAAAAACTCTGGAGCGGTTAGTGATGAATAAAGCTAGACTCTGTGAGCTCTGAAGATAGTCGGTTGGGTGGGTGAAGCTTTATCTCGTTTCACCTTCCACACTTTTTTTTTTTTTCTTTTCTTTTCTTTTTTCCCTTCCTTTTCTTTCTCTCCTCCCCGCTTGCTGCTCGACTGTATGCAGTATAGTGATGGCAGTGCTCACTTCTCCGTCATGCCCAGTCTTTCATTTAAAGGTGCAGTGTTGCGTGTTTTTACGCCACATTCTTTGTTCTTGGCTGCCGTCAGTATGACGCCACGGGAAATAAACCGACTTTCGGTTGTGACGTCAAATCCAACCATATACATTTCATATAGAACCTTTTTTTTAAGATGGTGTTATCCAGGCTGGAAGCTGTCTACATATATATATTTTTTTCTTTTTTTTTCCTTTTGGAAGTCTGTTTGACTTTGTGTCTGTGTCTGTATATATGATGAAATGTGCCACCGTGTAACAAAAACCTTTTTTTTTTTTTTTTTTTTTTCCCCCCCCCAGTATGTAAAAAGAAATGGTAAAACATCTGTCTTTTGGAAAGAGTGCTCATTCTCAATAAAAGCTCTTTTTGTGTAAAACCGTGTGTGCCGTCGTTGTGTGTTTATCTCTCTGGGAGAACCTTTAAAGATTCCATGGAGAACCCTGTCAGAAAGGGTTCGGAGTCCAATTTTAGGCACAATGTTTAACTCCTGACAGGTTCTGGGAATTATGAAGAAAGTAAGGAGCAATAATCGGAGTTTGTACCAAATACTTAGCATATTTAATTTTTTTTTTTTTTTTTATGGTTCTTTATGGGTTCTTCTTGGAAGATATGAAACCACTTTTGTTGTATGGCTGTACATAGGACCTTGAAAGGTTCCCCAGTGGTTCTTATGAGTTTAAAGGTAAAATACATGCACTTTCCCAGACCACAATCTAAAGGTCCCCAGTATGTTCCTGTGCGAGTCACAGAGAGAAGCATTTGGACCCAGAAAAACACAGACTCTTATGTTATAGGAATCATTCAATAACTAAGCATTCCTAGCTTTCAAATAAAGGATAAGAAAACACTTAGTTGCAGGGTTCCGCATAAAACGCTTTATTTTAGGGATAACTGAAGACTCTCCCTGCCATAAATTGTTTATTTAGAAATGTATGAAGGTAACAAATGATCAGTGTGATGATGGAAATGATCATTTCTCATATCGAGTGTGATGTAAATCTTTGTAATAACTCGTTTAACCAGCCTTTGCCTCCCCTCTTGCGTAACTTCTGCTCCCCAACGATCTCCCCACACAATCTCCACAGGCTATCATTAAACATACACTTGCAAATACTGATGGGCTTTAAGAAGGAATTATGACACATTTTACATTGAGCTTTTATCTTCTGTAGACTTTTGCATGTGAATTTTAGGTTTAGACATTCGGAAAGGACTACTTTAAATGAAAAGGAATTATTCACGCTGTAAATGTATTTTTATTTGCTGAAATTAGTACCGATGTTTGCGTTTGCGTTGTCTGTAATTTAAAATTGAAAATTAAAATTTGTAGCTGAACATCGTCAGCAATAGCGATACCTAGTAATCCTATAGAACTATAGATATTTTTAGAATAATATTAATAAATATAATAATAATAACCGGCATACTTCTTTGTTTTAAAAAGCACCGAGGACAGGAATGATGACAATGTGAACTGAAAATCAATTAGGATCCAAAAGCAGTTTCATTTTAATTGTCTGTATGAGGTGGTGTGTGTGTGTGTGTGTGTGTGTGTGTGTGTGTGTGTGTGTGTGTGTGTGTGTGTCGAAGCAGAGGAGCGGATTCATATTCACATTTACGGTATTTAGCAGACGTCCTTATCCAGAGCCATGTACAGAACTGCTTTGTCGTATCGACCACAATTTACAGGTTGATGCACATGTTAGTGTAAAGGCTTCTACTAGGATCAGGACCACGTGACAGACAGGTCATCCGTTAGAACTGAGCCGAAGCTCAAACGATCCTGAAACATAAAGAAATAATTCCTGAGCTCATGATTGGTTATGGAGGAGTTTGTAATAGTACCTAAGAGCTGTTGCTGCTGTAGTCATAAAGACTGTCCTGTGCTCATCCCAGGACTCTTATTCACAATCTGCTCATGTAAACACTCCTAGTACCTCACTTTTTTTTTTGTTTTTGTTTTTACATAATGTGCATAATGACCTGCGATGGATTAGCGTCCCATCCAGAGTGTGTATTCCCGCTTCACACCCAGTGTTCCCGGGATACGTCTCCGACGTTGCAGCGCATCCCTGACCGGGATAAAGCGCTTCCTGAAGATGAATGAAGTAAGATTTTTATGAAACATTTCAGCCATAATTATTCGAAGAAAAACAACCATTGGTCCAAATTAAGCACACTTTGTCCGGTTTAGCAAACAAGTCATTCGAGAGCCAAAAGAGTCGACTCTTATCGGTGAGCTGAGTCAGTTGATCTGACTCGCTGAAAAGAGCTGGACTTCCCATCACTAGTCCCCCATCATCATCATCATCATCATCTTCATCATCATCTTGTCATTCTGTTTGCAGTAGAGGATATTTATGATTTGCTTGCTGCCTGGAAGAGGATTTTTCTCATGTGATTATACATTTGACTGTTTGCTGGTTTCTCAGCCAAACCCTGAACGTTATTAACCTGTAAAACTGGTTGCTTCATTTAATTCTCCTATGATCCACGCAGCCGCCCGAAGTGTGTGTATGTACTGTTTACTATGGAATCGCTATACAGCCTATTCCAGAGTGACTACATATAGCAGGCAAGATCAGAAATTTCACCAATATAGAATATTATAATTATAGGCTATTATGGAGTATGAGATGAGATGAAATGCTTTGCCAACTACTGAAGTGCAGATAAAACTGCTAAGCTGCTTGCGTGAGTATTCATTGGGCTTGTTCACTATTTTTATTATATTATTGACAACTATTACAGATTTTTGTAGTACTACGTTTGTCTGAGCAGATTTAAAGCTGTGAAACCATGTGTGTAAAAATTGTGCATGTTTTCACAAAAATGTGGGGTTTTTTTTTTTTTTTGAGAAAGTGAAGACTATTTGAAAAACAATGTTATAGTTTTACTACTTCTAGGGTCAAAGTATCATAAACACAAACTGATTTAACTTTGAGTGTAACTGTTTAATTCTTGAATAAAATCCGACTGTTGAAAAATGAACAAGACTTCGCCACGGTTAGATATTTGAGAGTTTTGATTAGCCACAGGTAGCGTTGTTACATGGAACTTTTACTACTTTATTCACCATAAAGAACCAGGAAAACCATATTATTGACCCCCTTTAAAAGAATTGGCAAAAGCATTTGTATAAAATAAACATTACACCCAATGATTTCAATTTTCACTCCTCCAGCAAAAATAATTCTCACAGGAATGTAATTTGTTCATTCATCTTTAGTAAGCACTTTTTTTTCCTGGTGAGGGTTATGATCCTTCCAGAGACTATCTCAGGAACCCCTAAAATCCATGAGATCCCCAAAGTTTCAGAATTGCACGGTATTGTTGATTATTGAGGGCATCAAGTTTGAAGATCTGCCATTCCAAACGCTGTGGTCTGCAGACAAAGGACATGTGCAAGTATAAGTGTAAGAGCTCTGCATGGTGGACGGACCAAGATCTTCTACAAGTGTCTTCAAAACTTATTGCACGTAGGTTTTTTTTTTTTTTAATATGAGGAGTTATGAAGTAACTGGTGTTTGGGAGAAGAACCGAAGTAACTGGTGTTTGGGAGAAGAACCGAAGTAACTGGTGTTTGGGAGAAGAACCATGTCTGATCTGATGCTCTGCCTTCTTCCTAAGTAACTTCTTATAAATTCCCATTTCTCTTTTTTCTCTACTTGTGATGATCGTCCTCCATGTCTCACTGTCTCCTCAACAGTTCCTACCCAACTGGTGATCTGGTTATTTAACATAAAGTAGAAGCCACCCAGAACTCCAGTTCTCTTTACTTTATACAATTCCACAATCACTGTCCATGTCATTAAGTTGAAGGTGTCATCTATGCATCGATATGTAATCCATTCATTTTAATGATGGGGTGCCAGTAATTTTGCAGCTGACTCTAAGGGTGCGTGAATGATACCTCGCTTCATGTAAACATGACCAGAGTAAATTATCGTTTTTTTTTTTTTTTTTTTTACCAGCAATGTTATTTACGTCTGATATTTTTGAATTAAGTTTATGCCTCCGCAACTAGGAATGTTTTCAGGTTGTCCGTGTGTCCGTGCAGCCGTCCATCTGAAATCCTACTCAGTTTGATATCTCAAGAACGACTTGAACTGATCCAAACAGGATCAAGGTCACAGCAAGGTCAAACGTCTAAAAGGACTAGACTTGTTTTGGTTGCGCAGAGATCCCCATTGACGCTGTGGGCACCGAGTTCTACTTATTTTGACATTTTTTTTAAATCCTGCTTATATTGCGCAATTTTTATTTCTTTATTTGTTTTACTGCAGCATCTGTAAGAACGAGCAGTGATATTTGCATGCAAGGTTTCATGGGTGGTAACGAAGGGCTTCGGGTGTTTGCCACATCGTTGTATCTTTAATCAATGATTACCCCTGGAACAGACCCTCAGTTTCTCATTGGATGAGATCGGAGGTGAAAGCGTCCAACCGGCCGATGGCGTGAAGGGGAGGAGGAAGAGGGATACCCTCCGAAGTTACCGGTTGTTACCTCTTTCTTACTTCATACTGTACCACAGCTGCACTCTAATTCCTTCTCAGCTCTGCCTGCAGGTGTTATGACGAGTTTAACGGAGCTTTGTCGAGGGTTACCTCTCGAACCGCTTCCACCTAATCGTGGCAGAGACCCAAATGTGCCTCATGCACCTGTTCGTACACCGAACCTCACTGCAGCCGAGAAACGAGTAAGTCCTTCAAGCACTGACTGTTTTTCCTTTAACATAAATGTGTGATACGTGTGTGCTTGATAGATGAGTACTGCAAATATAGAAGCTTGTATAGACTATTTTAATACATTGTGCTTGTAAAAAAAAATATAGTTCATCAGTTAACAATATATTTAATCTCTGGTTATACCGTCATTAATGTAACTACCTTCATCACTAATCTTTACTAATCA